>OZ030009.1:157825113-158240113 GCA_964023405.1 Apodemus agrarius | reverse complement strand
CCAAGCCCCGTTCCTGGTAGGGTTTTTGTTTCCATCTGAAATCTCAGGAACTTGGCTGCCGTTGTCTACATTTCTTTCAGCATCCTTGTCTTGCAAGTTCCCACCAGGATGGCTCACTAATCATTACACTTGTAAAATGGGAGAAAATATGAATGCCAGGACATATTTGGCTTTGAGGTTTTGTGCTGAGGGACTGTAGACATGACTTCATGCTATTATGTAGTTTAGGCAACTATGTACGTAGTCAGTTCTGGTGTGTATAAGCACACTAAAGGCTGCGAAGCTGATGGTCGGGGGCTGGGTACAGCACAGTCAAAGGTGCTATGGATTGTGTCAAGGCTTGGCCATCAGCCTGTGGCATTTGTGGGAAGGTGATGGACCTTTTATGAGGTTGAGTTGAGTGGAGGAAGTTAGTTCATGGCAGTTGTGTCCTTAGGAACCTCTCCTTCTTCCTTCCTCCGTCCTCCTTCCTTTCCATCCTCTTGGTTCTCCTTTCCTGCTTCCCAGTTGCCAGACTGAGCAGCCCTGCTCTCTACACACTCCCCACAGGGACATTCTGCTTCACGACATCCTCAAAGGCAGTGGAGCCCACTGACCTTACACTGAAATCTCCGACTGCGAGGAAGAAGAACTCTGTCCTCTCTAAGCCACTGATGGACACTTAGGTTGTCTCTTATGAATGATGCTGTTCTGAGCATAATAATTCACCAGTCACAGTGATCATAAATCCTTTGGATACATATTCAGTATCATGATTACCAAGTCAGATAGTTATTTTGTCTGAGTTTGCTGTGGAATCTCTGTACTGTTTTTCATAATAGCTGTTTTTCATAATGTGAAATTAATTCACATTAATTTCAATTTCTACCAACAGCACACCAGAAAACCCTCTTCTCTTTTTATTTTATTTTATTTTATTTTTTCTTGCTGCTGTGTGTCTGTGTGAAAACTTGAAAACTTATGAAAAGGTCACTTGCTGTCAACACATTTTTGTTACATTTATTTAGCTATTTGTATTCATATTTATGTATTGTAAGTGCACATGTGTGTATGTCAGAGGACATCCTGAGGGAGTTGGATCTCTCTTCCTCCGTGGAAGGCTAGTGTCTTAGTCAGGGTTTCTATTACTGCACAAACATCATGACCAAGAAGCAAGTTGGGGAGGAAAGGGTTTATTCAGCTTACACTTCCACACAGCCATTCGTCACCAAAGAAAGTCAGGACTGGAACTCAAGCAGGTCAGGACACAGGAGCTCATGCAGAGGCCATGGAGGGATGTTACTTACTGGCTTGCTCCCCCTGGCTTGCTCAGCCTGCTCTCTTATAGAACCCAAGAATACCAGAGATGTTACCACCCACAAGGGGCCCTCCCCACTTGATCACTAACTGAGAAAATGCCCCACAGCTGGATCTCATGGAGGCACTTCCCCAACTGAAGCTCCTTTTCCTATGATAACTCCAGCCCGTGTCAAGTTGACACACACACACACACACACACACACACACACACACACCAGCCAGTACAGTTAGGGAATCTAACTAAGGTCACCAGGCTTGACAAGGTGCCTTTACCTGTTGAGCTGTTCCACTGACCCTCTTTCTCCTTCTTTCTTTCTTTCTTTCTTTCTTTCTTTCTTTCTTTCTTTCTTTCTCTCTCTCTTTCTTTCTTTCTTTCTGTCTTCCTTTCTTCCTTCTTTTCTCTCTCTTTCTCTCTCTCCCTTTCTTTCTCTCTCTATTTCTTTCCTTCCTTCCTTCTCTCTTTCTTCCTTCCTTCCTTCCTTCCATTCTCTCTCTTTCTCTCTCTCCCTTTCTTTCTTTCTCTCTCCCTTTCTTTCTCTCTTTCTTTCCTTCTTTCTTTCTTTCTTTCTTTCTTTCTTTCTTCCTCCCCTCCCTCCCTCCCTCCCTCCCTCCCTTCCTTCCTTCCTTCCTTCCTTCCTTCCTTCCTTCCTCTTTCTCTCTCTCCCTTTCTTTTTTCTTTCTTTCTTTCCTTCTTTCTTTCTCTCTCTTTATTTTCTTTCTTTCCTTCCTTCTCTCTCTCTCTTCCTTCCTTCCTTCCTTCCTTCCTTCCTTCCTTCCTTTCTTTCTTTTATATCTTTTTAATTTTTTCTATATTCTTTGATTACATTTCAAAGGCTTTCCCCTTTCCCAGTGCCCCCCTCACCATATGTCCCATAAGTCCTCTTCCCTCCACCCATTCCCCAATTACCCCCCCCCACTACCATTTCTCTGTTCTGATACTTTCCTACAAAACTGGATCCAGTCTTTTCAGGACCAGGGTCCTCTCCTTCCTTCTTCTTGGGAATCTTTTGATTTGCTAATTTTGCCTTGAGTATTCAGAGCTTTTGGGCCCATTAATATCCACTTATCAGTGATTACATTTCATGTGTATTCTTTTGTGATTGGGTTAACTCACTTAGGATGATATTTTCCAGATCCAACCATTTACCTACAAATTGCATGAATTCATTATTTTTAATTGCTGAGTAGTATTCCATTGTATAAATATACCACATTTTCTGTATCCATTCCTCCATTGAGAGACATCTGGGCTCCTTCCATCTTCTGGCTACTATAAATAAGGCTGCTATGAACATAGTGGAGCATGTGTCTTTATTGCATGCAGGGGAATCCTCTGGATATATGCTCAGGAGTGGTATGACAGGGTCCTCTGGAAGTGTCATGCCCAGTTTTCTGAGGAACCGCCAGACTGATTTCCAGGGCAGTTGTACCATCTTGCAATCCCACCAACGGTGGAGGAGTGTTCCTCTTTCTCCACATCCTCGCCAGCACCTGTTGTCTCTTGAGTTTTTAATCTTAGCCATTCTGACTGGTGTGAGGTGGAATTTCAGGGTTGTTTTGATTTGCATTTCCATGATAACTAATGATGTTGAACATCTCTTAAGGTGCTTCTCAGCCATCCAAATTTCTTCTGGTGAAAATTCCTTGTTTAGCTCTGTACCCCATTTTTTGATAGGGTTATTTGGTTCTTTGGGGTCTAAATTCTTGAGTTCATTGGATATATTGGAAATTAGACCTCTGTCAGATGTGGGGTTGGTGAAGATCTTTTCCCAATTTCTTGGTTGCTGTTTTGTCCTTCTGACAGTGTCCTTTGCCTTACAGAAACTTTGTAATTTTATGAGGTCCCATTTGTCAATTCTTGATCTTAGAGCATAAGCTATTGGTGTTCTGTTCAGAAACTTTCCCCCTGTGCCCATGTCCTCCAGGGTCTTCCCCAGTTTCCTTTTTATTAGTTTCAGTGTGTCTGGTTTTATGTGGAAGTCCTTGATCCACTTGGAGTTGATCTTGGTACAAGGAGATAAGAGTGGGTCAATTCGCATTCTTCTGCATGTTGACCTCCAGTTGAACCAGCACCATTTGTTGAAAAGGCTATCTTTTTTTCCACTGGATGGATGTAGCTCCTTTATCAAAGATCAAGTGACCATAAGTCTGTGGGTTCATTTCTGGGTCTTCAATTTTATTCCATTGATCTACTTGCCTGTCGCTGTACCAATACCATGCAGTTTTTAACACAATTGCTCTGTAGTACTGCTTGAGGTCAGGGATATTGATTCCCCCAGAAGTCCTTTTATTGTTGAGAATAGTTTTAGCTATCATAGGTTTTTTGTTACTCCAGATGAATTTGAGAATTGCTCTTTCTAGATCTATGAAGAATTGATTTGGGATTTTGATGGGGATTGCATTGAATCTGTAGATTGCTTTTGGCAAGATGGCCATTTTTACTATATTGATTCTGTCAATCCAAGAGCATGGAATATTTTTCCATCTCCTGAGGTCTTCTTCGATTTCTTTCTTCAAGGACTTGAAGTTCCTGCCATACAGTTCTTTTACTTGTTTGGTTAGAGTCACGCCAAGATACTTTATACTGTTTGTGACTATTGTGAAGGCTGTTATTTCCCTAATTTCTTTCACAGCCTGCTTGTCCTTTGAGTACAGGAAGGCTACCGATTTGCTTGAGTTGATTTTATAACCAAACACTTTGCTGAAGTTGTTTATCAGCTGTAGGAGTTCTCTGGTGGAGTTTTTTGGGTCACTTACGTATACTATCATATCATCTGCAAATAGTGATAGTTTGACTTCTTCCTTTCTAATTTGTATCCCTTTGACTTCCTTATGTTGTCTAATTGCTCTCGCTAGAACTTCAAGTACTATTTTGCAAAGATAAGGAGAGAGAGAGGGCAGCCTTGTCTAGTCACTGATTTTAGTGGGATTGCTTTAAGTTTCTCTCCATTTATTTTGATGTTGGCTACTGGTTTGCTGTATATTGATTTTACTATATTTAGGTCTGGGCCTTGAATTCCTGTTCTTTCCAGGACTTTTAGCATGAAAGGATGCTGAATTTTGTCAAATGCTTTTTCAGCATCTAATGAGATGACCACCTCGTTTTTTTTTCTTTTAGTTTGTTTATGTAGTGGATTATATTGATGGATTTACGTATATTGAACCATCCCTGCATCCCTGGGATGAAGCCTACTTGATCATGGTGAATGATCATTTTGATGTGCTCTTGGATTCAGTTGGCAAGAATTTTAGTTAGTATTTTCGCATCAATATTCATAAGGGAAATTGGCCTGTAGTTCTCTTTCTTTGTAGGATCTTTGTGTGGTTTTGGTATCAGCATAATTGTGGCTTCATAGAATGAGTTGGGCAGTGTTCCTTCTGTTTCTATTTTGTGGAATTGTTTGAAGAGTATTGGTGTTAGTTCTTCTTTGAAGGTCTGATAGAATTCTGCACTAAAACCATCTGGTCCCGTAGTTTTTTTTGGTTGGGAGACTTTCTATAACCCCTTCTATTTCTCTAGGGGTTATGGGATTGTTTAGTTGATCTAATTGATCCTGATTTAATTTTGGTATTTGGTATCTATCTAGGAAATTGTCCATTTCCTTCAGATTCTCCAGTTGTGTTGAGTGTAGGCTTTTGTAGTAGGATCTGACGATTTTTTGAATTTCCTCTGTTTCTGTTGTTATATCCCCCTTTTCATTTCTAATTTTGTTAATTTGGATACTGTCTCTGTGCCCTTTGGTTAGACTGGCTAAGGGTTTATCTATCTTGTTGATTTTCTCAAAGAACCAGCTCTTGGTTTTGTTGATTCTTTGTATGGTTCTCTTTGTTTCTACTTGATTGATTTCAGCCCTTAGTTTGATGATTTCCTGTTTTCTACTCCTCCTGGGTGAATTAGCTTCTTTTTGTTCCAGGGCCTTCAGATGTGCTGTTAAGTTGCTAGAGTATGCTCTCTCCAGTTTCTTTTTGGAGGCACTCAGGGCTATGAGTTTTCCTCTTAGCACTGCTTTCATTTTGTCCCATAGATTTGGGTAGGTCATACATTCATTTTCATTGAAGTCTAAAAAGTCTTTGATTTCTTTCTTTATTTCTTTCTTGACCAAGGTTTCATTGAGTAGAGTATTGTTCAGTTTCCATGTGTATGTGGGCTTTCTGTTGTTCTTCTTGCTATTGAAGACCACTCCATAGTGTTCTGATAGGAGGCATGGGATTAGTTCAGTCTTCTTGTATTTGTTGAGGTCTGTCTTGTGACTTATTATATGATCAATTTTGGAGAAGGTACCATGCGATGCTGAGAAAAAGGTATATTCTTTTGCTTTAGGATGAAATGTTCTATATATATCCGTTAAATCCAATTGATCCAAAGCTTCAATTAGTTTCACTGTGTCCCTGTTTATTTTCTGGTTTCCTGATCGGCCCATTGTGGAGAGTGGAATGTTGAAGTCACCTACAATTATTGTGTTAGGTGCAATGTGTGCTTTAAGCTTTAGTAAAGTTTCTTTTATGAATGAGGGTGCCCTTGCATTTGGAGCATAGATGTTCAGTATTGAGAATTCTTCTTGGTGGATTTTCCCTTTGACCAGCAAGAAGTGACCTTCTGTGTCTCTTTTGATGACTTTAGGTTGAAAGTCAATTTTATCTGATATTAGAATGGCTACTCCAGCTTGTTTCCTGAAACCATTTGCTTGTAAAATTGTCTTCCAGCCTTTTACTCTAAGGTAGTGTTTGTCTTTGACACTGAGATGTGTTTCCTGTATGCAGCAAAATGTAGGGTCCTGTTTCTGTATCCAGTCTGTTAGTCTGTGTCTTTTTATTGGGGAATTGAATCCATCGATGTTAAGAGATATTAAGGAATAGTAATTATTACTTCCTGACATTTTAGGCGTTATTTTTTATATTTGAGTGGTTTTCTTCTTTTGGGTTTGATGAGAGGGGGTTTCTATCTTGCTTCTTCTGGGGTGTGGTTCCCCCCTTGTGTTGGTATTTTTCCCCTATTATCACTTGTAGGGCTGGGTTTGTGGATAGATATCATGCAAATTTTGTTTTGTCACGGAATACCTTGGTTTTCCCATCTATGGCGATTGAGAGTTTTGCTGGGTATAGTAGTTTTGGCTGAAGTTTGTGTTCTCTTAGAGTCTGCATGAGACCTGCCCAGGATCTTCTAGCTTTCATGGTCTCAGGTGAGAAGTCTGGTGTAATTCTGATCGGTCTTCCTTTATATGTTACTTGGCCTTTTCTCTTACTGCCTTTAATATTCTTTCTTTGTTTAGTACATTTGGAGTTTTGATTATTATGTGACGGGTGGTATTTCTGTTCTGGTACAGTCTGGAGTTCTGTAGGCTTCTTGTATATTCATGGGCATTTCTCTCTTTAGGTTGGGGAAGTTTTCTTCCATAATTTTGTTGAAGATATTTGCTGGTCCTTTAAATTGTAAATTTTCACTCTCATCTATACCTATAATCCTTAGGTTTGGTCTTCTCATTGTGTCCTGGATTTTCTGAATGTTTTGGGTTACCAGCTTTTTGCATTTTGCATTTTCTTTAATTGTTGAATCCAATGTTCCTATGGTATCTTCAGCATCTGAGATTCTGTCTTTTATCTCTTATATTCTATTGTTGATATTTGCATCTATGACTCCTGATTTCTTCCCAAGGTTTTCTATCTCCAACGTTGTCTCCCTTTGCGATTTCTTAGTTGTTTCTACTTCTGTTTTTAGATTGTGGATGGTTTTGCTCAGATCTTTCACTTGTTTGTTTGTGTTTTCATGTCATTCTTTAAGGGAATTTTGTGTTTCCTCTTTTATGACTTCTACTTGTTGACCCACCTTCTCTTGTATTTCTTTAAGTGATTTTTGTATTTCCTCCTTATTGTCTTCTATTTTTTGATCCATATTCTCCTGAATTTCTTTAAGTGATTTTTTGTGTTTGCCTTGTAAGCGCTTCTAGCATTTGATCTATTTTCTCATGTATTACTTTAAGAGATTTATCTAAATGTTCCTCTAGCAGCATCCCGAGCAGTGATTTTAGATCTGAGTCTTGTTTTTCTGGTGTGTTGGGGTATCTGAGACTTATTACTGTCAGGGAACTGGGTTCGGATGCTGCCATATCACCTTGATTTCTGTTAGTAACGATCTTAAATTTGCCTTTTGCCATCTGGTTATCTCTGGTGTTAGTTGGCCCTGTAGTTACTAGCTGGTGCTTGAACCTCCTTTGGGCTTGTAAGGCTATTTCCCCATGACTGAGACATCTGAACCACTGCCCTGCTGGGCTCCTGCTCACAGATTGCTGACAGGTGGCCTGAGTCCCCAGAGGTCTTAAACTTGGAATATCTCGGGTACCTGATTCCGCCTGCTAGTTTGAAACACCTGGGAAGATGGCGGAGGCTGCAGGGAGTGCAGGGTCCCCCTTCAGAGCTCAGAGCCCAGGCCTGGCTGGGGTACCTGAACTGCTGCTCTGTGGGGCTCCTGCTCAGGGATTGCCATCTGGTGGCCTGAGTCCCCAGAGGTCTTAGACTTGGGATATCTCGGGTAACTGGTTCCCCTGCTAGGTCAAAACAGCCTGGAAGATGGTGGAGGCTGCAGGGAGTGCAGGGTCCCCCTTCAGGACACAGAGCCCATGCCTGGTTGCCCCCCCCCCCAACTGCTGCTCTGTGCGTGGCTCCTGTTCACGGCCTGAGTCCCCAGAGGTCTTAAACTCGGGATCCCTTTCTTTCTTTCTTTCTTTCTTTCTTTCTTTCTTTCTTTCTTTCTTTCAAACTTATTTATGCATGCATGGGGACATCAGAAGACAACTCGTGGAGAACAGACTCCACAGCTCAGGTTTTTGGGCATGGCAGCAAGTACTTTTAGCTGCTGAGCAATCTTGCTGTCCCAAGATTTGGGGAGGAGGGCATGAATAATTGGTTGTCTCCAGAATTTCTCACTGCTGAGCATATTACTAAAATTTATCGAGCTGTGATGACACAGGACAGCTATAAAAAGTCAGTGCAGACATGAGTTAAATGTGGCATTTAAGCACTGAAGTCTTCCAGGCACAGTTTAGAATTATTATTATTTTTTCCTGAGACAGGACCTCACTATGTAGCCCTGCCTGTCCTGGAACTTACTATGTAGACTAGGCTGGTCTTGAACTCACAGACATCTGCTTGCCTCTGCCTCCCATCATACTCAGCTTAGAATTATTTTTAAATCCTTATAGTAAGTATTCCTCTGCCCTTTGTCACCATATTTGCCATTGATGAGGTTTGTTTAAAGTAGCTGAAGGGAATTGTCTGGATTGAGGAGTTAATACAACAGAGAGCATCTGTGTGATGCTAATGGATTAAGATGGATAGAGGTGCTACCTTGGTCAGTGATGTTGCCTGGTTCAGACCACTCTTGGTGCTTCTTCCCAAGAGCAAACTCTGCTCATAGTTGGCATTTGTACATCTTCCTTAGGCACTTTTAGAACTGTTAATGTCTCATTTTGATTTGTTAAATATTACATGACAGCGCTAGTCTCTCTAACCAGTTCTCAAAATTACTGCTTTGCAGTCAGTCTATTCTGGAAATGTCCCCAAGAGCTTGATAAAGCCTACGAGTAAGCTGGAAAATGTAACATCACAAATTCACAAAAACCACTCATAAGATGATTTTACTATGAAGATTATGATTGCTTCTGTGATAATTTAGGATTTTCTGTATAGAAATCCTAGACATGTATAGAATTTCTGTATAGAAATCATAGACATAGCTTGGTGTTTTCATTCCTCATGTACCATTTGCCCTTGTACAGATTGTCGTCTTCCTGTTGGGAAGTTGTTTGATTGTTTTTTATGGTTTGATGTTGACATTTGTTGGGTTCATAGATGTATTCAGACCACACAGGAGGCTATGTGGTGAAGTGTGAATACTTAGACAAACAATGGGTTAATGGGTTGCTTCCATGCCTTATTCATCTTGGGAGTTGGGACTATATTCCTTAGCCTTTCAAAGGTAAGTTCCTTTATAAAGTGAGAACTAGCTAAGCTCACCTTTTAAGGACAATGACAGAATTGGCATATATACATACACACATATGTATGTATATATATAAAATCTTCAGTACAACGGTTTGGGGTAAAAATGATTGATCCCAAGACTCACATGGTAAAAGAACTGATTCTCAAGAGCTGTCTTCTGTCTTCCATAGTGCATGATGATACATGTGTACCTACTCTCTCTGTCTTTGTCTCTGTCTGTCTGTCTGTCTGTCTGTCTCTCTCTCTCTGTCTCTCTCACACACTGAATAAATAAATGTGACATAAAAATTAAAAACATAAAATAAATAAAAATTATAACATGGTGAAGGCACCTGGTAAGTGTTCATTATTGTCTTGCCTTTCCCCCTGTCTCTAAGTCAGCTGTCATTGTTAGAACAATGACCACAGAACACCTTATGTTGTCAGTGTTCCAGTGTGCCAGTTCTTTTTCTTATTGCCGTGATGAAAAGAAGGATGTAGCAGTTTATTTTGGTTCACAGTTTGAGGGTTCGAGATCCATCGTGGTAGGGAAAGTACAGTGGTCAGAGCATGAAGTGGCTGGCCGTGCCATGCCTGTGGTTGGGAAGCAGGAGGAGGTGAACACTGGACTCAGCCCACAGTCTCCTTTTCTTCTTGTTGTGAGGTTCGGATCCCATTCCTGGGGATGATATCATCTTCATTCAGGGTGAAACTTCCCTCCTCAGTTAAACTCAATGGAAACATTGCCAGAGGCATGTCTCCCAAGTGACTCCGAATTCTGTCAAAGTGACAATGAAGATTGACCATCAAAAATCAACTTACAGGTCTGCAGAGATGGCTCAGTGGTCTAGAGCACTGGCTGCTCTCCAGTGGATGCGGGTTCAGTCCCCAGCATGGCCACTCAGAATCGTCTGTAGTTCCTGTTCCAGGGTATTTGATGCTCTCTCCTGGCCTCAGCTAGCACTGTGCCCACTGGCTACACAGACATGTATGAGGGCAAAACACCCTGATACACACACACACACACACACACACACACACACACACACACACACAGTAAAATTAAAAACAAAACAAAACCTCAAAGGAAGCTTGATGCCCAAATATGTTCTTTTTAACTGTGAAATTCCACCACTGGTTCTCAAATGTTCTTGACCATCTTTTAATGTAAAATGCATTTCGTCTATGAGTCTCCCAAAATTGAACAGTTCTAAAACTGTTTAAAAATCCCCACATTCATATTCTTTTCTGATATTGAAGGCAATCTATTAGCTATGAGTCCTTGGGGGTAGGGAGAACAAAACCAAAAAACAAGTTCTACTATACACTTGTACAAAACAGACATTCTCAGTAGAACTCGATGGAGAAGAGGATAGCAAAGACTGAACCAAAGCAATACCGAACCCAGCATCTGGCACTTGTGACGTCTAATGCGCTCCAGTGGACATTGTTTCTCGAACTCAGAAATCCGCCTGCCTCTGCCTCCCAAGTGCTGGGATTACAGGCATGCGCCACCACGCCTGGCATTGACCATCCTGGGGTTTCCTCCGCAATTTAGGTTTCCCCATTCACAGACGTATGCAATGTCTGTCAGGGAACTCAACCCTGCTGCACACTGACTGACTTCAGCAGCTTTCTGGAACCTGATAAACTCTCCAGAGCCCTCTAACTCTTGCACTTTATGTTTGCAAAATTCTATGGATGGAACTCTGCTGCCACAGCTGTGTGCCTTTCAAGCAAGGAACGCTTTCAGTGGTGTTCTTGGTCTGGGTTCTCTCCCCCTCCCTTTTTCTGAAAATTTGCATTTTCAGAATTTGTAGCTTGAGCCGGGCAGTGGTGGCACACGCCTTTAATCCTAGCACTTGGGAGGCAGAGGCAGGCCGATTTCTAAGTTTGAGGCCAGCCTGGTCTACAGAGAGAGTTCCAGGACAACCAGGACTGTTACACAGAGAAACCCTTTCTTTGCAAACAAACTAACAAGCAAACAAACAAACAAATAAGAATATGGTCTACCTTTATCGAATGGGCCGTGCTCTCAGGCCACCTTCCTGCTGTCTCAGTGAAGGGTGTATTCCTAACAGCGCTGTGGTTCCTGCTTTTACAGTTACGGCTGCTCCGACACCTCTTCCTCGTTTGCATCTTTAAACTTACTCACACCCCTTTCCTTGCCAGGCTACACATTTTTCATATCTTCTTTTTCTGAGTTCTCAAATATATATATATATATATATATATATATATATATATATATATATTTTTAATTTTCTATATTCTTTGTTTACATTCCGAATGCTTTCCCCTTTCCTGGTCCCCCCTCCCCATAAGTCCCATAAATCCTTTTCTCTCCACCCATTCCCCAATCACCCCCTTCCCATTTCTCTGTCCTGGCAAACCAATTATTAATGTCATTAATGCAGTGAAAGATAAAAATGCCATAGCCCAAACATGCTTTGAAATTTCTTCTGCCAGACTTCTTAGTGCATTGCTTTTGACTCCAGCCTTGCTGAGGATTTCAGAGCACAGGAACACAATCCCATTCTTCAGCAAAAGGGAGCAGAGTGCCTTCCAGTCAGCTCCTGACAGTCCTTGCTGCCTCTAAAATCTCAAAACCTGGTCTCCCTGTCTCCATTTCTCTGGACCAGAATGGCCACTGAAATCCTGTTCACAGCACGCTAGGGCTTCTCTAGTCCAGTTTCAAAAGCTCTACCAGATTATTACAGCAAACCAACTCCACAGACCAGGAGTGCCACAGTCAGCTCGACCACAGAAGTAGTCTCACTCCTCATCAACAGTTTTATACATTAGTTGCTTCTCTTGTTGCTATGACAAGACACTTGACTAAAACTACCCCAGAAAGAGTCTATTTGAGCATAGAATCAGGAGGGTGAGGTCATGTGTCGACAGTCAGAGAGCAAAGAAGGATGTACTCTGGGGCTCAGTTTGTCTCCATGATCTCCCCTTTTATTCAGAATGGGACCCCAGCCCATGGGATGATATCAACTACAGTAGGGATGGGTCATCCCTCATCAGTTCAATTTCTCTGGAAATGCCCTCATAGAGATGCACAAGAGTGTATCTCCTAGGTGATTTCAAATCCAGTTGACAGTGAAGCCTAATCATTGCATCATAGTGTTTGCATCAACATATTGAGGAGTGATTTTTAATATATAGCAGGGCTTCTCAACCTTAAAGACACAGTTGGTATGTTTTGGAAAATGTTTATGGTCTTGTAGTGAACATTACTGTCAGGGTATAGGAAGATGGCTTCTATCACCCACAACAGTTTACATAAGTCATTATGTAGCCCTACTGTCCCTGGCAACCGTTGAGATGGTCTCTGTTAATAATCATGTCAGTACACGTGTTGTTTCCTCTTGAGTAGCCCAAGGATGGAATTGCCCACTTTTAGATGACAAATATGTGTTTGTTTATCTTTAATAAACAACATTTCCCCCAATGTGGCTGTACCATTTGTACTCCCAGTAGTGGCAGGTGAGAGTTTCAGGGCGTGGTCAATGATTTGAATTTTAGCCATTGTGGTGGCATTAGTTTGGTTTGTGTGTGTATGTGTGTATGTGTGTGTGTGTGTGTGTGTGTGTGTTGTGTGTGTGTATGTGTGTGTGTGTGTGTAACTGAACCTAGGCAAGTATATTACCACTGAACTAAGTCCTAAACATCCAAGTTGTAAGAACTGTATTACATGTATCATGGGGTATAAGTTTTTTGCCAAACATAATTGACATGTATTTTCTCCTAAACTGTGGTCTAGTCTTAAAAAATATTTTTGGAACTGGAATTCAGCAGTTAAGAGTGTATAATGTTTTTGCAGATGACTTAAAATTAACAATAAATCTTAAAAACAACAACAAAAAAATATTTTTAGAAGTTTTATGTTCCCGCAAAGTTGGGAAAAGGGCCCTACGATTTCCCACATTTTTCTTGCTCCCAAACCCAGCTTCCCCATTGTCACCGTCCACCAGAGTGGGAGGTTTGTTATCACTGATGAACCCATATATTACAACCACAGCACTGTTAAATATAAGAGAAAAAGACAGCAGCAGTCTGTCTGGAGCTCAAGTGTCAGCTGTGTGAGACATGACTCCCCCTGGAATGACATTCATTGGAATGAGAGCGCCTCAGGCCTTGACTGGACCTCACAGGTGGGAGGAGATCTTCTGGAGAAACAACACAACCCCAGGAGAGCTAAACAGGATGGGCTGTTCAAGAAAAGGCACATGCCAGGGGTGGTGGTGCAGGACTTTATCCCAGCACTCTGGAGGCAAAGGCAGACAAGTCTCTGAATTTGAGGCCAGCCTGGTCTATAGAGTGAGTCTATGAAGAAAATCATGTTGATGACGCCAACCTACATACTTTCCTTTAAAGCCTGGAGAGAAGCTTCACTTACCTGGGGATTCATCCCATATATAGTCACCAAACCCAGACACTACTGTGGATGCCAACAAATGCTTGCTGACACTAGCCTATATAGCTTCTCCTGAGAGACTCTGCCAGTGCCTGACAAATACAGAGTCAGAGGCTCTCAGCCAACCATTGGACTGAGCACAGGATCCCCAATGGAGGAGCTAGAGAAAGGACCCAAGGAGCTGAAGGAGCTTGCAGTCCCATAGGAGGAACAACAATATGAACCAACCAGTACCCCCAGAGCTCCCAGGGACTAAACCACCAACCAAAGAGTACACATGGAGGGACCCATGGCTCCAGCTGTGTATGTAGCAGAGGATGGCCTTGTTAGACATCAAAGGGAGGAGAAGCCCTTGGTCCTGAGAAGGCTCGATGCCCCAGTGTAGGGGAATGCCACAACAGGGAACTGGGAGTGGGTGGGTTGGTGAGCAGGGAAGTGGGGATGGGATAGGGGGTTTTTGGAGGGGAATCTAGGAAAGGGGAAACATTTGAAGTGTAAATAAAGAAAATATCTTAAAAAAAAAGTGATAATGAGGGTCTGGAGAGGCAGCTCAGTGGTCAGATCACTGTCCTTCCAGAGAACCCAGATTCAATTCTCAGCACTGAGATGACAGTTTATAGCCACCTGTAATTCAATTCCAGGGGGTCCAGGCTCTCTTCTGGCCCTTACAGGCAGCAGGCATGCATATAGGATGCAGGCATACAAGTACAGGAACAACTTCTAAACGTAAGATAATAAAATTAATAAAGTATGAGAATGCGAGAGTTAGGCGAGGGGAGAGAAGGGTAGAGAGATGGCTGGCTGTAAGGAGACAGACGGGTGCTAAGCCAGAGGTCTCCAATGAACAGCCTCATTCCTGAATCAAATCTCCAAGTGGTCTCTGAGGAATCACAGACTGATCTTCAAATCAAAAGAATGTCTAGTTTTTAATATATATTAAAAACAATATATAAACTATATATGTATATATAATATATTAAAAATATATATTAAAACTATATATGTCTATATATTTTAATTTATTTTTTGTAACCTTTTAAGGATGGATGAAAGTTTCACATCATGGGATTTAGCTCAGCATAATGCATGTGATGAAGAACATGGAATAGTCAAGTATCATACATTGAGACGTGTGAAGTCATAACAGACTGCTTGCTGACTGTATTAGAGAGAGCTGTTGGGAGACATGGCTTGATTTAGGCACTGGGATCATGCACAGGGGTGCAGGCCCATGTTTTAACAATCATCCAGAGTACACAGTTTATAAGCGTGTTCCCTGATGGCATTCATTTCAGTGTGTTGGGCATGTATGTGTGTGTGTGTGTGTGTGTGTGTGTGTGTGTGTTTGTAGAGGTTGATCTTCAGTCTCCAATTGCTTTTCCAACTTACATTTTTTTGTTATTGGATATTTTCTTTATTTACATTTCAAATGATTCCCCTTTCCAGGGGAAACCCCCATCCCATCCCCTCCCCCTGCCTCTATGAGGGTGCTCCCCCACCCACATACCCACTCCAGTCTTCCTTCCTTGGAATTCCCCTAGATTGGGGCATTGAACACCCTCAGGCCTAAGAGCTGCTCCTCCCACTGATGTCCAACAAGGCCATCCTCTGCCACATATGTGGCCAGTGCCATGGGTCGCTCCATGTGTATTCTTTGGTTGGTTGTCCAGTCTCCGGGAGCTACAGGGGTCTGGCCTGTTGACACTGTTGCTCCCACCATGGGGCTGCAATCCCCCTCAGCTCCTTCAGTTTCTTCTCCAACTCCTCCATCTGGGACCCCGTGCTCAGTCCAATGGCTGGCTGAGAGCATCCACCTTTGTGTTTGTCAGGCTCTGGCAGAGTCTCTCAGGAGACAGCCATGTCAGGCTCACAGCAGCAAGCAGTGCCAAGCTTCCACAATCGCGTCTGGGGTTGGCGACTGTATATGGGATGGATCCCCAACTGGGGCAGACTCTGGGTGGCCTTTCCTTCAGTCTCTGCTCCACACTTTGTCTCCATATTTCCTCCTGTGAGTATTTTGTTCCCCCTTCTAAGAAGCACTGAAGCATCCACACTTTTTCGGTTTTCCTTCTTCTTGGGCTTCATATGATCTGTGAATTGTATCTTGGTTATTACAAACTTTGGGGCTAGTATCCACTTATCAGTGAGTGCATGCCATGTGTGTTCTTTTGTGACTGGGTTACCTCACTCAGGGTGATATCTTTCAGTTCCATCCATTTGCCTAAGAATTTCATGAAGTCACTGTTTTTAATAGATGAGTAGTACTCCATTGTGTATATATACCACATTTTCTGTATCCATTCCTCTGTAGTAGGACGTCTGGGTTCTTTCCAGCTTCTGACTATTATAAATAAGGCTGCTATGAACATAGCAGAGCATATATCCTTATTACATGTTGGAATATCTTCTGGGTATATGCCCAGAAGTGGTATAGCTGGGTCATCAGGTAGTGCTATGTCCAATTTTCTGAGGAACCGCCAGACTGATTTTCAGAGTGGTTGTACCAGCTTGCAATCCCACCAGCAATGGAGGAGTGTTCCTCTTTCTTTATATCCTCGCTAGTATCTGCTGTCTCCTGAGGTTTTGATGTTAGCCATTCTGACTGATATGGGGTGGAATCTCAGGCTCATTTTGACTTGCATTTCACTGATGACTAAGGATGTTGAGCATTTCTTTAGGTGCTTCTTGATTATTCAACTTTTCTCAGTTGAGAATTCTCTGTTTAGCTCTTTCCCATTTTTATTAGGGTTATTTGGTTCTCTGTAGTCTTAACTTTTTGAGTTCTTTGTATACATTGGATATTAGCTCTCTATCGGATGTAGGATTGGTAAAGATCTTTTCCCAATCTGTTGGTTGCTGTTTGTCCTCTTGACAGTGTCCTTTGCTTTACAGAAGCTTTGCAATTTTATCAAGTCCCATTTGTTGATTCTTGATCTTAGAGCATAAGCCATTGATGTTCTGTTCAGGAACTTTTCCCCTGTGTCCATGTGTTTGAGGCTTTTCCCTACTTTCTCTTCTATTAGATTCAGTGTATGAGGTTTTATGTGAAGGTCCTTGATCCACTTGGACTTGGGTTTTATACAGGGAGATAAGAGTGGATTAATTTGCATTCTTCTCCATGTTGACCACTCCAGCTTTTTGAGACAGGATATTCCACTGGACCCAAAACTCACCAATTGGCTCTCCTGAGTCGCCAGTGAGTCCCAAGCCTCCTCCTGTCTCTGCCTTTCCAGTGCTATGCTTATAATAACAACCCACCATACTTGGTAGTGTGTGTGTGTGTGTGTGTGTGTGTGTGTGTGTGTGTGTGTGTCCTGGGGATCTGAACGCAGGCCCTCATTCTTGCATGGCAAGCACTTTACAGACTGAACTGTCTCCCCAGGTGTGGCTGACATTGATTTTGTGAGTGTGTACATAGTCCACAAAAAAGCATGCCTTTCTTTATCACACAGATGTTTGACACAGTGTTGCATTAAGGTTTCACCGACGATGATCTCCAACAACAAACCAAAAAAAAATTTAAAACAAATTTCTTGGTGAGTTTTTGTTTTTTCTTACATATCGTGGGTGAGGGATTGCTTACAGAAGCAGACTGTGGTTGCATGGAAACTGCCTCATGGAATCCAGCTTTTAATCAGCCTTCTACTTGTATTTCCAGGATCATTTGCAGTGTTGTGGGGGAAGTAATAGTGGAATCCCAGGCAGGGTCTCCTGACTTCCCCTAGGGAGAACCTCTAGCTCTATTACCATTATCAAAGACCCAGCTACTACTCTATTATCCCAGTCTAGTTGCTATGGTAACAGGAGCATAGTTGGAGAAAGGCATCATGTTATGACCAGAGCAAAATGCTCCACACAAAGCATAGATATGTTATATAACTACTGATTGACTAATGATTAGGGAGTAGGGTGTTTTCAGTAATTGATAATTCTGGTTATTAGACACTCAGATATGTAATTTCCACATTCACAGACTTTGGTAATGATGAAATACGCTTGACCCTGAAAATGTGTATATGCCATTGTTTATTGTTGTCTTAGTTAGGGTTTCTATTGCTGTGAAGAGACACCATGGTCATGGGCACTCTTATAAGGGAAAACATTTAATTGGGACTTCCTTATGGTTCAGAGGTCCAGTCCATTATCATCATGGTGGAAAGCACGGCAGTGTGCAGGCAGCACGGTGCTGGAGGAGCCATGGTGATGGTGGTAGGAGAAATGAGCCACACTGGACATAGCTTGAACATATAAGCCCTCAGAACCCATCCCCCATAGGGACACACTTCCTCCAACAAGGCCACATCTTCTAATAGTGCCACTCCCTATGTGCTAACCATTCAAACACATGAGTCTATGGGGGTCACCATGACTGCCATCATTCTTTGATGGCTTTGAGAATACTCTAAGGTTGTTTACAGACCCAGACTGTAACTGTGGAGTTAGGGGTGATAATAGAAGTCATACTAACAACATTGTCCAACTGATACTGCCTGAGGCAGTAGTGAGTGTTCAGGACCTTGTTAGATCCTAACAAGGGGAAGTGCTTACAAAGAAAAATGCTTTAGTTTGGAATAGTCAAAGCACTGTTCACATGTACTATTTTGAAGATTAACTGAGAAGATACATTTGAATCTTATTATCTTACAGTTATAAAAGTCCAGCATTATCTTTTAGAATTCTATGACAGTCCATACAATAGCTGTAGATTTGACTACCAACATTTGCATCTGACCTCATATGACCTCACTCCACTGGTGCTTTGCTGTTCCCATGGAGATGGACTGCTGTGCTGCTCTGTGCCTGTTTACCTGGAAGGTGCTTCCTGGCAGTGGCTTAATCTTCCCAAGAGATAAATTAAACAGCTGGTCTGAGCTGCTGAGTCTTCCCTGTAATTACTGGAGAAAGTGTCACGCAACATACTTAGAATGCATTTTTCAGTTAATGTGTCTTTTCCTGCCCTCTGTGGCAGCCAATTAGTAAAAAAAAGGGGAGATGGGAACCTGAATGAGCTTCCCTTTCGTTGAGGATGCTCTTATTATGTCTTCTGTTCAAAGTTCTGAAACTAGAAAATGCCAGCTCTTATACTTTCTTCAGTTGTACATGCAAGTACGCTGATTACCATTATGTTTCTGTCATGTTCTTTGTAGTTTGAAGGCACTGGATCCTAAATGGAGTCTGGACAGGAGTTGTCCAAGTTCTATGGCAGTTCCACCTCCTATACACTGTCTCCTCAATGTCCCTAGGACTTGGCACCATGATCTGATCTTCTGAACTTCGGGTCTTCCAGCCCCTGACATTTGTGCTGGGATTACAGGCACGCATCACCATGCCCAGTTTTGTGTGGCGTTGTGGATGGAGTCAGGGTTTCGTGTGTGCTGGCAGGCACTCTAGCTGAGTTCCATCCCCAGACAGGAGCCGATCTTTTAAACCTTTAAATTGGGAAAGAGAATTTCTTTCCATAATGGATATTAGCCCAGAAGCTCTGAATACCCAAGACACAACTCACATATCAAATCATTTCCAAGAAGAAGGAAGGAGAGGGCCCTGGTCCTGGAAAGGTTTGATGCAGCATTGTAGGGGATTACCAGGACAGAGAAGTGGGAGGGGGTTGATTGGGGAACGGGCAGTGGGAAGAGGGCTTATGGGACTTAGGGGGAGGGGGAAACCAGGAAAGGGAAAATCATTTGGAATGTAAACAAAGAATATAGAAAATAAAAAAAGAAAAAAACAAACAAAAGAAGTTGTAGGTGTTGTGTGGCATGGTGATGTGTAGCAGAGGTCCTGAAGACGGCCACTGAACAGTAGTTAGGTTATCATATTACTCCTCCAGAAATTGTACTTTATGAACTGTTATTTAGATCGACTAGAATGTTCCTTGAACTTTATACCCTTTTAAGTTTGAATGTTAGAGAAATTGCTATCCCTGTAAGTACTGAATTAACAAACGAAATTTCTTTTTACGTAAATTGTCTTTCATTTTTCAATTATAACTCTTTTTGGAGGAAGGCTCTTACAGTACGGCCTATGCTGGCCATGCACTCTGTGTAGTTCCCCTTCTGAGTGAGTCCTGGACTGTTAGGCTTACACCATCATGCCTGGCCACATATATACATTTCTTATTCTACAAGAACTTGCCTATTGCAAATATAACAAATAAGCTAGGGGTTGGGGAAATAGCTCTTTAATCCCAGTACTCTGGAGACAGAGTCAAATGGCTATTTCTGTGATTCACAGCCAGTCTCAGCTACGTATTGAATTTCAGGCTAGTTAGGACTATATGTGGTGAGACTGTCTTAAAACATTTTTTGAAAGTAGAAAAGTGTTTTTTTATTTTTTTTGAGAGATGCATGTAATGGAAGTCCACTCAAACCTCTGTGAGGTATAACCACAACTTACAACTATATTGGAGGCAAAATTTAAAAGAAGCAGTGAGTGCAAACCTAACTAACAATGAGAACACCACAGACGCTCAGTGAGAGCTGTTCTTCCCTGCAAAGGACGGCGCGCTGTCTCTATAACGGGACAGACAGCAGCTATTCTGGGCTTTGTGTGCTACCCCCTTTTCTGTCACAGCCTCCTAGTTCCACTGTTGGGATATGGAAACGGGACCCCAGTGTGCACATGAACACTGCGTCCCAACACGACTTTGCATAGCTGCATCCGACACAACCCTACACACTGTGTCTGTCTGGTAGTTTGCCAGCTCCTGCTCTAGGTAAGAGCTTGGCCTGGGCGAAGGCCCCATGGCTGTTAGGTGGATCGGGAACGTGGAGGATCGCTTTCTAAATACTGTCTGCTTGCTTCCCCGTGAGTAGAAGCATGC
This sequence comes from Apodemus agrarius, assembly GCA_964023405.1. Taxonomy (NCBI): domain Eukaryota; kingdom Metazoa; phylum Chordata; class Mammalia; order Rodentia; family Muridae; genus Apodemus; species Apodemus agrarius. The sequence goes on along the minus strand of OZ030009.1, from coordinate 158,219,591 downwards.
CCGCTGTGTGCCAGGTGCCGCTGCCAGGCTGCAGGTTAATCAAGGCCACTAAGGCGACAGGCTTCACATGCAGAGATACTGCTGCATTTCACATGGCTGAAAAATAAATCAGATCCAGGGTCTTTGGGGGTTTTTTAAATTGAAAAACTAAAAATATTAAAAATAATAAAGGTTACTCCAGGAATCCCACTAAGATTGTGCTGAGAGTGGGAATTCCTGGACAGGAGCTGTCTGCAAGGCCGTTTGGCTGCTCAGACTGCAGTGATGTGGGGAAGTTGGAATGTTGCGGCTCCAGAGCCTAATTACAATGACCTTGGGCCGTCTTTAGCCTAGCCGTTACTTGTCCCGGTCTGTGCTGGCCTAGAATCCTGCCGAATATCATTATGACTAACATATTTTTAAAAAACCAAAAGAAACCCTTTGGAATGTATTAACTCAACAAAACCCTAGTTTCCCACTAATCAAATGAATACAGTTTTATCAGACAGCACCCAAGGCCTATAGCAGAGCTCTCCCCATCGTGCTGTAAGTCCCCTACATGTACACATACATACACACACACATGTACACACATACATACACATACATACATACACACACATACATATACAACACACACATACCCATATACACATACACATATACACACATACATATAGATATACACACATACATACATACATACACACACATACATACACAACACACACATACCCATACACACATACACATATACACACGTACATATAGATATACACACATGCACACACACATCAATACATGTATATGTATACAGCAATACATCTGAAAGGTGTCTTGATTTATGAGTTTCTTTGTTCTTTACCGTAAATTAATGTTGGAGCGTAGCTCTTGGGTAAGCTAAGGGCATGAGGCTTCCTTTTGGCTTCTGATGCGCCATCTCTCAATTCCCTTGAGGTGAGAGCTGCATCTTTGTCATAGCCAAGATATCAAGTTTGAACAGATGAGCATTTCCATTTAGATTTTAAAAATTACTTTACATACCAGAAAATTTGTTCCATTCTGTGTACATTATTCAGTGATTTTAGGGGAGGGGAGAGGAGTGTGAATTTATAAAATTGTGCACTCTTCACTAGAGCCTTCTTTTAGAGCACTCATTTTATTCCTTCTAAAGTAAAACCGGCATAAAATAAGGAAGGCTCAACTGTTAAGAGCACTGGCTGCTCTTCCAGGGGATGCAGCTTCAAAAACCCAGTATCCCCCCCATTCCCCAATCACCCCCCCACTACCATTTCTCTGTTCTGGTACTCTCCTACAATTCTGGATCCAGTCTTTTCAGGACCAGGGTCCTCTCCTTCTTTCTTCTTGGGAATCTTCTGATTTGCTAATTGTGCCTTGAGTATTCAGAGCTTCTGGGCTCTTTAATATCCACTTATCAGTGATTGCATTTCATGTGTATTCTTTTGTGATTGGGTTAACTCACTTAGGATGATATTTTCCAGATCCAGCCATTTGCCTACAAATTGCATGAATTCATTATTTTTAATTGCTGAGTAGTATTCCATTATATAAATATACCACATTTTCTGTATGGGACATATGGTGAGGGGGGAACTGGGAAAAGGGAAAGCCTTTGGAATGTAAACAAAGAATATAGAAAATAAAGAAAAAAAAGAAATTAAAAAAAAACTGGGAGAAGGAAGAGGGCTTATGGGACTTTTGGGGAGGGGGGATCCAGGAAAGGGGAAATCATTTGAAATGTAAATAAAGAATTTGTAGGATTAAAAATATGAGTGGTGCAGCCAAGGGAAAAAAAAGAAATTACTATTATTGATGTTTTATATATAAATTGTTTCAAAATTAATGATACTATGTTTCTTGATTCAAGTTACTCAATCTTAGTATACACTTTAATTTTACAATATGTACAATACAGATTTAAATATTTGAAGTGAATTGTGCCTTAGTTTGTTTAGAAATAGAAAGATATTTTAATTGTTTTAATCAATTCAGATAACATAAAGATTAATGTTTCCTATAAATACAATTAAATACAACTGAATGAAAAAACAAAAAACAAAAAACCAAAAAAACCCAGCATCCACTTGGTGGCTCACAGCTGTCTTTAACTCTAGTTCCAGGAAATCTGATGTCCCTCTCTGGTCATCTTAGGTACTGTATCCATATGGGGCACAGACATATATATTGTTAAAAACACCCACACATAAGTCAGGTGAAAGAAAACAGAAACAAACAAGTTTTAAGAATGGAGATAAGTGAACAGTACACACATTCGGAAGGATGTGGCCCTCATGCCCACTGAAGTCATCTGAGAACTTACCCAGCGTCACGAGGCCCTTCCTCACGCCATCTTAACACAGCCCCAGGTAGCCCCGGATTTGCCTGGATCACTAGGCACTGGTTTGCATTATCTGGAGTTTCATATGTCAAATCATGTAAGCTATATTCTAAAAATGTCTTTCTTTTACTTATTTAGAAGTTTATCCAGGTTTTTAGAAATATCATTAATTCACTCCTTTGTGTTGATAACCAGCATTCTGGTGTTATAACAATAAGTAGTGTTTCTATTCCCTTTGAGGTAGACACGTCTTAGGCTGCTTCTAGTTTTGGCTACTATGGATCAAGTGTGCATATTCTGCACATACATGTGCATATGCTTTTGTCTCTTATGTCAAAACACCTAAAAATGTCACACGTTAGGTCCATATTGAGTTCATTAGGACTCTACTAACATGTTAGAGCAACTGTACCATTTTAGATTCTTCCCAGCGGTATGTGGGAATTGTAATGACTTTACTACGGTGGCAGTTAAGTGTCTGAGCATACATTTGGTATTTAATTGCAGTTCTATTGTGTTGTGAGGTTTCAATGAGAAATGTTCCCTGTAGGCTTACGCAGGAACACTCAGTCGCAGAGTGGAGGTGCTCTTTGGGTTTTGAGGTGAAGACTTCTGAAGGAAGTGCATCACTAGGCTTTGAGGAGTTCACACTCTCCCCACATCCAGCTCATTCTCTCTGCTTTATTCCTGTGGCTGATGACGCTCACGGCTTTCTGCTCTGCCCTGCGGCTGCCACAGAAGCTGCCTTCCCAAGGCTGGCATGGACATTCCCTCCGCAATTCTGTGAGCTGCCTTGCTATAGTGCTTTATCACACGACGCAAAAGTAATTAATGCACATGCGCTTCCCGGCAGAAGAGTCCAGCATTCCCAGGCTCCGTGTACCACCCACGGGCCCTTCTTTGTCAAGTCTCTGTGCAAGCACATTTTCCAGGGTGATCTTCTCTTAGGCTCAGGACACTTTAGGCTTTCTGTGCAGGTCTGTGGCCTTCAGCTGTTTCCCAAGCATGCTGTCTGTCTTCTGTAGGGCACTAGGTTTGTGCCTTGGTCAAGTCAGTTGCCTACATGATTGTGTTGGTCAACCTCTGGGTTTTATTTTCCATTGTTTATCTGTCTCAATGTGGGCCAGCCTTCCACTGGCCCAAGAGTGATGATTAGAATTCTTGAAATATCCATGTTCTCCACTTGAATTGCTGGAGTTTGGGAGTTCCTGCAAAAACTCTGCTGAGATTTTGACTAGAATCACATTGCATTTACACACTAATTTTCAGAGAACCGATGGCTTAGCAGTGTTGAACTTTGCAAGCAGTGAATAAGGTGTACATCTTTTCCACTTGATGGAGTCTTTACATTGTTTCAACAGTTTTCGCATTTCAACAAAAAATGTTGCAAATGATTTATCTCTACTTTATATGTATGTCTGTATTTATAGATTATTATTATTATTATTGTGTGTGCATATGATGTATGTTTGTCAGTGTAGGTACATGGAGATCAGAGGTCAGATTTCAGAAGTTGTTTCTCTCCTTCCACCTTGGCTCTGAGCGGGATAGCTCTGGTTTCTGCTTGCCGTGTAATTCAGCCCAGGTCACAGGCCTCCAGGCTTCCTTCTCTCCTCCCTGCCTCACGGTAGGGTGCCGGGATTGCACAGCCATGCTGCTGCATCTGGCCTTTTCATGTAGGTTCCAGGGATCGGAAAACATGTCATCAGGCTTGTATAGAATACAATTTCACACACACACACACACACACACACACACACACACATTTGTCAACATGCTTTACATGTTTATATCTTTGATGTTTTTGCTCATGGTTCTGTTTTGAACTCCTAATCATTGTGTTTATATAGAACTACAGTTGTTGAGTTTTTAACCTTTTAGTTGATTCTTCGTGAGTTTCACATCATGCACCCCCAGTCTCACTCATCTCCCCATCGCCTCATGCCTGTCCCTTGCAACCTGCCCCCTAAAATAAACACACACATAATACACAAGAAGTAAACAACAACAACAAAACAAAACTGGGCATACAAACTATTTGTCGTGGGAGTGGTAGTGTGTCCCACTCTGCTCTGCTGTGTGTTGCGTGTGACACATGTCCCTCTGCCCACACATCTTTATTCGCAGTGCTCATTGCAGTGGGTCACTGGTCTGGCTCGAGAATCAGAGGTTCTCTGGGTTCTCTGATACCATCAACATTGGATCCTTACCTGGACCATTTCCGATTACCCTATTGTTACCCCGTGTCATGGGGATGGGTAGGAGGGCCCTTCCATGGGTCCCAGTGGTTCACAGATGGTGTGGATTTTGGAGTGGGCCCACTCGAAGCCCAGATCTGTACTTGAGTGGCAGCTGAGCTGGTCAGCCACAGGCTCTTCCTTACCCGCAGCACCAGGGTGAGCTATTCAGCACTGCTTCTGCTGGGCCACCCAGTGCTGCTGCCAGGGCAGGGCCAGCTCCCGCTCCTGTGCCCGGGACTGGCTCCCCTGAACCGTTCCTACAGAGTCAGCTCGGTTGTGCTGCCCAGTCGGGGTGTAGGGTCCACTGTCCCGAGTGCTGCAGTGGCGAGGAGTCAGGCCAGGTCTCCTGCTCTCACACCCTCACTGGGACCTTTGCCATCAGGGCCAGCTCCGCTGTGTTGCCTAGGCCAGGGTCAGGGCCCATCCTCCTGAGAGCTGCAGTCAGTGAGGGCCAGAGACGGTTCTGCTCAGCCCCTAGACACCCACATGGTCCCTGGGAGCTGTCTAGAGCCATGGATATCTCCCTGTTCTGTAGTGGTAATATGAGCCATGGACACCCAGCCCTGCAGTCCCATGGCTACCCACCTAGATGTGACCCTCAGAGGGTGGGACTTACTTACTTTTTCTTCCTTCCTTCCTTCCTTCCTTCCTTCCTTCCTTCCTTCCTTCCTTCCCTCTCTCTCTTTCCCTTCTGTCCCTCCCACCCTCCCTCCCTCCCTCCCTCCCTCCTTCCCTCCCTCCCTCCCTCCCTTCCTTCTTTCCTTCCCTCTTTCTCCCTTCTCTCCCTCCTTCCTTCCCTCCCTTCTACCCTCCCTCCTTCCCTCCCTCCCTCCCTCCCTCCCTCCCTCCCTCCCTCCCTTCCCCTTCCTTCCTTCCTTCCTTCCTTCCTTCCTTCCTTCCTTCCTTCCTTCCTTCCTTCCCTCCTTCCCTCCTATCTCTCTGTCCCATGTATTACATCCTGACCACAATTCTCCCCCCCTCTCCTCCCTGTCCCTCTCCCCCAGCCTCCCCCACCCCTCCATCCATTCCTCTGTTTCCCTTCAGAAAAGGGCAGACCCCCCCCCGGAGATAATCAACCGAACATGGCATAACAAGTTACACTAAGGCTGGGCAGCCCCCTCATATCGAGGCTGGGCAGGGTGACCCGTAGGAGAAATGAGCACGGGAGGATTCTTGATGCCAGTCAGTGGATGCTTCTAGAAGAGGAGGCAAGGGGTCTATTTAAGGCGCGTGCCCCTCTCTCCTTCATGACCCAAGATGCTCCCTGGATGCCGTGGCAGGCGACAGACTGGCCCCGACTGCTGTGTCAGCTGGTCTTTGCTGTCAGGTCTGTGTCAAAGTAATTGAATCTTCTAAAAGGAAAAAAAATCACTTCTCAAAATAACTGAGAATAAAGAGCCCTTACTCCTGAACTGGTGAGTGGAAGAAATAAGGGAAGGAAGGGGTATTTCCTTTAAATCTGGTGCTCTGGTGCAATGAAGTCTGTCGGCAGTCTCCCAGGAGCTTGGATGCAGTCAGAATGAGGTTGTGACATTGCAGGGAGGTGTGGACGGCTTCTCATGTGTCTTATCTTCAGCAGCTGTGTCACTAAGCACATATGACATGTGCCCTTCCATCACTGTGTCCCGTGCCAAGTTCAATAGGCATTTGAGGATCTCAGGCATATATATAGAACACAAGTCCGAGGCATGGTTTTAGGGCAAGGCCAGATTTTGAGCCTGGACTCAACTCACATTTATAGCTCGTCCACCATCTGTCTCAGTTCCTGAGGTTAGCGATGGTCCGTGGGCAGCTGCGAAGGTAAGTCCTGGTCCTGTGAGGATATAGAGAGCTCTCTTAAGGGGTAGAGAGACGCTGGGGGCAGGGATCAGCTTAGAGGTGGACTCTAATAAGTAAAAGATCAAGTTCAGACTGGGTGGCAATTCAGTCCAGTTACAAGGAGGCTGTGAGGTCCCGAGAAACTCCAGCTAGGGCGGGTGATGAACCGCACCTGGCAGAGGCAAAATTGGGGGCTCTGTGGCCGTAAACAACAGGGGGCAGCCTTGTAAGCCACAGACTAGGGATGGGAGGAGAAATAGAAGGCTCTCAAGGATGGACGGGGTCCCCTGGAACCAGGAAACTGCAGTTTAGACTCTGTCCTGAGGATGAGGGCCCCACTGCTTTTGCTCATTTGCTTAAGATTCTCAGTTCTGAGTCTTCATCTTGTCCCCATTCAACACATCTTTATCAGTTTATGGTCAGCACTCCTCAACCATCGATAATGAGGCCATGAAGAATAGTCCCATAGAACTGACATTCCTGTGAGAGAGGCAGATACCAAGAGATCAAGGAGTACATCCCACCTATGTGGGACGAAGGAAATCCTAACAGGCAGGGCAACAGGGAGCAGTGATGGCTGGTGTCAGACTCCATGTAGACCTGTTGCATGTAATTCTATAATCCATGCCTGCTCTTTCTCCAGAGCTCTGCCCAAGCTCTTTCAACTCTCGAGGTGAGCTCGACCAGCCTCTAATGACAGCCCCATGGCTAGCTCTCTCAGTCTCTGCTTGCTCTTTGCCTGGTGCCGGAAATGGCCACCTCACCCAGCTCCCACGGCTGGCTTACCAAGTGGCCCAACAACTGTCCCTCCTGAGATGGCCTGGAGCTGCTGCTCCTGTTCCACCCCCACGCTGGCTCTGCCACCCACCAGCGACTGCTCCCCTGGCAGCCTTCTCTCTTGCCTACCTGAACAGTCATGAATGGAAAACACCAGACAATCTTAAGATTTTAAAATCGGCCAAATGACACAAGTATTGGGCTCAGAATCTATTGTCCTGAACTCATCAGCTATTCTATATCAAAATTCCACCACCGGCTCTAATAGCCCCGAGGCTGCATGGTGTCTGTCTCCCCCCCCCCCCAACCACCCCCCAGTCTGTCTGAAAAGTCCTTTCTCAATCTAGTTTCTGCCTCTTCCTCCTGGGCCTGTAAAACCTGCCTCTATATCTTCATCCAGTGTTTGGCTTCTACTGTCTTTATTTACTCAAACAATTATGGACTCGCCCCCTACATAGACCCCATGGGGACTCATGGCTGTTCTGTAGAGTGGTGGTTGAGCGAGTTCTGGAGAAGTCTAGGACTGGGCCTTATGGGCATAGAGGAAATCTTTGGGCTGAGAACAGCATCTGACTGGCCTGGTTTGGTCACCTGCCACCAGGGAGTCATGTGGGACATGGTCCAATGGAGAACGGGCTGTGAAGATCATGTGAAGATCAGATAGATGTGCAGGGTGTGTATGCCAAAAGGAAATGGGCTTGCTTTGACTGGAAGAAGAGGCCTTACAGTCTCAATAGGCAGGAAAAGTGATGTCGACCCTAGCTGAGAGTAGCGGTTCTCTCAGTGAATTCTACACACCAACAAGCAGAATTCGAGGGAAAGGGTGGGTGCCCTTGAGTGCTCAGGCTTTGGATGCGGCAGGAGGGAGTTGGACAGAGAGATCTCTGGCTGCCACATGGTACTCTGGGTTCTCAGGACTCACGGACTTTGTCAGGAGAGATGGCAAAGCAGGGAAAGATGGAGACGCCATGGGCTAGGCCTGACTCCCCACCTAGGTGTTAGCATCTACCGTCCATTGCCCGGAGAAAGTGACTTTCTCCTCCATAGTCAACATTTCCAATGGACGCTGCACAGCAGAAGAAACTGCCACTGGCCCCTGCAGGCCTCGCTGCCCTCAGGGGAGAGGATGTGCCTGTTTGCTCTCACCCAGTTGCCTATGCACTGAGGTCTAAGGATGAGGCCCAGTAGGCGGGTCTCCATCGTGTATTTGAGATTTGGAAATGTCTCCATGTTTTAGCATGTATCATTAATTTATTCTTTAAGACTGATGAGCAGTATTCTAGTGTATGAACTTACCACAGTTTTCAGCCCACGTATTCTCAGATCTTCTAGGTGCTTTCAGGTTTACCTACCACGAATAAAGAACCACAAATCCTTGCGGCTTCCTGAGCACGCTTCCAGACTCTGGTGCCTTTGCCCATGCAGGTGGCTCTGCCCACATCCCAAGAGGCTTGCCCTCCTTTCCCAGGGCCCTCTCCCTTGACTTACTACAGCAAATCCTTCCTCCCCTCCAGTCCTCAGCATATTGTTGATGTCCCATGATTCACCTTGAATCATAGTTTTATGTGTTTCTTCGCTGGGAGACCCTTTGTCAGTCATATTTACTTTTGCAATGGCCCTGGCTTGCCCCCGTGCCTTCTCAGAAAGGAAGCAGCTAACGGGGTGACTTTCTCAGTACCCGGGTATGAAGCCAGAAAGGCTCCCATCGACTGACGTGATACTGGAATCAGTTTCCCAGATTCCACAAAGCGCGTGGCTAGACAGCTAACTACTGCCAGGAATTCTGGAATCAATTCCTGTGCTTCAGGACTGGGTAGGGAGGCGGACTGAATAACCCAACAGGAACTGTAGACTTTAAAAAGCTACACCATAGAGTCGGAATCAACTCCCCCGAATAACCAACCTTGTCTGCGACTCCTTCACTGCAGCCCAGGGGTTTTGCGATGGAGAAATATCATTTAATTCTTCTTGAAATGGAAATGATAGCTCGGCAGGGGCTGAGGCTATCCAGGAGGGCACGCCACAGGTGATTTTGCTCCTCTCCTAGTCTCCACTGAGGTCTCCAGGGCCACTTAGGAGCAGATGAACCAGTGTCCTGGCGTGTCTAGTGCCAGTGGTTTCTCCTAGAGACCTTAGATTTAGAAGTTACCTAGTCTCCTAATGGGGTAACATGGGGGAGAATCACCATTCTCCTTAAACCCTTCTGCCACATGAGCAGCTCATCGCTGAGACCTCGCTTTACCTCCCACAGAGGAAGTTTTACGACAACATGCATAGCATTAGGATCTGGCATGGTGCTACTGTTTCCATCCAAACTTACAGTGAGCTGATAATAGAGCAGAAAAATGTGAAAAATGTAGTTTGACAAAGAAAGCAGCATGAGCTAACCTAAAGTTGGCAGGTAGCTGAGAACAAAATCAAAGTAATGATTAAAGAGATTTGCACAATTAAAGAGAAACCTTGCCCTTCAGGAAAAGTACCCTGAGGGCAAGACCTCTCTCATAGAAAGCTCCAGCCAGCCTGTAACAACACGAACTCATCTGGAATATTTTCATTTAAGAAGAAAGTGCTTGAAAAGCAGAGGCCTAAGTGGGTGTTCAGGGCCTCCACGTCCCAACAAGACCACACCTGCAGCGGTGTCTTCTCATCTCCCCGATGCCCCAAGTCCATAGCTGTTGTGGTAAAAGGGGTCAGGCTGCGTCTGGTGTTGCTAGGAGAACTTGGGGTCATCTCCCATGTAGTGCTTGGTTACATGTAGACTGTAAGAGTCACAGGGTTAGGGACGCTTACGCCAAGGTTTCAGAGTGCTCAGCCACAAACGACTGTGTGCATCACCCCTTCCCCAGACTCAGAACCCTTGTGGAAGAGGGGCAGAGAGACATTACAGCACCGAGGTTGGGAAGCTTCATCTCTAGTTTAGAAAGGTTCTCTGGTGTTGTCTGATGGATTCTCATCTGCTGAGTAATTGTGTGGGGCTGCTGTAGAGACATGATCGTCTTCAAGCACCCGTGCCATTGTGCCCAAGTGTAAACAGCGGGACCACAGTACCCCTTCCAGATGTGAATAAGACAGCCTCTTTCACGCCAGAAGAACTGCTTGGGGATGGAGACTCATGTCCACTTTGGCTTCTTTATCGTGTTAAGCTCTAAGTGGGTATGGCTTTCTCAGCATTGTAAACATTAATTTTATCTTCCTGTGCACACCTTAAAGAAGTGCTGTCTATCTTTGCTTGACAAGGAGGCTGTGGACAGATTGGTTATCAAGGTGTTTGTCATAGTCCTAATTTTATACATGAGAAACACAATTCTGGAAGGGCACCACTTATGTGACGCTTGCCTCTATTCTGGACTTCCAAGGGCAACGGAAGCACAGCTGTACTGCAGTGGTGCGTGGCTGTACTGCAGTGGTGTGCAGCTGTACTGCAGTGGTGCACAGCTGTACTGCAGTGGTACACAGCTGTACTGCAATGGTGCACGGTTCTGTAAAATGAGCACGGCTGTACTGCAGTGGTGCGTGGCTGTACTGCAGTGGTACACAGCTGTACTGCAATGGTGCACGGTTCTGTAAAATGAGCACGGCTGTACTGCAGTGGTGCGAGGCTGTGCTGCAGTGGTGCGTGGCTGCACTGCAGTGGTGTGCAGCTGTACTGCAGTGGTGCAAGGCTGTACTGCAGTGGTGTGCAGCTGTACTGCAGTGGTGCATGGCTGCACTGCAGTGGTGTGCGGCTGTACTGCAGTGGTGCGAGGCTGTGCTGCAGTGGTACGCTGCTGTGCTGCAGTGGTGCGAGGCTGCACTGCAGTGGTGTGCAGCTGTACTACAGTGGTGTGCAGCTGTACTGCAGTGGTGCACGGTTCTGTAGAACGAGCACTGGGGCTTAGGTTCGTGATGGTGGGAAAGGTGAGCAAAAGGGTTAAATGCCAGTCTTGGTCTTGTCTGGGATCTTAGGAGCAGTGACAGGATCACCATTTACTCAGGTGTAGAAAATGACATGGATTGAAGCCCGTCTGACAGTTTTCTGGTATTGATGAGCTGTTTGCCGGCTGGGTGCTTACACACCCCACCTATTTGGCGGTCACAGATGAATGACAGAGGTACTATGAGAAATGCTCAACGCCGGTGTCTGTTATTCACGCCCTGCATGCCACAGTGACTTGAAAATGTCTGTGGATCCATCCCCAAAGATGGAGTTTAGTAGGAGAAAAATGAGTCCAGAGTTTTCAGTGACTTTCAAGGAATTCCATAGCCCACCCCAAGATTCCAATGTGGCATTTCGCGATTTTAAATTATAGACATGAAAACAGAAATGTGGATAAATGAAGCAGAAGCAGATGGTGGTGGTGGTGGTGGTGGTGGTGGTGGTGGTGGTGGTGTGTGTGTGTGTGTGTGTGTGTGTGTGTGTGTGTGTGTGTGTGTGTATACCTGTGCCTTCATAGCCTGGAGCCTAATGCAAGAGCAGCCCAAGGTCAGGGCTAGCCTGGGGTACCTCCCTGTCTTAAAAAACCTAGTGAAATAATGCTAATAACTGTTCTTTTTTTTGGGGGGGATACAAATTCACTTTGATGGCAAAAGTTTTTTGAATCCAGTTACTGCCTTTCTGACCTGTGTACAGTGAGACATCCTCACCCAGCTCTTTACACAGGTTTTTTAACAAACTGTTTTCTGGTTTATCAGTGGTTGATGGTTTCCACATAAACCTTCTGAATAATGTCATTTAGGAATATTTACTTTTTTTAAAGTAAGTTTCCTCAATTAGCAATGAACCAAATGCATTCTAAAACCTCATTTGATTTTAGAATGGCAGTTAGTAAAATCATCTGTGCCAGGAGGTGGTGGCGCACGCCTTTAATCCCAATATTTGGGAAGCAGAGGCAGGCGGGTTTCTGAGTTCGAGGCCAGCCTGGTCTACAGAGTGAGTTCCAGGACAGCCAGGGCTACACAGAGAAACCCTGTCTCGAAAAAACAAAAACAAACAAACAAACAAAACCCAAAAAAACAAAAAGCAAAAAACTAAACAGTAAAAACATTTGTAGGTGGTGGGCCTCGAACACTGGCTGCCCGAAGCCTGCTAGTTCAACTGAATCCAGCATTCAGAATAACTCTGCCCCCCAGATTTGTCATCTTGTTAGAATGTTCCAGCTGTGACAAATGACACCTACTCTTTTTCTTCTGGGAGAATCCTTCCTTTCCTCTCCTCTCTTTTCCTCTCCTTTCCTTTCTTTTGGTTAGTCAATATAGCCTTATTAACTAGCCTGGGTCTCTCCTTTCAAAAATTGAATTTAAATCTCTTGCCCAGGACCCTGTAAGCAACCACGATGAAACGTACTAATTCATAAAGAAATTAGAGACATGAAATCAGAGGAGGACCCAGGTGGGGAGAGGAGAGGGATTGGCGTGAAGGGAACAGAGTTAGGGGTATGAATAATATACGTATGTGCAGCAGTGCTACAATGAAAACACATTATACACAATCAGTGCGTGCTAACAGAAGAGAAGCTTTAATGTCGTGGTCTTAGAGTGTGGCCTGGATACTCATATTAGAAGCCAAAGCAGAAGCAACTACAAGCCTGTCTAAGTGACTCTGGTGCAGAAAGAAGGCCAGAGGGGACAACGCAGGACAGGGCACACCGCCGTCAGCACGGACATTTCAGACAATAGCCACCGAACACGGCTGTGACATAGAAGGCCTTGTGTGATGTTGCTATCTGTCCCCCTTCCCCTTCTGTCTCCCCAGCCATCATGTATGTCATGGGAGCACTCGGCCCTGCAGTAGGATACTTACTAGGTGGGCTACTCATTGGCTTTTATGTGGATCCCAGAAATCCCGTTCACCTTGATCAGAGCGATCCTCGCTTCATCGGAAACTGGTAAGTGTTTGTCACATTTTCTATTTCACTTCTTACTAGAGATGGTCAGTCACTACTGCTCCACATTTACAATTTTCCCAGCACAAGGGAAAGGTAGCTAGCGAGGTATTACCTGTAATGAGATAGTAGAAGAATTTCCCCTACAAACAGCCATTTCCTTATCTCCAGAGCTTATGAGTGTGGGGCCTTATTTGGTGAGGGGACTTTTGTGGAGGGGAGTTTTGTGGGGGAGGGTATCTTTGATGAAGGTGGGGAGGTGGCCAGATTCAGGACCTCTGCTGATTAAAGAGGAGATCCCGGTATTCAGTTTGAAAATGGATGAAGGCCTGTGAACAAAAAAATTGCAGGCAGGGCTTCTACAAGTTAGGGAGGGAAGATGGTCTTCTTTAGCCTGTGCTGTCACAGGGACATGCAGTTGGTACCCACAGCCCGGAGCCAAGAGCTGAGCCAGCATGAGGGTCACTTCATGTGACTACTGCTTGTCAGAACAGCAGCAGGCAGCTGACACAGAGGTGACTGGGTCACTTGTGTTCAAAGCAGAGTGCAGGAAGAGGGCGTCTTGACCCAGAGAGAACTTTCCAGGAAGACTGTTTTAACCCCATGTCCCTTTTCTATGCTGTAGAGAAAAAAAAAAAAACCTTTCTGTTCTACTTAGGTTTTTGTTGCTGTGATAAAACACTGACCAAACCTAATTTGGGGGAAACAAAGGATTTATGTCAGTTTGCAGAGTATAGTCCATCACTGAGGGGAGCTAAGGCAGAAACTCTTAAGCCGGGAGCTTGAAGCAGAAACCACGGAGGGAAGATGCTTGCTGACACGCTCCTCATGGCATGCTCAGCTTGCGTCCTTACCTAACGCAGGGCCACCTGCCTAGGGTTGGAACCACCCGCAGTGGGCTGGGTCCCCTCACATCCACCATTAAGCAAGAAAACGCCTGAAGACTTGCCCACACACCAGTCTGATGGAGGTGTTCCCCAGTTGAGAGTCCTTCTTTCCTGGTGACAGTGGTTAGTATGGAGATGACAAAAAGCTATGGAGCGCACCTTTCTTCTGGGGCTCGGATCTGTGTGTGCCTGTCCTCTGAGGCTCAGATCTCTGAGTGTCTGTCCTCTGGGGCTCAGATCTGTGTGTGCCTGTCCTCTTGGGATCAGATCTGTGTGTGCCTGTCCTCTTGGGATCAGATCTGTGAGTGCCTGTCCTCTGGGGCTCAGATCTGTGTGTGCCTGTCCTCTGAGCCTCAGATCTGTGTATGCCTGTCCTCTGGGGCTCAGATCTCTGTGTGCCTGTCCTCTGGGGCTCGGATCTGTGTGTGCCTGTCCTGTGAGCCTCAGATCTGTGAGTGCCTGTCCTCTGGGGCTCGGATCTGTGAGTGCCTGTCCTGTGAGCCTCAGATCTGTGAGTTCTCTCGGGCTCAGATCTGCAGCCCCACTTTTCCGTTTCTCCACTCTGAGCAGATGTTTTCTTTTTGGAAACAGTTCTCCCCAATATGTACATTTAGCTGTTTTCTCCCCGGCTAGACCCCGAGAGTCCTGCCACCTGAGTGATGCTGTGGACTTGGGGCAGTTCCCACACCAGGTGGTGTGCTATTTATCTGCAGAGCCAGACTTGGGTTTTCATTTTTCATGGGCCTCAACTTGAGTAAAACAAGTTCTTTCTTTATGAGAGCAAAGCCAGTAACTGAAAATATTTACTCTACTTTATTATAGAACAAGAGCCCTGTGACTCTGTGGTTGGTGGGAAATATGCTTAACACAAATTTCTAAGCAGTTAGCAGATACAAAGGAGGCCATGTGACAGCTTTGATTTTATCGTAAGCCTCATTGAAGCTAGATGGACTGAGACCCACGTGGCCTCGGCCTGCAGAGTGTTTGAGTCATACAAACAGGGTGCCCTTGCCAGCGGTGGGGAAATAGCAAGGCTTTGAGGTCTAGACAGAGAGTGAGGATTTTCATCTCGGCTGTTTTCATTGCAGCTCTGGAATGAGTCAGAGTAGAAATTGTTTTTCATTGTTAGAAAACAGATTCCAAAAATATACTTATGAATGTCCAGTGTACACCCTGTGTCCTACTTAGATTTCCTGGGGCTAGCGCAGTACGAAGGGAACTTGGGGAGGGAAGGACAGATGCACGGGCAGAAGGGCGGTGGGAGGAAGGACCGCAGGAGCCTTGGTCTGCCCGTGCCTGACGCTGTCATTTCCCAGTGTTCTGGTCGACACATCTATCTGTTCAGCTAACGGCAGAGGTTGTAGAGCACAGACCCTCACGTCGAATCCCATAGTGTGCTCCTAGGAGCTGTGTGGATTCTGTGCCTACGTTGTAGGGTTGACTATGGAGGCTCTCAGTTCCTCTTGCATTGGCTTTCCTGTGTGCTCTGGCCTTAGGTGTGTTTGCTTGTTTGTTTTTGTTTTTGTTTTATAGTTCAGTGGGGGGTTGAATGTAGGTCTTGGGCAAACCAAGCTCTCTGTCCCTATGATTCTTCTCTTTTAGCTTTTTATTTTTCACTTCCAGTCTCATCAAGCAGCTCAGGCTGGGCTTGACTTGCTTGTAGCCAAGGCTGGCCTTGAACTTGCAGTCCTCCTGCCTCAGCCTTCTGAGTAGTTGGGATTATGGACCTGCAGCACCAGACCAAGGCATCTTTATTGCTTTGAATTTTAGCAATAGTCAGATGATTTTATCTACCAGCTTGGCAGTTTAATCTTAATTCTATGAATGGCCATCAGTGTAGACCTACCTGTTTTAAAAAATGAATTAGGGTCTCCCCCCAATTCTGTAGTCTTGCTGGTAATATGTTTCTCATTGAATACAATACTTAGAATCAAAGCTAAGTTTTCATTGAATAGAGGCTGAAGGAGTGAGGAGAGTATTGGCATGTATTAGGCACCTACTGATCGTCAAGCTCTTATAATGAGAGCTTTGCACACATATTTGTTTAAGCCTTTTATAGTCAAATGGTGCTTTTAACATCAGCCCATTTTACAGGTCGGGCAAGTAATATGCAGGGAGTTGAATTCCTTGAGTAAAGCCTCTGTGTGGTGTGCTGGGTTAAGGGACTCACAGGAGTGGGGCTGTTTGCAGTCTACTGTCCGCCTGTGGCTGGTTGGAAGAAGGCTTTGTGAGAAGGATCTCATTATCTTGGCCTTCACTGTTCTGGAGGCGTCTTCTTCCAACACATGCTGCATCTTCTCCTGTCACAGCTTCTCCCGGGGTCCCCTTCCGCTGGGTGCTCAGAGGCTGTCATCATCGAATGCTTCACATGGTTATTTCTTGAGGTTGTTGAAGAACGTGAGCTGGTGTGCTTTGCTTCCAGTCGACCCCAAGCTCTCCAGTTGTAGTTGCTTGCTGTAATTCTTCCCTTCCTCTGGGCAGTTAGACTGTATCTCGAGGACTGGCAAAATAGCTCAGAGCTCGAAGTGCAAGCCTGGCCACCTGGGTTCACTCCCCGGCACCTGTATGAGGTTGAAGGAGAGGACTGTCTCCACGAAGTTGTCCTCTGACCTCCACACATGCGCACTACTGCCATTTTCACAACACACTAGTATTAAGTAAACACCTCCAGTTTTAAAAGCAAGAGGACCGCGAATGGTCGCATGGAATTTTGCATCTTCCCCACCTAGGGCAAGGACTCTAGTCTGAGAGCATATCTACACTACAAACAAAACCAAAGCAGCTGCTTCCCAGGGTCTGTTGGTCTGGAGTGGGTGTTTCGTTAGGTCTGTCAGAAGCACCATCTTATTTAAATTTGACCACTCTCAGAAACATTTTTAAACCTTCTTTTCAGATGAGAAATTCCACTGGGAAAAGTAAAGTCATTTCTTCATTAACTCAGGGCCACATGTCCAGGGGTGGAACCATCGGCAGTCGGGCTGGGTCCTCCCACATCCATCGTTTAGCAAGAAAATGGCCACAGACGTGCCGACACACCAATCTGACAGAGGCAGTTCCCCAGTTGAGATTCCTTAGGTAATGCGTGGTGGAGACAGGGTCCAAACCCAGATGTATCTAAGCCGCAACTCATGACTGCCCTGAGTCCACTGCCTGCTGTTTTGAGGAGGAAGGGTGTGAGGTGGACACTGGGGAGGTTTGGGGGACTCAGAGGCCAGAGGGCAAATGGGGAGTGTGTGCCGTGGGCGTGACTGATGAGAGCCTGTAAGCTCTGAAGGAGCCGTGTTGATCCAGCTGTGTTCCTCCACACTGATTCCTGCCATCCATTTAAAACCTACTTTCAATTTATGTATTGAGCAAAAATTTGAATTCCTAACCCGTCCCGAGCACTAGATTGGCGATTATACACCCCCTAGGTAGCTCTCTGGCACACAAACCACAAAATAGGATTCAGGTTCATCTGTATACCTTGTGCTCCTGGGAGGTGGTTTCTTACATCTCGGGCTTATTTTTAAGTTCTTCGTGTAAAACAGTGAATGTTTTGATGCCCATCATGTTTGATAAAGACTGTGACTAAGTGGGCATGAGCAATGAGTGCTTACGTACTCGCGAAGTACTTGCACCCCATCAGCAAGAAGAAATGCACACTGGATGTAGACTTAGGGGTAGAGCGTCAGTCATCAGCGTCAAAAGGATGGAAAAACAAACCACGTTTGACAGGAGTTATTTGTTTTCTTTTAAGAAAAAAGAGATGATCTGGGGATGCACCACCAGCACTCAGGAGGCAGAGGCAGGTGGATCTCTGTGAGTTTGAGGCCAACCTGGTCTACAGAGTGAGTTCTAAAATAGCCGGAGCTACACAGAGAAGCCCTATCTCAGAAAATGAGTGGTGGCAAATATTGCTCCTCGAAGCATGGGAGACAGTCTGCTGTTAGCATGGGAGACAGTCTGCTGTTAGCATGGGAGACAGTCTCCTGTTAGCATGGGAGACAGTCTCCTGTTAGCATGGGAGACAGTCTGCTGTTAGCATGGGAGACAGTCTGCTGTTAGCATGGGAGACAGTCTGCTGTTAGCATGGGAGACAGTCTCCTGTTAGCATGGGAGACAGTCTCCTGTTAGCATGGGAGACAGTCTCCTGTTAGCATGGGAGACAGTCTGCTGTTAGCATGGGAGACAGTCTCCTGTTAGCATGGGAACAGTCTCCTGTTAGCACGGGAGACAGTCTCCTGTTAGCATGGGAGACAGTCTCCTGTTAGCATGGGAGACAGTCTCCTGTTAGCATGGGAACAGTCTGCTGTTAGCATGGGAGGCAGTCTCCTGTTAGCATGGGAGACAGTCTGCTGTTAGCATGGGAGGCAGTCTCCTGTTAGCATGGGAGACAGTCTGCTGTTAGCATGGGAGACAGTCTCCTGTTAGCATGGGAGAAAGACAGTCTACTGTTGTTGTAGTGAATTTATTGCAGCCAACTGTGTGACTCAAGCCTGTCATCCTGGTACTTGGGAGGCAGATAATATAGTCAAAGTCACCCTGAAATAATAATCCATTGAGGGCAGTTTGGGTTACGTGAGACTTAGGCTTAAACAAAGGAAAACAAAATAAAACAAAAACTATTATGAAATGCACACCGTGGCAGAAATAATCGTGTTAGCAGATGCGCAGCTGTTCAGGTTTCTTGAATGATATCCCAATCAGTTGTTGAGTGTATTAGTCACTATAGTCCTAGTATAATTATGAATATCCATTCATGCCACAGGAGGGAAAGTTACCTTTGTTTTCTCAGTTCGTTTGGTTCTCTTCTGCCTTACAATTGATGAAGGTAAAATGATTTCGCTGCACTTTTATCCTGAAAAACCTCATTCTCTGATTTGTTCTTACTCCCAAACTGAAGCCATAAATACAACTGACATTTCCCAATTTTTTAGGTGGAGTGGATTCCTTCTTTGTGCCATTGCAATGTTTCTTGTGATATTCCCAATGTTTACTTTTCCAAAAAAGCTTCCGCCTCGACACAAGAAAAAGAAAAAGTTTTCTGCTGATGTCGTTAGCGACGATGACATCATCAAGGAGAAATCAAACACCAGTGAGCAAATGAACAAAAAAGTTTCTTCAATGGGCTTTGGAAAGAATGTCAGAGGTAAAGTATATCTCCTACGTGAATCCATGCATGGCGCCACGTGTGGGCACAGGGAGGCGTGGCTCAGCGGGAGAGGGACAGCGTCAGTCCCAGGAGGTGGCTCAGCGGTAGAGGACGGGGGGGGGGGGTCTTGAGTTTGACACTCTGCAGGGCCCCAAAATATGAGCCCTGTGACTCCACACCAGTGTCCCCCACGGGCTTTTGGTGCTTGCTGTCCAGATAAGAACTGCATTGGAGAGGGAGGGCTGCAAATGTCACTTCAGAAATTAGAGAGAATACCTCTTTGAGGGACGGTGTGGGACAACGAGTGCAGGGTGGAGCAGTGACACAGAGTGACAGTCAAGAAGAGGGACAAATAAGAACAAAAGAACATGACGGATATGTATAAAGAGCTTCAGGGAGCCCAGTGCACTGTGAGCTAGTTTAAAAAAAAAAAAACTTAAAGGAATGGTTTCATTTGTTGAATACGATAACAGAAATCAAAAGTTAGGCTTATATTTTGCAAGTCTTTGAAAGGAGGGATCCCACAGTGAGAGAAGAGAGACCCTCTCAAGGAACGTCCTCTTATCTCAATGCATGTGAGTTGACAGGAGCCTAACACTCACGTGCACACATCACACACACACACACACACACACACACACGAATAGTGAAGAATAAAAACAAAGCAGACAGACAAAAATACTAACAATTCATCTTGAGTGTGTTTTGCAAAAACTATTAGTAGATGACAGATTAAAGAATATAAGAAATGGCTCACCCTGCAGGAAGTTTGAGGGTCACTGCTTTAGGTCACAAAGATACCCACAGCTAGATGTAGCATTCACTGCAATTTCTGGTGTCTGATTTCTAACGCCGTGGTCACATCGTGTAAAGGAGAGCCCGCCCTCGGGAAGCAGTGCAGGGGTGTGGGGCGAGCCTGGCGTGCGTGTAAAAAGTACAGAAGTGTGGGGCAACCCTGACGTGCGTGTGAAAATCCACTAGAATGGAACACTGCTCTTTGGTGACTATTCCTTGTCCCTGTGTGGCTGTCCTGGCAGAAGGACATTTGTAGAAGGGACTATCCTGTTTTTTCATTTTCATTTCTTTTAAAAATAATGAGTTTAGCATACCTTTAATCCTAGGGTGGAGCAGGGATGGGGCAGGGCAGGAAGGGTGCTGCGACTTTGAGGCCAGCTTGGTATATATAGGGAGTTCTAAGCCAGCCAGATCTAGGCAGTGAGGCCGTGTTTCAAAAGGAAAGTAATGGTGGTGGTAGTAGTAGTAGTAGCAATAAAGAATGATAATGAGTTCGTTAAAGTTAGATTAAACAGTGTAAAACCTGAACAACTTAAGTGGCTTAAAGTAGGCAGCCTTTGGGCTATTGGATGACAATTTGCCCCCTTTGTTTAAGGAGCCTATGTGTTCATAAACAATGTCACTCATTCATTGTTTTCAGTTTTACTTCCTGAATTCTTTTAATTAACTTTTATATAAATTATAGAGTATAGTGTTTGTCAAATGCTTATGATGAGATGACTCTGGCATTTTGACTATGCACACAGTGAGACAGATGGGTGGGATAAAGTTCCTAATATGTCATAGAGTTGTCCCTACAACCTAAGAAGAATGGTAGACCAGAACACTGCTAAAGACTGCTTGACAAAAGCAATTATCAGTACTTGGAAAAAAGCTGTTTCTTTCCATTTAAGCGGTAGATCTGATTTCCTTCCTCCCCATGACGCCATGACAATGTGTTCTTTTGTAACTGCTGAAGTGACTTCTGGTACTACTGCGGCACAAGGGGATCCTCTTGTCTGAGCACTTCCCGAGTAGGCCGGCCCACCATTTCACAGCTTCATTCTGGACCATCGTAATGATCACACAAACTGATCTCTCCTAAAGATTTATTTCACTTTTAATTATGTATGTGTGCACATGCACCCGCATAGATATAGGCACCTCTGCAGTCCAGAAGAGGGCGCTGGGTCTCCTGGGGGTCAAGTGACAAGTGGCTGTGAAATGCTTGGTGCTGGTGCCGGGACCTCGTCTGGGGACTTCCACAAGATCATTTCCACGTAACCGCTTAGCCATCTCTCCAGCCCCCACCACTGGTTTCACAACTTAATTGATATGAAGTTGGTATTAGTAATTTAAAACATACAGATATATTTAGAATCTTAATTTGGGGGAATACAAAGCAGACTCAAGGGAGGAGATAAAGACATGACTAGAAATATTTATATTTTATAAATCAGGACTTCAGTGTGAAGTAAACCACCTGGACAGTAGAAGGGGGTATTGATATCAAGTGCTAAAGTCCACACAACTGTTGATGTCCCTTCTAAAGATGCATTCGTTATATTTTATGTGTATGAGCGTTTGCCTGCATGCTTGTCTGCTCACCACTTGCATGCTTGCCACCCGAAGAAGTCAGTAGAGGGCGCCAGATCCCCTGGGACGGAAATAACAGGTTGTTACCTGCCTGCCATGTGGGTGCTGGGAAACAAGCCCAGGTCCTCTGCCAGAACTGAAAGTGTGACCGGGGTCTGAACATGGTGTGCAGTTGGTTTATGAAATCAGTTTCCAGTCTGATTTTCTTGCTCATATTTCTGGTAAATTCTCATGTTTACTCTCTTTCTGGATTATAATGTGTAAACCTTCTAGATGGGACACACTGTTAATTCTTGCAAAATGGATTGTCTGGCTGGTTGTAGATTAGAAGTTCAAGACAGAATCTCATGCAGCCTAGGCTGGCCTTAAACCCGTTATGTAGGTGAAACTGGCCCTGAAACTCTGATCCTCTTGCCTCAATCTTTGGATGTTCAGATTATGGACACATTCCACCACACCCAGCCTGGTTTACTTGCTAAACAGAAACACTGTTTTAATACTGACAAACTCTTGCTAAAAATGCCTTAAATTATACCAATGGCATTGGAAGGACGTTTAACTGAAGTTCATTTATCTTGTACACACCGTTGTTCCTTACAGTACTTACTACAAAGCAGCTGTTGAAAGTGACATCCTAATATCTAATCCAGCTTGGAGAAGGACAAATGAAACCTCTGGGTACGAATTCAGGCTTGGGGAGATCTGCATCATGGAGTGGAGGTTGAAGGTCTTGCATTACAGAGTGGTTTAGATTTCATTCTGCGTTAAAGGGGAGTTTGAGTCCTGGGTGCTTTTTTCTCTTGTTGTCTGGAGAAGGGTTTCCTTTCATCTTTATTTTTTTGTGTGTATCCATCAATACCAGCTCTTTTAAAGAGGAAATTGATAGCTCAGCTATTGATTTGCATTTCCTTAAAAAGAAAACGATTTAGGCTTTACAAAATGGTGCCTTTTTGGTTTGTTTTATTTGTAGACAGGGTCTTGCTGTGTCACCCAAGCTGGCTTTGAGCCTCTGGGTTTAAGTGACCCCTTGCTAAGCCTCTGCATACCTGGGACTAACAAGGCATGCCACCACACCTGGTCAGAGGCCTGCCCCTTTAGAAGCTCTCTTGCTGAGGCTGCTAGAAGAAAATCCATTGCACTTTCTACTTTTTTCTTCCCCATTTTGATATAGAAGTTGGGAAAATCTGACTCGGGTTTCTAGATTCTTATAAATTATGTAGAATGAGGAAGTTGTAAAATGCCACAAAAAAGAAAGTTACAACTTAAGGGTGTCTGCATTACCTTTCAACAAAGAGATTAACATTGATTCCATCAAAATCTTAACAAAAATAAACACTTAAAATATTTAAGTGCATCAGTGTTCCTGCGGTTTCTGGCCTAGAACTTTAAAGCCTTTCCCATTTAATAGCATCTTTCTGCATAGGAAAAAGGAAAGATGGCAGTTGACTTTGCTCTGTGCCTACTTTTAACATTAATTGTTTCCTATCATTATTTTAACATTAGAAATTCTTCTAGCTAGGATTTTGTTTGTGTTGGTGTGCAATAAGTTTCTAATTATAACCAAAGAGCAGAGTTACTTTATAAGTGTTGCTGTCATTGTCATTAAAGGATAAAGTCGGGGTCTGGGGAGACAGCTCAGCCGGTAAAGGGCCTGCTGAGTGGGCATGAGGGTCTAGCTTTGGACCCCGGAATCCATCAAACTCAAGGGTCGAAGTTCACACTCCAGCCAGTGCTGACAGGGGGGCAGGCTGTGGTGAGTTTGGGATAAAGATAGGGCAGATCCCATAGAAGGTTCCAGACTAGGTTATAGCTGTTATGACATGAGTGAGCTGTGTTTTGCAGAATTCCTTGGGGGAGACTGGAGAAGCACAAAGAGAATATGTCATGAACCACAAGAAGGCTAGGATGCACCCCAGCCGTGGAGTGTCTGCTTGACAAGCACAAGGCTGTGGATCCGATGCCCAGCACCACAAAAGAACCATAAAGCGAGGACGGGACTGGCTGAGGGCGGGAGACCGAGCGCTCAGTGGATGCGCGGCAGGTGGCCTGGTCCCTTACAGGTGGGGTGGCCAAGAGTCCCAGGTAGAGAGAATCAAGTGCGAAGTACAGATGGGCTCGGAAATACTGAGTAGGTTTCTTGTGCTTGACACATTGTGAGCATATGTGGTGGATTTCTGGATGGTAAGGCTTGGGAGGTGTGTGTGTGTGTGTGTGTGTGTGTGTGTGTGTACGAGCATGCATGTGTGGGTGCACATGCATCATGTTGGGTCATATTGTGGAGCACCTGGCTGCAGGCACCCCAGCCTTTCTTCGAATTCTGTCCTCCCAGGGAGCTGCCAAAAGCATTCTGAGAGGGAGATCAGATAGGGGGGGGGAGGGAGGGGCCCACCAAGAAAGCTGTGGACCAAGCCCCGGCGGAGGTTGCCCAGAACACAAGGGAAGGCCAGCCTGCTCCATGAGCCCTCAGCCCTTTGCACTCAGCTGCCAGAGAAGCCTAGTAAATGTAGCCCCATCCTCTCCCATTGGACTTCCTGGATCTAATGCCTGGCCATGTCTCCATCCCATCTCCTTCTTTCAGTCTCCTCTACAAACCATGCTTCAATCCCATCGGGCTCAGTGCTGGTGCAGACAGATGCTGACCCCAAGGCCATTGCTGCAGCCGTTCCTACGCTAAGGACGTTCCTCCCTGCAGCTCCTCATTTGCTTTAGCGTGGTGCTCACCAAAGCCTTCCTCAACCTGCTAAAACCATCTCCGGTTCCCCTTCCAATGCGTCTGAGCTCCCACACTCCCCTGACTCCCCTCAGGTCTCCTCACACACCCACGATGCACAGCTGTCCCCTGGTACCTCCAAGAAGACTCAAAGTGCTTCTATAAAGAGACACAGGGTTTGAGCATACATTTTGAGACCCTCTTTTAGACTTTGGGGTCATCTGTGAGAGTTAGATTACACTCTTCACAACATGAAGGCCATGTGAGTAGGTTATATGGTTTTGCTTATGATCAATGACAGGGTGAGTCCCCACATGCTCAGGGCAGATAGAACATTTTCTGTTAATTTTGCACTGTGGTTGGTTGAGATCACAGATGCTGAGCCCAGGGTGATTCAGGGCTGACAGGAACGTCTTTATGTCTTTGTTGTCTCCCTGGTGCAGTCCCCACCCTGCACATCACGTACTGAGTTAACCCCACCAAGCAGAACTCAGTAAATATTTAATGGATGATTGCTCAACTTAGCATTTATTTTAAGGTCTGAAAACATTCAGACTCATCAAAACAGATCTCATCCCATCCGGGATGGGTCTCGTCTTGGTTAAGCCTCTCTGGAAACAGCATCATAACAAGCTCAGGGTTCGCATTTGTCTTCCAGGTTAAGTCTAAATGCAGTCATGCTGTTGGTGATGGCCGACCATCAGAGACAGAGGGCTATGTACTAGGGTGTGAGGCTCAGATAACAGTCCCAGGAATTAGCAGAGAGAAGGACAGAATTGGCTTGGAATCTCCAAAACTACCCAGCCTCAGTGTATGTGGCCTTTGCTAAGTGTTGCTAAGCAAGTAAAACGTTAGACTGTCCAGACAGGGTTTAGACTCAGCAGTGTGGCCCCCAAAGCTGCGGTTGTGAGTCACACCGCCTTGGCCCTCCTGTGTGTGAGCTTCTCTGGGCTGCACTGTAGTTTTGTGCTTTGGGCCTTTTATTGAAGGCTGTCGTTGGGTTCTGAGGACTTGCATGGTTTCCCCATGCCCTTTTCATTAGCCTTCTGCTGCACAGTGGGTCTCAGACCTACCCTCCTTCAGCATCACTAGGGAGCTCCAGGATCCCCAGTTCGCAGCATCTGGACCTCAGCATCTTAAACAGACATCCTGGTCTCGCTGATGTTATGGGTTGAGGAACCACACAAAACACCCATTGCTTCTTACGATATACAATAATGAAAAGCTTTGTTTTCTACAAAGAAATTAGAGCATTTCTGATGATGGTGGTGGTCTTGGGGGCGGTGATGGTGGTGATGGTGATGATGGTGGTGGTGGTGGTGGTGATGGTGGTGGTGGTGATGGTGATGGTGGTGATGGTGATGATGGTGGTGATGGTGATGATGGTGGTGGTGGTGGTGGTGATGATGATGATGGAGGAAGAGGAGGGAAGATTTTTACCTGGCTGCCCAGGAGCCTCATTCTATGCCCATGCTTTCCCCCTTTCCTTGCTCTTCATGCTCTGCTCTGCGTAAGTTCCCTTCATTTCTAGTTTTTTGTTTCATTCCAGATTTGCATTCATTCCCTTGAGCCTTTCTTTGTTTTCTTGCGGCAGACCATCCCTTTTCATGTGGACATCTAGATGATGAGCTAAAGGACAAGGAACAACAGGCACAGCTAGAGTCCCTAGGACTGAGAGAGAGCTCTGCGTTTCTTACCCAGGGCAAACTGGCTGTGGCGCTACTCATGCGAGGAGTCTCCATTCAGAAAGATGGACGACAAAGCTCATGAGTGCTGAATCTAAGCCAGCAAGGGCACACCACGACCCACGACCCCCGACCCCCGACCCCCGACCCACGACCCACGACCCACGACCCACGACCCACGACCCACGATCCACGATCCACGATCCACGATCCACGACCCACGACCCACGACCCACGACCCACGACCCACGACCCACGACCCACGACCCACGACCCACGACCCGCTGATTCTTACCGATGCCTCTCAGGCGCGACATTTCCATCTCTGTCCAAGAGTCTGTAACTCGGTGGCTCAGAGATTGTGCGGCTAGGCTGGAAGGTCACTGCGGAGAAGCAGGGGTTGCTGCACACAGTGCCTGGGGGAGGGCAGGGGTTAAGTTAGAATATTTTTGTAGGGTCTCATTTTTGGGGATCCCATGGGGTAATTGGTTTCAAGGAGAGCGAACAGGAAGTAGGGATTATATTTGTCTCATACTGTAAGATAAGTCACGCTGGTTGGTGTCTCCATCACGTTTGTGATTCACATGTGGACCTGTTGTTACTTCTCTTTGAGCTCATTATCTATATATCCAAGTGAAATGAGGGGAAATGGTCATATGTACGGTACTTGCCAGAGATGGAACTAGGCGTTTGCATGAAGGGATGCTCAGTGAAGCTGCTCTAATGTGACTTTAGTGTATTCAGATTCTGAAGGGTGACAGAGAGGCCAATGTCGCCCCTGGCAGAGCCCTTGGGTAGGGAAAGCAGTGGGTTTGACAAAGAGGCAGAAATAGAAGTGAGTCCGAAAGCTGGATCAGACCTGTCCTTGGAATTTCTCGTGGAAAGTAAAAATTTAAAAAGATATCAAAAGAATAAAATTGATGGCTTATATTTAATTTTAGAAAAACGTGACAGAGGAGCATTGACCTGGAAACTGATGTCTACAGGAGGAAACACACACAGGCAGGTCACAGGGGAGGAACTTTCTTGCAACTAAAAGAGAAAAAAATAAGAGTGTAAATGGAAGGTTATCATACTCTGAAAGTAGCATCGAGTGATTGGCATTCACTCACATGACTTGGAATCTTGAGGAAAATGTCAAATCACTTTTTGTATGGTTTGGTAATAAGAGCTGGCTCATCAAAACCCCTTAAGCTGCTGCTCAAAGAGGCGGTTCTCAGTTACCACCGAAGCTCTTGAGAGGCCCCTCCCAATTTATGTGCTAGGGAAACAAATTCATGAATGCTGTATTCTCTTAATAAGGTCTTAATTATTCTTTAATGGACTTTTTATTTGTAATCTTATCTAAATCTGCTAGGAATTTTTTACATTTATCCTTTCCTGACTTTTTGAAAATTCACCTTGTAGGTTAGCATAGAGAGTGGTGGCTTTCTTTAGTTTGAGGAGCTGTCATTCAGATGAGTATGGACCAGCCTTCTTAGCTCTCTGCGTGTTCTGGTGTCTGCACCGTGGACCCGCCCCCCTTCCCGGGACCCGAGCTCTGTGAACTTAGCCATTCCCACGAGGAAATGGAGAACCCATGCCATTCATTGCATTTTCTCATACACAGATATTATTCTCAGTACACATGGCTGTTGTGATGTAGGAAGGAAGGCTAGTGAATAAATGCATTCTAAGGATGTTTTAGTGACTCTGTAGGCACACGATTAAAAACTACTGCAGCCCCAGCAGGAGCAGCTACAGGGGATCTTAGCATGGCATGTGCTCATAGTTCTCTCAATAGGGGGTATATTTCTCTCCGAGACTAAGCTCTCAGGAAGCACTAAAAGATGGCTGTACCTTGGTCTTTGCTGCAGATGACTGTGATTTGATGCATGCTGCTTCCTAACATGTTAATCTGACAGATGCCTCAGACCACAGTCTTCTTTAAAACATTCCACTCATGTGTGGGAGCTTGCTTGCCTAACGGTTGAGTCATGACAAGCATGGCAATGTCTGCTGTCTACAAGGCTTTGGAGAAGAACCAGCTGTAGTCCTGCCTGCAACAGGACTGATCAGAACCAGCTATAGCCCTACTCACACGGGGACTGGTCAGAACCAGCTGTGGTCACACCTGTTCTGGGACTGGTCAGAACCAGCTGTGGTCACACCTGCACGGAGACTGATCAGTCTTTCACAAATAAACATCTCTTGTCAATTTCCACAAGAATGCCCTCATTCCATATCTCAGATTTTCTAAAACTTTGACTGAAGAGTCACACAGCCTTTGAGAAGAAGCCACCAGATCCATTGCAGCATATGTATCCCATTTGTAAGTAGAATGCCAGTGTTCTCTTTTCTAGAGGTGCGTGTTGGCAGGGCCACCTGAACTGCCATTGTCATCTGTCTGCATGAAGCAGAGGACCTGCCAACATTGTTAACATGTCTTTTATACATATTTTTTTCTTTTTCTTTTTAAAAGAACAAAACCAAACCATGGTCTCATTTATACAGCCCTGGCTGGCTTGGAACTCACTATGTACACTAGGATAATCGTGAATTCACAGAGATCCACTCTGCCCCCTGAGTGTTGGGATTCAAGGTGTTACCCCAGGCCTGGCCACAGGTGCTTTCTGAGTATTGTCCAGTTTTCATAACATTCTGCTGAGTTTGGGCACTTTACATCACACTCATCTTCTGACATGACTTCTATGTAATGTAGAGGGCATCTCTTGGTTTAAGTGTGGTGTCTCCTTACCACTGGATTTGGCTTGGTGGTAATCACATTTCTTTATCTGCTAAGTTATCTTGTCAGCCCTGAATTTGAAAATTTTTCTTAGTATCAAATTGTCATCATTACTTCACACCTCTGTCTCTTGATCTTCATGGCATCTTTGTTTGTATAATGATATACTACACATGGCACCAAGGAATGAATCTAGAGTATACTCTGTACCATTAAACAATAGATACTGGGTTGTAAATCCATAGATTTAGCAACTTTTGTTGTCCAATTCACTTATTAGATCTATGCTTTTGAAATAGTTTTAGATAAACATAAAGGCTTTGGGAAGGCACACAGAGTCCTGGTGACTTGGTGACCAGTGATGAGTCTCCAATAATTAACATTCTTGGACATCGCAGACACGTGCTTCTGACTCCTCACACTCTCAAGTGTTTTTCCCAAGTTCAAGGACATTGTCTTACATGACCACTGGGCAACCATTAAAACACTGTGAACTATTTTCACTATCTATACCACCGGCCTGTCTTCCCAGTGCTGCCCATAATGTTCAAGGTCTCACCTGGGAGCACATATATTTAGTTTTGTGTTTTCCCTCCATCTTGATCAGATTTTCATCTTCCTGTTCTTCACAATCTTAACCTTATCTCAAAAGCATAGGCTGTTATCTTTGTAGAATATTCCTTAGTTGGGGTTTGATGTTGTCTTCTGATTTATGCACTTTTAAAGGTTTAGCACAAAACAATGCTATGCTAAATATACCCTAACTGGGCAGATAGCATTAATTTGCCCATTAATCCAGTTGATTAATCCTTTGATCCCTGGATAAAATTGCATTTGCTATGTTTCTCCATGCAAAAGTTAGTAGAGTGCAATAAATCAATACCTAATTTATTAATGCCTTGTAAGGGAACATTTTGAGGCTATATAAGATCAATGAACTCTCACTCTTCATAGCCATCATACTTTGTGACGTCACGATGTAACATCAGCAAACACGGAAATAGTTTCTAGAAGATACCACGGGGTTGGTTCTGTCACAGTGTGATCAACAGCTCATCTGATTGTGACTTCATTTTATGTTTGAGTATCTGTATGTAATGGCTACTGTTGATTTATTATCTTTGAGATCTTGCCAAATGCCTATAACTCGTGCCTGGAGTAAGCATCTTCGCTGCACAGATTTTCTCCTGAGCTCATTCATCATAGCCACCTACAATTTGGGGTACACAGGGGACCTCCTGGGAGCTTCTTATTTGACCCTTCATGCTTTGGAGGTAAAGCCTTGACATATAGACAAGGTTGGCTCTCAACTAATGGTTCTTGTGCCTTAGCCTCCTAAGTGCTGGGATTCTAGGCATAAGACATTCTGCCTGATATTGGGGACCTTTAAAATAAGCAAGATCACCAACAGAACACATAATGAGAAAGCTCTGACAGACTATTGTGACAAAGACCCACCTTTGCTTTGTCAGAGCTGGACATGTCTTGAACTTCTGCCAGGAAAGGGAGCGTGGCCGACTTGCTGCCCTGCATGTGGTTGTGAAAGTTCACCAAGCATTAATTTTAAGCTTACAAGTAAATTTTAGCAAAAAGCTAAATCTGCCAGTATCATCCACAAATGAAGATGACGATGATGATGATGACGACGACGACGGCAACGACGACGGAATGTATACCATTTCTGTTGGATTTTCACCAAATTCTTTTAGCATCCATGGAGCTCAGAAGATCCTGGTCCATTGAAGTGATTTTTCACTCTTTGTCAACATTCTGATTATATTTTGTGTATTCTGTCTCCCAACTCTGAAGTCAGACATTTCTCTGTTCCTTTAGTAGAAAATGACTTTTAGAAACCAAGGACTGCGTGATGGGTTGGGCTCATTCCTACTACAGGATGGTTATGTCAGTCTTGTTTGCAACAAGGTTGCAAATAACATGGACATACCTAAACACATGCATGTGCCTTATGTGTGTGTGCATCTGTCTACAACCTGTCAGCCACCTTATTATATCTTTTATTTATCTGTTATAAATTATCTGTCAATCTGTTCATTCTATCTATCTAATCTATCTATCTATCTATCTATCTATCTATCTATCTATCTATCTACCCATCCATCCTATTATCATCTAATATATCTCTCATTTCTGTGTGTATCTACTCATCTCATTGGTTCATATGAGCACCTTCAGTTCTAATCTAGCACCTATCTTTCTACATTTCTAACTCCTTTTCTGGCAGTTAGTGATCTGATTTCCATCATTCATCAATGTAATTATTAGCTCAGCTTCTTTATGTAAAAAATACTCAGGGGCACCAGCCCGAGACATAGCTCTGAATCCTTTGACTCCTTCAGGCCATTTGGGCAAAACCTTAAACCCTAGTCAGTGGGTAAGGACAGTGAAAGGAAGAGTTATAAGAAGTCTAAACTTAGTCAGTTCTTAAATAACAGCCAACTTTATTTTTATTTATTTATCCAGTAAATTTTTAATGAGACAAGAGAATATTCATACATATGTATATTTTCTTACCCTTGAGGCTAAAAGACCATTTTATCAAACCAAATGTCTCTAAAAGACATTTAGATGGAGACCTGCTTAGTGGCTGCAGGCATATGCAGGTGGGAAGACGGCTCGGTGGGTTACACGCATGTGCAGCTCCTGCAAAGGACCAGCATTTGGTTCTCAGCCTCTGTAAACACGTGCCTATAATTCCAGCTCCAGCTCTTGATCCTGCTGGTCTCCAAGGACACCTGTACCCATGTGCATATACTTACACAAAGACATACACAATACACACAATTAAAATAAATGTATTATAAAATGAAAAACAAATTAGGATAATGAATATCACTTATTCTTGTGATACAGATGCTATCACCCTGTGTTTTAAACCTTTCTCCTACATGTTTTAGAGTCATGTTTGTCTTCTAACATGCCAGCTAAACTTAACTAGAACCATTGATTGTTGATCATCTTGAATTACCAACTTACAATATGATGTTTTAATTCAAGGTTTACAGGAAAAACTTCGGAAATGGTTTAGTTGGTTTTTTTTTTTTTTTGGTGTGTTTATATTAAAGGTCAAGTGTTCATGTTAGCTCCATCTAAAGTCTTAAACATCATAAGGTCAGATAAGACACAGAACATTACATTTAACTACATTTTGTTTCCTAAGTATTAGACTCTGGTGAGTAGGAGGCTATGCACTATAGTGTCAATAAAAGCCGACTTTACTATGTTGTAATGTAAGAACTAAGTGTTCTCCAAGATGATCTTTTCCATGGAGGTACAACAATTATAAAAATGTGTATCCACTCATTCTGTAAAAATGAAAAATATAGAAGTTTATAAAATACAGAATGTACTTTTATTCCCCTGCCAACCTTCATCAGAGTTCCACAACTTAATCCCTTAGGAATTTGGTATTAATGTATTAAGAAATCCTTATTTGATCTACAAATGCATTCTTCATGCTTGTTTAATTTTTACTTAAATATGAACATATGTGTATATTTATGTGTGTTTCTGTAGTTCACTTTATGCTTTTTGCAATTCTTTTGTGCTAGCACATACGGCTGTTTCAATTTTAATGACCACTTCATATTCAATTGTATGGCTATACCATAATTTGTTTGAGCATTTCACATTGATGGCTATTTAACTAGTCCACATTTTTTAAAGTTATTTATTTAAGTATATAAGTACATTGTTGCTTGGACACATCAGATCCCATTACTGATATCTGTGAGCCACTATGTGGTTGCTGGGAATTGAACTCAGGACCTCTCAAAGAGAACTCAATGTTCCTAATTGCTGAGCCATCTCCCCATAAATTGAGTTTTAAAAATGAGAAATATCTCTTTTCAGGAAAGAGGTAGCTGGGTGAACTATAATGTTGGATTAGCACACATCTACTTAGTATATTAAGGAAACTTTGGGGTCTTAACAGAAAATGTGTTTTAATTAATGAAAAAAGCAAATAATTAATTGAAACTTTTAAAAATATAGAAATCATATGTTGTATAATGCTTATGAAGATGTTTGTATCTGGGTATGATTTTAGATGCTATTTCCTTCATTATTTTGGTTTTGAATTAGAAGAACCAGGATGGTTTCAGGTGTCATTAGAAGCAGGGTAATGATGTCTCACACCTTTAATCCCAACACTTGGCAGGCAAAGGTACATGGATCTCTTGAGTTTGAGGCCATCCTGGTCTACAGAGTGAATTCCTGAATTGCCAAGGCTACACAAAGTAACCATGTCTCAAACCGCCCCATCCCCACAAAACCCAAACCAAACCAAAACCCAAACGAGTGGTCAGTGCTTCCTGTTGTTACCTTCTTGTTGAGAGGGTTGCCCAAGAGCTATTTTAAGTACAGAAGCGCAGTTTTCTTTTGTTTTCCATCCTTTGTTTGTAACACTCCTGTATCACTTCCTTCATTTTGTAGACCTACCGAGAGCAGCTGTCAGGATCTTAAGCAACATGACATTCCTTTTTGTGAGTCTGTCATACACAGCTGAGAGTGCCATTGTCACCGCTTTCATTACCTTCATCCCCAAGTTCATCGAGTCACAGTTTGGTATCCCAGCTTCCAATGCCAGCATCTACACTGGTAAGGCACTGCCGCTAGGGCTGCTTGTAAGCATGGCCGTCGTGTCTGTAGGTCGGAGTGGAGGGAGTGGTGCCGGGGCTCACTCAAGTGCTCACACGTGCGCTGCTGGCTCCTGCCGCCCGAAGCTGGTTATGGGATGTGCTTTCTTTGGTTCTGATTGTATTCATGCGATATATTCATTATCTGTGTTTTGAAAGGGGAGAATTTTGGACAGTTATGGGTTTTTTTTTTTTAATTTTGATTAAACGGAATAAAATAAGCTGTGAGGTTCAAATTTAGATCTTCTTGTGGATTAGCATGGAACTTAAAGTGTTAAGTGGATAGGTTGGTGATTTAAAATCCAGATCAGTTCCATGGTTTCAGGGTTTTCCATTCATAAACCTGACTAGATCTCAACTGAGTTACTGAAGATGCATGACATTTAAAGAGATGCTTTGCGAACTTTATTTTAGTTGTTCTATGTCCAGTCAAGCTGACTTTTTAGAAGTCTTTGATATCTGTACGTGTAGGACTTAATGCTCAGACCTTATTAGATGGTAAATACGATACTTAGTAATGTGGGAAAACCGATTCTCGGTTTCGGGAGAATTACAATGTTATGTAATATCATGAATATTCCCTTAGTGGTAAAAGAAATGGCCAATGACTCTGTCCATAGAGAGCTTAATTTTTCAATAGCAGATAATTAAATATTTTTGGATAATAGTAAGTTTAAATAAGTAGTAACTTTTTACATAGCTTGGCTTCCTATTCCTACGTTTAAACCCAACATGCTTGAATT
Source organism: Apodemus agrarius (assembly GCA_964023405.1). Classification (NCBI taxonomy): domain Eukaryota; kingdom Metazoa; phylum Chordata; class Mammalia; order Rodentia; family Muridae; genus Apodemus; species Apodemus agrarius. Next base: position 158,185,648 of record OZ030009.1, on the reverse strand, counting down.
ATCTAAAAATAAACAAACAAAAAAAACCCCTATATCCTATAATAAGAGAAGGTGATCTGAAATATCTGCTTCATCTTATATTTAGAAAGGCACCCAAATTGGTCATGTGTCCAATGCTTATAATCTGTTTAATAGTGGATGGCTGCGGACTGCTGTAACTTGTGAGTTAAAAATCTGTTTTGCTCTTCTTGCTTCCAAAAATGCTTTCCTCTGTTAATGTGACATCCCCAGATCATGTTTCAGCGTGACTGTCAGAAAATCAAAGGCCCCTGTGCCTAGTTTAGTGTGCTGTGCTGAACAGTAATTTATGGACAGGGGAACCAAGAGCTTCTGGGATTGGATTCAAAGCTGAAGAATCCGTGCACACAGACTAAGCGTCAGTATAAAGAGGCTGACTGGGAAGAAGGTGCATAGCCGGGTGAGTCTAGTGCAGTTAGCGCTTCAGGGCTGGTCGCCTCACATCCCAGTCTCCAGTTACGCTCTGTAAGACGCCCCGAGGGAGCCTCAGAAGGTGTTTGTCCCCAGGCTTATTTGACTATGAAACTCAATCCTCTGTTTACTCATTACCATAGGATATCATTGTTATTTTTACATTTATTGTTTGTGTGTGACATTGTATTTCATTCCACTTATTTTGAAACTGATCTCACTGTGCAGCTTGGATGGCCTGGAACTTGTGAACCTACTGCCTCGGCCTCTATATGCAGAGATTATATCTATGTGAACCGTCGCATCTCACAGAAACTTGTCTTTCTGTTTTTTTTCTTTGGTAAAATGTGGGGATACAGCCACGTGTGCCTCTATTTCAGATGTGCTAGAAAGTACAGAGCTCTCCGGGTCATCCCCTGGCCCTGCGGTGCACAGTGTTCACTCCAGGGCAGTTTGCAGTTTGCAGTTTGCAGGTTGCAGGTTGCAGGTTGCAGGTTGCAGGTTGCAGGTTGCAGCTGAAGAGCATTGAATGCGGACTGATGTGGCCATCTCTTAAGTGCAGGTAGAGAAGAGGCTAACTAGATGATTCTTGGAGGTAAAATGGAGGGAAAATCTTACAGTGTGATCTGGAGAGTTGGGTAGAGACACTTGTCTAAGTGAGGCTAGCCCACAGAGGCTGCTCACTCTCCTCTGTGACACAACTCCGGGAAGAGGGAAGGAAGCACAGTTCCATTCTGGTCACGACGGTCATCAGTATCCACCCTTTGCCATCTGTTTAAAAACGACAGCTTGTGCATTTCACAGAGTTCTCAATCTCCCATGCTTCCCGGTGTGTTGGGAAGAGAAGGTACTTTTTCTTGATCATCGTCTTTTGACTCATAGACAAGAAGTGAATTCAAGAAAACGCAGGCTGGCCGAGAGCAGAGGAGGCTTGTTCGTCACAGAGAGATGGAAAGCACAGTGGCTTCTTCAACGCTCTTCTCAGGCCTTCGTCCCGAATCACTTCCTTCTCAGCCTCTGAACACAGATTTTCACTTTTTAAACGACTTTGAGGGTTCCAAATCACTGTTGTCGCTCTCTGAAGCACTTTCTATGAATGCAAAATGAAATGGAGAATCATGAATTATTTTCTGGAAAAAAATTTGTTTTTACAACAGTGTTAATTTCTTCCTTTCTTTTCTTTTTTGAGAGCTATTTATTTATTGTGTATACAGTGTTCTGCCTGCACGTATGCCTGCAGGCCAGAAGACGGCACCAGATTATATTACAGATGGTTGTGAGGCACCATGTGGTTGCTGGGAATTGAACTTGGGACCTCTGGAAGAGCAGTCAGTGCTCTTAACCTCTGAGCCATCTCCCAAGTCTTAGTGTTACTTTCTTAACTGACAAGTTTTTAAAATTTGTTATCCTTTCACAGTTATTGGCTGACTGGGCCCAGAGTGTCACATATACTGGAATGTGCTACGCCACTGAGCTATAGCCCAGACTTATCATTTATCTGTGAAAAACTATTTGGATAACGATCTCAACCCAACTATCTCAACATCTGTGATTTCACAATGTGAAATGTGATTTCACAAAGTGACCAGAAGTTCAAGGTCAGCTTGGGACATATGAGACCTTATCTCAAAGTCATGATATTTGAGGTTATAGTTAGTTATTTCATTTCTTTGATATCCATGCTGATTAATGCTGTCAACTCAAAGGACCTAGAGTCCGGTAGGATAACCCTCTGGGCGTGCTTACGAGGGGCTCTCTAGATTAACTGTGGAAGGAGAGCCACCTTAACTTGAGCAGCACCATTCCTTGGCCTGGGATCTTGGAGCAACCAAATGAGAAAGTAGGCCACTCATGAGCGGCCATCTCTCTGCTGAACGCTGCATAACGTCACCAGCTGCCTCAGACGCCTGCCATGGTGACTTCTTACCATGGTAAACTGTACCCTCAAATTGTAAGCCAGAATAACGTCTTCCTTCTTAAGTTGATATCATCAGTTATTTCATCATAGCAATGACACAATACAGTATTTATTGTACATAATATATATTCAGTGTTAACTAATAACTGTATTAACACAGTATTATAGTGTATATAATGTATACAGTGTTAACTAATAATGACTGCGTTAACTAATACAGTATTACATTTCAATGTCTTTCCTCTATAGGGAAAATCACTTTCCCTAATGAACTTCACACAGTTATTTTGTCCAAGTGTGCACTGACACCCTCACGTGCACATGTATGCAGCAGGTCTGAGACCCACGTGTGAACATGTATGCAGCAGGTCGAGTGCCAACTCTCAGTACAGTAAACAAGGAAAGCCAGAAGACTTCGGGACTCCTCTAGTTATTTGGATTCTGAAGGCTCTTACTGCAGACACACAATACACCATGTCTTAATTTTGCTCGAATTAATCCTGCTTTGTTTAGTTATGTCTGAGCTATTGGGAGTTTATTTGTTTCCAGGTTTCAGACAGGACATTCTTTTTTATGTTTTAAACTGCAAAAATCTTGTATGATTTAAAAACAAAAGCCATAGCCGGGCAGTGGTGGCACACACCTTTAATCCCAGCACTAGGGAGGCAGAGGCAGGCTGAGTTCGAGGCCAGCCTGGTCTACAGAGTGAGTTCCAGGACAGCCAGGGATACATAGAGAAACCCTGTCTTGAAAAACCAAAACCAAAACCAAAACCAAAACAAAAAACCCCGAAAGCCATACGACAAAGGCCACTCAAGAGAAACTGAGTCCATTGTGGGTCCCTCCCATTCCTTCCTCCCTTGGAAGCCACTTGCAGTAGTTTATCCTTCTTTTGTCTCTGTTTGACTACATACATTTACATATAAATAAATTATTCATAAATATGCACAAATGTACTACAATATATGCATCATTTTATTCTTTTATTTTTTGAGATTATAATTCATTATTTTCCCTTTCCTCCCTCCTTGCTCTCTTTCAAATTCATGGCCTCTTTTTTCATATATATATTCATTAGGATTATATTATATTCATGAGGATTATATTATATTCCTAAATACAAACTGATCATTCTGTATAACGTCACCCATATGCATGTTCTTAGGCCTGATCATTTGGTATTAGATAATCGGTTGGTGTGCTCTTTCCTGGGAAGACTATTTCGTCCACTCTCAGCATCCCCTTGCTGTCTACACTACCCCTTGGTTGTGTAGGGTTGAGGCCTCATGAGCTTTCCCTGTCCACTGTGACATTCCTATTAGTGTCCTCCTTGTAAGCTCGGGCTTAGGCAGCTGTGTTGGTGAGACTGTGGGTGCAGCTTCTGATGTTACTAGAAGATACAATCTCACCTCTAACTCCCGGTCTTTTGGCTCTTAAGATCTACCTGCCTCTTCTGCAACGTTGCCTGAAGACTAGGAATTGTTTTGTAGGTATTTCAGTGGGACTGGGCTCCACAACTCTGCATTTTGATTGTTTGTGGTTCTATGTAGTGGTCTCCATCTATTGTAAAGAGGAGTTTCCTTGATGAGGTGCGAAGACTAACTACACTTATCTGAGGTTATAAGAAAAATATTTAGAATGTAGTTAGGAATTAGGCTGTTTAGTGATAGAGATGTCAGTTCTCCTCCAAGACCCATTACTTCATTAACTCTGGATAGGTTTCCAGAACTAGGAATATTTTTCTGCTTGTGGTGCAAATCCAATGAGAGAGTTATTGGTTACCGCCAAAGCATGCATGCCTCTATTGTGCCCTTAGGATTGTACCATGCTGGTCATTGTCCTGGTTCCCAGGGGCACAGCTGGGTAGGACTGTTGGTTGCTTCCCTCCATTGGAAGCTTGAACATACATCATTGTTGATACTTAAGTTAGCACACGAAGTGGTGGCTTTCAGGGTGGCATTTTCATGCATTCTTCACTTGACTTTGTTCTTATCCACCCTGCCCCCACTTTCTCTTCCCGTTTTTCTGTCCCCCTTCTGCTGGTCCCCCAGTGTCCTCCCCTTCTGCTTCTACGTGTTTCCTCTTCCCTCCCCTTAGGGTCTCTTTCTGCCTTCTCATGGTCCCCTTTCTACTTTCATCAAACATCCACAGAAAATTAAAGGAAAAAGAGGCGGTAGAGGGTAGAGTGGAATATCCCAGTCATAGGCAAGTCACTAAAGAAGCGGGTGCTGCTCATTCAAGCACTGATGGCGTCTCGTGCTGGCCTTACTGGGCTAAAGACAAACTGTTCTCACTTCCAGCTCATTCCATCGTCTCTCATTCAGAAGTGATTTCTGTTAACACATAAAGACCATGTCTAAGGCTAAGGAATACACTGGCTCTAAAGAGTAGACAAGAAATGCTTGTTACCCCACAGACAGGAAGTACCTTACTCTTTATATAAATAATAAAGCATGATAAGCCATTATTAGAAAGTGAAGCAATGCTCTTTTGTAACCTGAACCATTGCAGGGTGGACCACAGGAAAATCACTTTGCTGGCAGGCTCAGGTTCTGCTCAGGCTGGTTTTTTCCATCAGCCGGAGCAAAGCACAGAAGTCTGTAGCTATGTTACTTACCAGGTTCTTCAAGTCATTGTACTTAAAGTCCTCTCAACTCTATTTGTAGAAAGGTGATGTAATTTGTTTGTGTTTTGACTTAAGTGACTTTTAGAAACATTACAGGTATAAATTTCTCTTGTAGGATGCTTAGTATATATTTGTTTTATATAGACCAGTAGTAACATCTTTTTTTAAAATTATGTAAAATATACACTATGTAAATATCAAATTCTTTAGGAGATACAAAAAGTTGAATACTGTTATAGCATGAATTGTTTTAATGAGGTGGCTTCTCATTATGTCAGCCTGGCTGACCTGGGACCTGCTGTGGACCATCACTGCAACAATGGTGTAAACATACAACAACGGTGTAAACATATTTAACCTTTCTGTCACAGCATTTATCTTCTCATAAGCACCTTACATGGTTGAAAATAGTCATTTGTACATTTTAAAAGAAATTTTGATCTATAGGTAGAAAATTAGTTCAAAATCCTTTCATTGTTTAGATAAATAGAACTTAGAAGACTTGATTATATATCAATTTTCTTTGATAAAAATATTTTTTTCACTAGTAAAACTGAGTACGTATTTCTTCAGAAAACAATAGTTTGAAATGCATGGAAAATATCATCAATAGAATTAACTAAATGTTATGATTTATACCTGTGGTTATGGAAGTGCTAGCCCATAAAACAGGACATCTGGTCGACCTCATATAGATACTAAAAAAAGGGAAAAAAGTTCTTGTGAGGCAGAAAACATACTGAATTTAGAATCCCAATCCTGAAAAGCCAGGTGTGAAGTCAGGTGCCTGTAATCTTAGCTCCTGGGAGGCTGAGGCAGGAGGCTCCCAAGCTGCAGACCAGTTTGAGATGCACAGACAGATCCCAGATCCGGCATCTGCCCTTTCCAGTTAGCATTAGAACACTTGAGCGTTTATCTGTGGCATTATCCAGCTATTGACTGACACCACTTTTTGTTTTTTGCTCTGTAAACTGAGCACGTTGGAGAGATGGTTCTGTGTTAGGACCATAGGTTGGTTGGTTTGCTTGCTTATTTGTGAGCATTAGAAAAGTGAAACAGGAGAGATTCAACTACTGAGTACCATGTTGGCCCAAACTGCTCTCAGTACCTGCTCCCTTGGGGACTGTTGGTCTCATAAACTAGAGGTCCAGAGATTGTGTTTGCATTCTCAGTAGCAGATTGGGAGAATTGAAGAAAGCTATAGAGCTGGGTGGTAGTGGTGGTGGTGGCACACACATTTAATCTCAGCATTCAGGAGGCAGAGTATTAGGATTCTGTCTAAACTCCACCCCACAGTTACCTGGCAACAGCCAGGTATGCCCCCTCCCCACAGTTGCCTGGCAACAGCCAGGTAGGCCTAGCCTATAAAAGAGGGTGCTGGGTCCCTCCTCTCTTTCTCACCTCTCTGTCCTCTTGGGCTCTCTTCCTCTCCCCCCCTTTCTCCATGTGGTCATGGCCGGCCTCTACCTCTCTATTCTCTACTCTCTGTCTTTCTCTGCCTCCACTACCCCATTAACTCCCATCCTCTTCCCTGAATAAACTCTACTCAATACCATGTGTGTGTGTGTGTGTGTGTGTGTGTGTGTGTGTGTGTGTGTTTATGTGTGTGTGTGTGTGTGTTCCCTCAGGGGGAAGGGATGCCTGGGCATGGGCCAGTATACCATATTCTCTAAACCTCTTTCTTTTTTTTTATGAGCATAATAATGGTGCCAAAATCCGGACAATAACACAGAAGTAGGTGGATCTCTATGCATATGAGGCCAGCCTGGCCTACAGAGCAAGTTCCAGGATAGCCAGAGATACACAGAAAAACCCTGCCTTGACAAACCATCAAACTAACAAACATTCATGGATATACACTTTCCTTTATATCATACTTATCAGAACTTAAAAACACATCCAGTTGTAAGGGAGACTCAGAGATAAGGCCAGCACTGCAGCTGATCGTAAGTCAAGCTATCGCTCTGTAAGAAGTCTAGTGCCGTATTCAGCCTACTGCCTGTTTTTGTGATGTAAACTTCATTAGAATGGAGCTATGCCCCCATGTACACACGCCCATAACTGTGTTAGTTCTACAGCAGCTGAGGTAAATAGCAAAGTCCACACCTGGCTTCCTGAGACCTGCTCTAGAAGAAAGAAAAGTAGTCATCAGACGTTAAGATATGATCTTTGTCCCAGCTTCATTCCAAATTCTATGATTAACAAACAAACAAACAGACAAACAAGAAGCTCTGAAGAGATGGCTCAGCAGTTAACAACACTGGATGCTCCTCCAGAGGACGTGGGTGTGATTCTCAGTGCCTACATAGCAGTTCACGAATGTCTGTCTCTCCAGGTCCAGGGGCTCCAATGGAGGTCTTCTGGCCTCTCAGGGCAACACAGAGATTCACGGGAGTACAACATGGTTCACAGACATGCACACAGGCAAAACCACTCCCATGCATACATTTTTTAAAGAAAAGATAAATAAGTAAATAATATATGGACAGTAAAAACCAATTCAACAAATTAAACATAAAAAAAAATCTTGAGCCAGTTACCCAATGAAGGGATGATTTTACAAAGGTCAAACACTGAAGATGAGGCTATGGCTTGTCTGCTCCAAAACTAAATATAGACAATGTCAGAGTAATGATGGATGGAAACCAAAGAGAAGAGAAAATAAGAAGAGTGTGAGAGAGGGAAGGGTAGGGTAGAGTAGGGTAGGGTAAGGAGAGGAGAGGAGAGGAGAGGAGAGGAGAGGAGAGGAGAGGAGAGGAGAGGAGAGGAGAGGAGAGGAGAGGAGAGGAGAGGAGAGGAGAGGAGAGGAGAGGAGAGGAGAGGAGAGGAGAGGAGAGGAGAGGAGAGGAGGCAGTTAGCTGAGAATCTGCAGATGGACTCTGATGCTTTCTGTCAGCGGCTCCTCTCGGTAACGCCTGCAGCCCATGCCTCACAGGACTGTTGTTCTTTATGGATGGGTGCTCAGAGTTTCTAGAATGTGTTTTTGTCCTGAATCAGCTTCGTTACTAGAAACCTTAGAGTGCCACTTTCATTATCTGGTGCAATTATACACGGCAAGCAAAACTACATCTTGGAATGCACAGTTCAATGAGTGCCCATCAGGTCTGATTTTTGTCTCCATCTGTTTCTGCCTTGCCTAGAGTTCTTATGTGCTCCAGTTTGGATTGTTTCATTAAAGCAAAGAAAGACGAGTGATTTTTGAGTTTTTGTTTGTTTGTTTTTGCTTTTTTAGTTTTAAAATTTTCCGAGTTGTGGTACCTCTGGGTTCTGTTCAGGAGTGGGTGAGATCGGCGTGTGAGTGGGGCGTGACTCCTCGTGAGCATCATCCTCCCTTTCTTCCTTGGCTTTGGTTGTCAGTAAGACTTCGCCTGTTTAAACGTTCCTCTGCTCTCTACACGCTCATTTCTCTTATTGTGCTGAGAATAATTTTCACTAAAATTTATTTCACCTTCTATCATTTGGGACAGTTTGCTTAGTTATTAATTTATTGTTTTGCTACATTAGACTGTAAAGTCAATGTGGGCAAGAATTCTTGCTAGTTTTATTTGCCACCATGTATCTCCAGTTTAGAACAGTTCCTGCTGCATAACTGGTGTTCAAGAAAGGGTTTCTAGTGAATATTTAAATCTTAAGTGATTTGTTACATCTATTAGGTGACTAAATTAAAAGTTATAGTCTTGTAAGTTCTCCAAAAGTTACACTTAACAATATTCCTGTGAATGATGCACAAATAATTTCTTGATAAGGTTCTGCTTAAATAGTTTAGAGATTTAGAGATGCCTGTGATAAACAGGGTGTAAGGAAGGCCATGGCTAACCTGCTAAGAGCACCCTCCCCTCAGATCTGACAATGACAATAAGTCAGCGTGTGCTCCTTCACGCTTCAAGTTCCTAGGGCTTCTTGTCAGGCCACTGGGAATGAAGAAGGGAAAGGACCTCTGCTGACAGGTTTCAATTTTTTGGAGAAAATCCCAAGACATCCATTAGAAAGGTTACGCTGACCATGCTACTGACTGAGCTCAGCCGGATTGCAAGACAGAAGACAAAGAGATCCCAGTCAAACAAAGGAGAGGGCCCCATAAACACTAGCAGGAATGAATGGCTTTCTAAGGAATAGTACTTAACAAATGTATGCAAAGCTTGCATTTTGAAAGTATAAAGTATTGTTTAAGAAAACATGTGTCAGAGGAAGGATGTCACAAGGGAAGAGGAGCAACTGTAAAAGATTTTCATGCAAAACAGAGATCAACCATAGTTACAACAGCACACCACTTTCTGAAAGTTGGGAGGTAGAATTTGTGTTCTCACCACAAAACGCATGCCACATAATGTGTGTTATAGGCTTAATTTAGCCATTGAGCAGTATATACATATTTTGAGACAAGAAGGTATACATAATAAATGTATACAATTTAGTAAACTAGACAATGACTGTTTAAAAGTTACAGAAAATACTTCTTAGGAGAAATCCACTTTATATTCAAAGATTGGAGGTCTTGGTATTGTTCAGTAGTCAATAGTCCTCAAAGTGACCTCTAGATTCAGTGTAGACTCCATCAAAATTTCCTAATAATCAAAATGGTATGGTATTGGCTTAAAGAAGATAGAAATATTAAGGGAATAGAATTGAGAACCCAGAAACAAATGTATATACCTATGATTAATACATCATTTTCTTTTTTTTGTTGTTGTTGTTTTCTTTTTTTGTTTTTTTGAGACAGGGTTTCTCTGTATAGCCCAAGCTGTCCTGGAACTCACTCTGTAGACCAGGCTGACCTTGAACTCAGAAATCGACTGACTCTGCCTCCTGAGTGCTGGGATTAAAGGTGTGTGCCACCACTGCCCGGCTATAGATCATTTTCATGTGTTGTGTATGTTCATGTGTGTGGGTACACATGCATGCACATACATGTGCATATTAGCTAGGGCTTGGTTTTTGTATGTCTTCCTTGGTCATTCTCCATTTTGCTTATGAAGGCAAGGTAGCTTGCTGATTAGATAGTCTAGTTCAGAGGCTCTTGACCTTCCTAATGCTCCAACCCTTTAATACAGTTCCTCATGTTGTGGTGACTCCCAACATACAATTATTTTCATTGCTACTTCAGAACTATAATTTCGCTACTTTTATGAACTGTAATGTAAATATATTTTGGAGCTAAAGGTTTGCTAGAAGGGTTGCCACCCACAGATTGAGAACCAGTTGACATCTTCCCCTGGAGATCCCGTGTCTCCTGAGGGATTACATGTGGGCTACCATGTCTGCCTACCCTTTATGTGGGAATGAGGGATCTGAACTCCAGCCCTTGGGTTTGTGTGACAAGTAATTTATCCACTGAACTATTTGCTCAATCACAATCAACAGGCTGATCGGCACTCTTCTTTTTCTTTTCTTTTCTTTTTTTAAAGATTTATTTATTTATTTTATGTATATGAGTACACTGTAGCTGTCTTCAGACATACCAGAAGAGGGCATTGGATCCCATTATAGATGGTTGTGAGCCACCATGTGGGTGCTGGGAATTGAACTCAGGACCTCTGGTAGAGCAGTAAGTGCTCTTAACCACTAGCCATCTCTCTAGTAATATTTAATGTAAGGAGTAAACAGCCTGTTTTTTTTTACAACTAATTCTGGAACAAGTAGGTAGCTTCATGAGGAAGAATTAAGTGCACCCCCATATCATATTAAATAAATTTAAGATGACTCAAAGTATAACATAAAAGACTTATAATATTCCTAGAAATAAGCATGCACACAAATCATTGTGGTCTTAGACTAAGCAGTGTAGGCCTAGGGGGAAAACAAAGAAATTGGGTTTTATTAGTGTTAAAAACTTTTGTATCAAATGACACCATCAAGAAAGTAAAAACAGATACCCCTTAGGACAAGGGAAAATATTTTCAACACATATATCAGCTGTGTCTACAATAGTTTAAAACTTCCAGAAAAGTAAGCCAACTTTAAGAAATGAGGAGAAGCTATGAATAGACACTTGTCAAGACAAGGTATACAAATGTCCAAAACAAGTCAAGGGAAAGATACCTGATCCAGTTAATTACCAGAGAAATGCAGATCAAAACCACAATGATCTGCAGGCCTTATAGCACACCCATCAAATACTGCCTTTTCAAACTGTTGGCGCACATTGAAAGAGTGGAATGGAATCCACGGTTGGCAGGAACGTCACGTGATCTAACCCCTGCAGAACAATTCAGTGCATCTTCAAACACATGACCTGAGAACCCCATTTCTAGGCCTGCTTCCAAAGAAATGAAACCAATGACCACCATTAAACAAGATAAATATGTGAACTCTCACAACAGTGAGATCATAGTATCCCCAGTGTGGACACAGCCTCAGAAGCAAGCCCATCACGTGATGCATGAGGAAACCACAAGGCATGAATAGAGTACAGTGTCGTTTGTCCCAAAGGAGAAATGAAGAACAAAGCCTTGAAAACCTGTGACGTGCCCTTGCATTCAAGTCGCAGCGCTCTCAGGCGTGTGGAACTGGATGTTCCCTCAGCCAATTCTGCAGTGTGAGACTCTCAGTGGAGTCGTCATTGTTTTTTAAATGAGGAGTTGGAGAGTTGACTTGGCATTTAACAGCTGCTCTTCCAGAGGATCCAGGTTTCTTTCCCAGCACTTGTATGGTGGGTCATAACTACTTGTAACTCCAGTTCCAGCAGGCAGCAGGTGTACACGTGACCACAGACACAGAGGCCCCTCCCTCCTATTTCCTGGAGCGCGGGAAGGGGGGCTAAAAAGGGAAGTAACTAAGCAGACAGAATACACCTGAAGGCAAAACGTTCTTACACAGACGGACAGTGGTGGCATACGCCTTTAATCCCAGCACTTGGGAGGCAGAGGCAGGCGGATTTCTGAGTTCGAGGCCAGCCTGGTCTACAGAGTTCCAGGACAGCCAGAGCTACACAGAGAAACCCTGTCTCAAAAAACCCAAAAGCAAAAACAAAAACCCAAACAAACAAACAAAAAAGTTCATACACACAAACTAAGAGATAATAAAAAATGAAAGAAAATTAAAATGCATTCAAATTAGTAATTGGACTTTGACCCAAAATGACAATTCCTGTCTCCCATATGGACCTGAAGGAATGAATACTATAATATACTTTTGAACAGAACAATTTCTATCAGGTCTTTGTGAGAAGCATTTAAGTGGGCGTGGTTTAGGTGTGTCAACATTTTTAAACCCCACCCCACCCCTGCCTTCGATGAACAGGATTTTAAGACTAGGTTTGTTCCCCAGTGGAGGGGTTGGGGGAAGAAAGGCCTTGTCAGGGTTCCAGCTGAGCTCCTGGTGGGCGGGGAGGTGATCTTTCGGAAGGGAAAGCTCTGAGAGCCGCAGGACTTGGACAACCATGAACAGCTGAAAATTGCTGACAGAAAAGAGATCTTGCCTGAAGGGCCCCACAGAGGGCTTTGCACTTGGCACAGGCCCAGACCTGTACCGCGGACAGGAGCTGAGTGCGGTAAGCTAATGCTAATGTCTTCGCTTGCAACTCATTTTCGATAACTGAAGACGTTAATGAGCTCCTGTTACTCTCCGGTGAAAGGCCCAGGTCAGCCCCACCTCTGCGATCCCTTGCTTAAGGTTCTTCCCTCCTGTCTCCCAGAGCCAGGAGATGGAGTAGATGCCTAAGCATTTTCCCATTGCCAGTGATGCTGCTTTCTGGTTTTATCCACGAATGCAGAAAGCTGTTCTTAGGTGTGTAAGGTATAAAGGGTGAAACTATATTTATTCAGTTTGATTTTGGAGTCCCTGTCACAACCCAGCTGGGCATGCAAACTCATGTGTCATTTCAGCTGAATTGTCAGCGACCCGCAATGAAAACGGGGTTCTCTTCTCCCTGAATGCTCCTTTGTATCTCCTCCGGTGCCCAAGTCTTTGAATCCCTGAGATTGGGCTTCTCATATTTCTCTCCCACTGTACAGGCCTCCCTATATTAGCATGGCTGAAATGTGTAATGGCTAATGAGATCTGCTGGGCCTATGAGGAGTAGCATATGAGCTATATATAGGAATCTTCACCCCGAAGGCAGCGTGGAGCTAAGATTTCTGAGAACCTTTTTAAATCATTCCAGCAAGGTCATGCTAGAATTCAAGAGCCTTCTCTGTTGCTTTGATTCAGTGATCCCACTTGAGCTGTGCAGTAGCGGTTGCAGGTTACCACACAGCAGAAAGTAGAGGCACATGAAGACTCCTTCAAACACTGTCTTCTCAGACTGGAGCACGAGGGGAAACTAAGTCAGCTGCTTGGCAGCAGCCATGTGCCCAGCAGCTAATCTACTGCCTTAAGTCCTCAAGAAAGTTCCTAAAGGAGGCTTGGACTGTGCCCCACATACATGTGTATACACACACACACACACACACACACACACACACACACACATACACACTCACATGTACATAAACTCAAACACACACACTCACACATACAAACACAAACAGAGCCCCTCTTTGTCTGAAATTCAAAGAAGTTTGAAGCCATATTATAGAATATGATAGATGGAAAGAAATATTTTGTTCTCTGTCTTAAAATAGCCACAGAATTCTAATTCATCAAATAATTCAGATGCCACATGTAGCTGCTTACTTGCCTTTGTAGGGCTCCTGAAAAATTTTCACAACAGTGAGGATGAGACTTTACAAAATGCAAGAGATGTGGATCTAACACTGCTACTGCTTGAAGACTGATGTACAGTTTGGGAGAAGATGAACGTATTACTGTGTCCTTTATTCTTAGATCATTTTAATATTTGCCAGCATTGAGGTGTAGATTTTTAAAATAATATCTTCAGTTCTACTCTGATGGTAATGGATACCTATTCTCTAAAAGAAGATGTTTGCAAGAGATGGTAGAAACCTTAAAAAGTAATTTATCCCAGGCAAGAGGAAGGGTTTTATTTTGTATTATAAAATTAAGAGCACAGGCTTTTATAAAGTTAAGTAAATCTTAGTTGAGTGGTGTGGAGACAACACCCTGTTCCTTCCCATCCGAGAGGCGGTGTAATGACATTCTTGCTGTATCGGCACTTTCCTGTTGCTGTGTTAAAATGCTACAAGCAAGGCAGCTTAAGGAAGACAGGGTTTATTTTGGCTTATTGTTCCAAAGGGATGAGAGTCCATGGTATCAGAGAGTAAACATGGCAACAAGGCGAGGTTGTATGGCGGGGGCATGAGGGACAGAGGGCACACTGGCGATGGCGTGAGGCTCCACACCTCCTCCTAAACCTCCTAAGAAGGCCCACCAACTAGAGATCAAGTTCAAATGCCTGAGACTGTGGGGGAACATCTACAGTTCAAACTCCATAGATGCCCGTGGAGTTGAGCATTCTTTGGCATATATTGATGCATTCCCCACACATGCTGTGAAACCCTGAGTTCTAGGTATCATGGCCCCTAGGGAGTTCTTGGATCAGGAGCTTAGGGACCACAGAATTGTCTCCTGGAGGGTTAGACAAGAGATGGTGTTGGCAGAGGATAAGCCTGGGGCACTGTGGGATAGGGTGTTGGTTCTTTGGGATCTGGGGGTCTCAGGAAGAGGAAAAAAGATGCCTGGAAAGAACATGGAATTAGGTTCAGACAGAGCTGGTAGCAGTAACGTCAGCCCGGAGGACCCTCTTTTGTATTCCCCTCTCAAAGGAGTGGCACCATTAGAGACCAAGATGGTAGTGTGGTGGTGCAGAGGAGAATGGGCCACAAACCCCAAGACAATCCAGAACTGTATCTACTTAGAAGTCTGTGGGACCGTTCTCACATGAAATGTGACCACACGCATGTGTGTAATTAATGACCTGGCTGCTTGCTGCACTCAAAGCCCAAGTTCAAGTGGTGTATAACACTGTTCGCCCCTGTCTGTCCTCTTGCGTTTCTCTGGTTTTTAGCTTTCTTTATGGGTTCATCTCTTTGTCATATCCCATTAACACTCATTCTCTACAGATGGCTTCCTCTTTTTCTCACCTTGAACTCAGAGAACATCCCGCCCCTCAGATTTAACTATAACTTATAAATCTCTCAGCATGGCTCTTTTGAGAGCTTACGGCCCCATTGCCCCAGTGCCCCAGTGCCCCAGTGCCCCAGTGCCCCAGTGCCCCAGTGCCCCAGTGCCCCAGTGTCAGACCCCTCACTCCTGCTATGAAGCTGCCTCCTATTCAGATCCCCATTCTGCTTGAGTACTGCTCATCAGCTTTCCTGCTCTCCTTATTTAATTTACTGTTGTCAGTGTGGTGATTTCCTGCAGCTCACCTGGACCCTTGCAATTACCCTTCCGACCACTTCAGACTCAAGTTACCTCTCCATCTATGCTATCGTGTATGCTACACCTCAGCAATGCTCTTCATAACGTATAACTCCCATCGGACCCAGCTCAGAAGTCTCCAGTGGCCTCTCATTGCTCAGAGACACCATCTGAGTTTCTTTCCCTGCTCTCTTATCCTCCTGCATGCCCCCCCCTCCATCATCGCGCACTGCACAGCTTTGGTAGTTTGAAGCGCCGTGAATAGCCCACACCATGGCCTCACAACTTCACATGCATTTCCTTTGTTCAGAATGGTCTCTCGGTGCTTTCAACATATTCTGCCTCTGCTATTGAATGTCAGCTGAAAATAGCCACTGCGAGATCTCTCCCAGGGAAGACTCAGCTTCCCCTTTCTCTGTGTTTCCCCAGCAACTTATAGAGTTGTTTTATTGAGAATCTCTATTAGTCTATATGTCTGTCTTTTAGTTTGTAAGGTGCACATGGGGAGGGTGGGCAGGCAGGTGTTCTGACTCTGTCTTTCATCTTCCTTCTTCTCCTCTTCCTGCTCCTCCTCCTCCTCCTCCATTTCCTCTTCTTTTTCAGGACAGGGTTTCTCTGTGTATCCCTGGCTGTCCTGGAACTCACTCTTTAGACCAGGCTGACCTTGAACACTTAGAATCACCTGCCTTTTGTCTCCTGAGTTCTGGGATTAAAGGCATGTGCCACCACTGCCCAGCTGTTTTACATTTTGTAAACAAAGATTTATTTTATTATTAGTTTTTAAGTATGTCTATTCATGCATGTATGTGAACACAGATGCCTATGAGGATCAGAAGGGCCAGGTCTCACCGGAGTTAGGGTTACAGATGTTTGTGGCCCACCCATTGTGAGTTCTGGGAGTTGAACTTGGGTCCTCTGCAAGAAGAGTATCTGTTCTTAGGCAGTGAGCCATCTCTCCAACTCCATGTCTTTATTTTTACTACAGTGTCATGTAACACATAGAGAAGGGTCCTGGTCAGAATTTAGAAATGTTGTAAACATAAGGCTTGCTTAGTCTATTCAGACTCATGTGACAAGATTACCATCCATGGAGTGGTTCATGAATGTGAGGATTTGGTTTCTCGCAGTTCTAGAAGTAAGGACTCCAAGATCAAGGTATTGGCAGATTTGGTGTCCGGTGAAGGCCTGCTTCTCATAGATGGGACATCTTCACTATGCCCGGTATATGATGGAGAGAAAAGGGAATGCACGTGTCTCCTTAATTAGGGCACTAATCTTGTTTGTGTGGTGTCCACTTTCCTAATGCTAACACTTTAGGGGTTAGGATGCTAACAAATGAATTCAGAGAGACAAGAGCATTCAGGCAATGGCAGTAGGCATGCCCACTTGATGGACTAACGCATGCTCAGCACTGCAGGACCACCACCACCCACCCCGTCCTGATCAGCTCACTGCCAAGCTAGCTTGGCTTTTATGATAACTACCCTTCCTTTATATTCATGCTACCATGTGTGCATCATAAGACACGACAGCTTAGTTCTCCTGGTTCTTGACATGGGTGTGAATGTGTGCATATTTTGTTGTACTTCTTTTCTTGTGACATCTTTATGAGAGTTGTCCATGTTATGTGTGGTTAGTGTCGTCTTTGTAAGAGTTGTCCATGTTACGAGTGGTTACAGGTCTTCCTTTGTATTACTCTATAGTAATACCTTGGGTTAGCAATATTCCTCATACACTGTGTCTGTGATGGGATATTTGGCTTATTTTCAGTTTGAGACCACCAGGATGGTTAGTATACACCATGAGTTTCTTGGGGGGGGCAGGGTATAAATCTGGGATGGAACGCCTGTCACAAGGTGTGTTGTGCCAGGTAATGATGAACTACTCACAGTTGGTCCTACTGTTTCTAGCCCTCCACTGCCAAGAGTTTCCAGCACTTTAATCAACACTCTGACAAGCACATGACATTACCAAACTTTAAAATGTCTACCTTCTGAATGGTATGTGGTAGAATGCCACAGTGGTTTTAACCTGTGCTTCTCACTCAGTAATGAAGGGGAGTCTTTTCATGTGCGTAGGACTTTTAGATGTTCTCTTCGGTGAAGGGCCAATTTAATTTGTTCACCTTTGTCATAAATTGTTCATCCTTATATTACTGCTTTGTAAAGGTATTTATTGTATCTTTTGAATTTGAATCCTTTGTCAATGTTTATTGGAAGTAGTATACTGTAAAATTACACACTTACTATTTGTGAATTAGAGTAATTCTGATTCTCTATCTTAGCTGATGAGCTAAAGGAGACAGAACAAGAAGAAGAATCAATAGCAGTGGACAGTCGAGGCTAGTACAAATTAAACCTCTCTTCCTCCTCTTTCCAGGTGTCATTATTGTCCCTAGTGCTGGCGTTGGCATTGTCCTGGGAGGCTACATCATAAAAAAACTGAAGCTTGGTGCAAGAGAGTCTGCAAAACTAGCGATGATCTGCAGTGGGGTGTCTCTGCTGTGCTTCTCAACCCTGTTCATTGTTGGCTGTGAAAGCATTAATCTAGGAGGCATAAATATCCCTTACACCACGGGGTAAGTGCCGTTCAGGAGCTCCCTGTATCATCCCTGCTGCATCAGTGGGAGGGAAGTGCTGAGCTGGGTGTGGTCCCACACCTGGGCCAGACTGTCTCCCTCCCGCTTTATGTGCTCTGTCTCTGGCGCTGGAGATCACATACCTAGAGGGTAGAGGGCAGAGGGCAGAGGCCAGAGAGTGTCATCTTTGTCTGTATCCCTTTTGGTCCTCACGGAGGACAGTAGAAGATGCTTATTGAATTATAAAATGTTTGTAAAGTGTGCTGTACATAACGGGTGGAGAGGTCGCTCAGTCAGTTCACCAGGAACTAGGTTGGACCCCTAGAACTCATGTAAAAAGGTCAGATGCAGTGGTACACACTTGTAATCCCTGCACTGCAGAGCTAGATTCGAGAAGATGCCTGCGGCGGGCCAGCAAGTCCAGTCTCATCGGTGGGCCTCAGGCTAATGTGAGACCATTTCCAAAATCAAGATGGAAAGTTCCTGAGGAGTCGCACCTGAGCACGTGTGCGTACACATCTGTATATACATGTGCTCATGTGCACACGCAAATGTGCCCACATGAATCTGCACTGCCACCAAAACACATCAAATTCATGAAATGCAATCCACTGCGGAAAGCCTTGAGTGCCCCAATCACCTGCTTCTCCCCTCCTTTCCAAACTAAACGAAATAACACGTTTTTTTTCTTTCGTCTAATGCTTTGTCATAGAGTACATAGTCTTTGTTGTCCCTCCCCCAGCCCCTCTCAGATCCTCTCACTTTCCTAGT
Organism: Apodemus agrarius; assembly: GCA_964023405.1. Lineage (NCBI taxonomy): Eukaryota > Metazoa > Chordata > Mammalia > Rodentia > Muridae > Apodemus > Apodemus agrarius. The sequence continues at coordinate 158,167,069 of OZ030009.1, read as the reverse complement.
CAGACAAATTCATGTACTTGCTCTTAAAAAATCAAATCAAACAAACAAAAAAACCAGTACAGACAAAAGTCTCAGGACAAAACAAAAACCATGGAGTTCAATTGCTGGTGTTCAGCTGCCCCTGAGCATGGGCTGCCCTGGACTGTCACTGGACTCATCAGATGTGGCTGTGTAACTGGAGATCTTGCTGGGTGGCATGGGGTGTTTAGCTGGGGAATCGTCTACCTCATTTAAATGAAATTGCCATTTCGCCATGAGCTTCTGCAGTAGTTGGTGGCTTCCAGTGTTTTTTTTTTTTTCCAAAAGACCTTTAGTATTAACTTCCCTCATCCATACTTTCCCTTTACTTTGTCCTCCAACCCCTCATTCTTTAATCCTCCTAGTTTAGTTTCTTCCTTATCTTTTAGTCATCCATATTGTTTTCTTCTTCTTTCCCTCCCTCCCTCCTTCCTTCCCTCTTTCCCTCCTTCCTTCCCTCCCTCCTTCCTTCTGTCCTCTCCCTCCTTCCTTCTGTCCTCTCTCTCTTTCCTTCCTTCCCTCCCTCCCTTCTTCACTCCTTCCTTCCCTCCCTCCCTCCCTCCCTTCCTTCCTTCCCTCCCTCCCTTCTTCCCTCCCTCCTTCTGTCCCTTCCTCCCTCCTTCTTTTCTTCCCTCCCTCCTTCCCTCCCTCCTTCCTTCCTCCCTCCCTCCCTCCTTCCCTTCCTCCCTCCCTCCCTCCCTTCCTTCCTTCCTTCCTTCCTTCCTTCCTTCCTTCCTTCCTTCCTTCCTTTCCTTGTCCTTTTCTCCTTCCTTCTCCTGCTCCTAGCACTGCTTGGCCTGTGACTCATTTGTAAAAGAGGATGGTCTCAAACTCACAGAGACCATCTCTTTGCCTCTGCTTCCCAACTGTTAGATTTTAGGTGTGTGTAATCACACCTGGCTAATTCAGTTTTGTGTATCATTCTGAAATTTCTTCATATATAATACTAAGAATATCTGTTTTGATTTTTTTTACTGTTTTATACTTAAACTATAGCATTTGATAATTGCTTTTCTGAGCTTTGTTATTATCTACCAATATGTTTGGATATTTTTATACCATTAGTTAACATACGAAACATGTTAAACACTCTTCTATTTGGCTTACATATATTGCTAACTTGTAAGAATCCACAATATTGTTATATAGATGCTATTGTCCTGAATTTATAGGTGACCAATCATTTGTTCAGTTTTAGCCATGACACTTTCTCACCAAGACTTCCCCTCTTCTCTTTGGGTACATTACTCCTCCTCATTTCTCCATAGCCTTAAACACATCCGGGGCTATTTTGTTTAACTGGTTCCTTTTCGATTACCTTCTTGACCTATGTGCTTGAGATAAGCCCTTTTGTTGTATACACAATAGCTGTGTCTCTCACATCTAAAATAGTGCATGAAGATTTGTTGCATGGATGGATGGATGGATGGAAGAGTGAATGGATGGATAGATGGAAGAGTGGGTGGATGGATGGATGGATGGATGGAAGAGTGGGTGGATGGATGGATGGATGGATGGATGGATGGAAGAGTGGGTGGATGGATGGATGGATGGATGGATGGATGGAAGAGTGGGTGGATGGATGGATGGATGGAAGAGTGGATGGATGGATGGAAGAGTGGATGGATGGATGGAAGAGTGGATGGATGGATGGATGGATGGATGGATGGATGGATGGAAGAGTGGATGGATGGATGGAAGAGTGGATGGATGGATGGAAGAGTGGATGGATGAGTGGATGGATGGATGGATGGAAGAGTGGATGGATGAGTGGATGGATGGATGATGGATGGAAGAGTGGATGGATGGATGGAAGAGTGGATGGATGGAAGAGTGGATGGATGAGTGGATGGATGGATGGATGGATGGAAGAGTGGATGGATGGATGGAAGAGTGGATGGATGAATGGATAGATGAGTGGATGGATGAGTGGCTAGATGCATGGATGATGAGTGGTTAGCTGGACAGCTGGGAGGTTGGATGGTAGGGGTGAATAGCTGGATATCTCCAAAGGATTTTGTTCATTTGTTATGCTGCCCACTTAGTGAACCCTTTTAATTAAACACACCTTTTCCTACTTTAACTTAAGAAATATTTCTCCTACTATATCTGGTTTTTTGTTGTTGTTGTTGTTGTTGTTGTTGTTTTTGCCTCTGTATTAGTCACTGCTCTATTGCTGCGAAGAGATAATATGACCAAGCAACTATTACAAGAGGAAGCATTTAACTGGGGCTTGCTTACAGTTTCAGATATTTAGTCCATTATCATTGAGGAAGAAAGCATGACTATATTCAGGCATTCACTAGAGCAGGAGCTGAAAACTACATCCTGATTGATAGGCAGAGACAGACTATGGGCTTTTGAAACCTCAAAGCCCACCCCCAGTGACACCTCCAACAAGACCATACCTGTTCATCCTTCTAATCTTTTCAAATAGTTCCACTTCCTGGTGACTAAGTATTTCCATCTATGAGCTTATACGGCCCATTCTTATTCAAACCTCCACATTCTATTGCCTCATAGGCTTGTAGCAATATCATAATGAAATAATGCATTCAGTGTAACAGTAAAGGTCCCCATAGTCTATTGCAGTATCAATACTGTTTAAAACTCCAAAGTTTAGAGTCTCTTCTGTAACTTATGGCAATCACTTAACTGTAATCCCCTGTAAAGTCAAGATAAAAAAGCAGACATATACTTCCAACATTCAGTGGCACAGGGTATACATTAGCCTTATAAAAGGAAGGAAAAGAAGCATATTGAGGAAATATTGGACCAAAGCAAGATTGAAAACCAGAGGGCGAATTCCAAATTCTATGTCTCCATGACTGATGTCAGATATGCAACTCTTTCAGCTTTGTTGCCTATAACTTACATGCCTCTTTTGGGCTGGTTCTACATCTAGTTTGTGGGCTGGTTCCACCCTCTTTTGGGCTGGTTCTACGTCTAGGTTGTGGGCTGGTTCTACGTCTAGTTTGTGGGCGGGTTCTACGTCTAGTTTGTGGGCGGGTTCCACATCTAGTTTGCCACTTTCCTTGGCAAGCATCACACAACTCTGGCATTTCCAACATCTTGGGATCTCTAGTACAATCTAGGCTTCATCTTCAGGGCTTCATGGAATGGCCTCTCTGGGCCTTCAAGTGGAGACACCCTGACACATGCCTGGCCTCAGCAGCCTTCCTTAGCCATGGAGGGAGATTCTGCAACCCCTTTCTTATATCTTTGACTCTAAAGCCAGAACCATATGGCTGAAGCTGCCATGTCCTGAGGCTTGCTGGGTCTGGAATTTAGCATCTTTGTTCAATTACATTTATATCACTTTTCTATTATTGATGGTTTTCTTCACCATTCAAACTTTAATCTCTTCTCACACACTGGAAGCATAGCTGGGTGGGGTCTTGCTCTGAGGTCACCATCCCTTTAGTCCATTTAGCATCAAGCTTTTTTTTTTTTTTAAACTTCTTATCTCCTTGGTCATGGATCTTTTGTCTTCCATATTACATTTCCTGAAGTTCTTTTTTTTCCTCAAACTGTACATTTTGCATTTTTCCATCCTCAGCTTGCTTCTTTTCATCATAGATCTGCATAAGAGTGACCACTAATAACCACAGGACAGGATCAATATTAGGCTGTCTTGAAATCTCTCCCAATGTCATTAATCCAAAACTCTTCAATTTAGCTTCAGACAGATTTCATTTTGTGTGTGGGGGTGGGGTGTGTGGGGGTGGGGTGGCCAAGAGCAAAAAGCAGCCACGATTTCTCCAAAATTTCACAAGAATGGTCATAGGCCACTGTGGCTGCTTATATTGTGAATGCTAATTATGTTCTCCCAAAAACTGCTTACATGAGAGTGTGTGCAGATAGCTTCTGGGAATCTGCCCCCAGTTGGTTCTGACTGATAAATAAAGATGCCAACAGCCAGTAGCTGGGGAAGATAGAGGTGGGATTTTAGGATTCCCCAGGCTTGAGACACTGAGGAAAAAGAAGGAGGAGTTCCACCATGACAGGAGAGTGTGGAGGAGAGGAGAGATGCCAAGAAGAGAAGAGTACATGACAGAGAGGCAAGGCCACCATGGGAAGGAGCTGGGAGAACACGGTCCAGAGGGCTGCCCGATTGGCACCACAGCAGCCAAGATAGAACGTAGAATTAGTAAGTGATGACTCAGGATTAACTGCCCCGAGTGGCCCATCTATTTTGCTCTTTAAGGCGTAATAAAATATGAAGGCTATGTGTGTGTCTTTCATTCAGGAACCTAAAGCATTGAGGTGGGTAAGCGAACCCTCTGCTGGGATTTTTATTTATTTCTACAGACCATTTACTAATATTCATCCCTTCTTGAGCTGGGCTGTTATAATCTACATTGCTTTTAAGACTCCTGTCTTTCGTGATCCTACTAGGATGACCCCGAAAATCCTGTTTAAAATGCTCAACTGTCTGTTTGTTTGTTTGTTTGTTTGTTTGTTTGTTTTTTGGTCCAAAATCATAAAACTTCTATATTCCTACAACAAATATGGTAAAGCAAGTCACAGCAATACTCTATGGTACCAGCTTCTGTCTTGGTTACTGTTATATTGCTGTGAAGAGACACTATGATCAACCAGCTATTATTAGAGAAAGCACTTAATTGGGGGAATTGCTTACAGTTTCAAAGTTTTAATTTATTATCATCATGGTGGTGGCATGCAGGCAGACACTGGAGCAGTAGCTGAGAACTCCATCTTGATCCTTAAGTAGATAAAGAGAGACTCTGCTCTTGGCATGGAGTTGTAGCCTCAAAGCTCTACCATAGTGACACACTTCCTCCAACAAGGCCACACCTCCTAATCCTTCTAATCCTTTCAAATAGTATCTCAGGTAACTATGCATTCAAAGAAATGAGGCTATGGTGGCTATTCTTATTCAAACCTCCACAGTCTCATTTCTCCTGTGACTTCCAAGGCAGTTCTTATTCTTATGTTAGAACTCATGGACTGGGTTTCTCTGTGTTAACTTATTCTGCCATATTTTGTACATTTTGCTCTGAGAGTTTTTTTCCAAAAGCCTTGTTTTAAATTCTTTATATAATTTTTAAAACTTTGAGAATTATTTTTTTCTTGTTGACCCTTTTGGGTTTTTTTTTTCTGTTTTTTTTTTTTTCCTGTTTTGTTTTGTTTTGTTTTGTTTTCGAGACGGGGTTTCTCTGTGTAGCCCTGGCTGTCCTGGAACTCACTCTGTAGACCAGGCTGGCCTCGAACTCAGAAATCCACCTGCCTCTGCCTCCCAAGTGCTGGGATTACAGGCGTGCACCACCACCGCCCGGCTTCTTATTGACTCTTGATTGCTCCCCTTTTTTATAGCATCCTGGTATTTTAGAGAGTAAGGTCTCCTTGGATCTTTTACAATTAGGACTTTTTCTCTACTTCTTTGCCTTACATCTTACCATTTGGATTTAAAGGTTTTTTTTCCTATTTACTGACAATAATCTTTCCAGGCTGACAGCACTCAGGCTGGCATCTCTCAGGGCATGCCTGTTTCCTATGCCATCCTCAATACAAGAATGAAAGGGTTAGTCTCGGTGATCAACATCTAGAGGAGAAGTTTAGTTCTTAAGTTTCTTACAGTTTTTCTCACAGCTTTCTGATGATTTTGTGGGTCTGACTTGGAGCTGGTGGTAAGAACAGAGATGAGAGTGGAAGGGACCACTCATGCCTTATCTCCCTCCATGGGTCCCATCATGTTCTCACAGATCATTTTGCCCAGCACTTCAGATGACAATCTTTGACAACGAGCTCATGGCTATCTGCTTGCAAATGTCATGAAGCTTGCTGCTAGTTTTTCTACTTCTTCAATAGTACATGACTTTTGTCCTTTTACTACTAGTCCATATTTGTTCTTATTGCAGTTTTTTAAATTATTTTATTTTATATTTTAAAGGGAAGTAAAAACACTTTATGATGAAATTAAAGATCTACATGGAAAATATTTCAGATAAACACATTAAAATTGACAATTTTCACAGAAAATTAAGGAGTAAAGTGGTAGACATTTGAAAGAGTTTTTATATCTAGACTAACGATAATTAGTAAAATTAATTGCTAAATTAATTGAAATATGGGATAGAAACATTTTATGATAGAATTGAAGATTTATGTGGAAAATATTTCTGATAAAATTGTAGAAAATGTAGAAAAAACATGTTAGGACTGAATATTGTCATGGAAAATTTTATATCGATATAATAATGGTAGGGATAAAAGTATTCCTAAGTTGATTAAAAGTGGAACTATAAACATTTTCTGATAAACTTGAAGATTTATATGGAAAATATTTCTGACAAAATTGTAGAAATATATAGAAAAACATGCTAAAATTAAAGATTATCATGGAAATTATATAGATAAAATGATAGGCATAAAGATAATTCTAAGTTGATTGAAGGTGGAATTATAAACATTTTCAGATAACATTGAAGATTTGCATGGAAAATATTTCTGGTAAAATTCAAGAAATAGACAAACATTTTAAAATTGACTATTTCATGGAAAATTTTTACATAAAAAATGGTTGATATAAAAACTTTCCAAATTAATTGAAGGTGGAATTAGAAATATTTGTGATAAAAATCAAAGATTTACATTGGAAACATTTCTGATAAAATAGAGGAAGTATATAGAAAGACATTAAAATTGATGATTATCATGGAAAATAATGCAGATAAAATGGTAGACATAAAAGAAATTACAAATTAATTAAAAGGGGAATTACAAACATTTTCTGATAAAATTGAAGATTTACATGAGAAATATTTCATTAGTCTATGTCTTTTTATTTGGGAGTTGAGTTCATTATTGTTAAGAGATATTAGAGAATAGTGTTTGTTGCTTCTGTTATTTTTAGTGTTATTTATATGTTTGTGTGAGTATCTTCTTTTGGGTTTGTTTGAAGATTACTTTCTTGCTTTTTCTAGGGTGTAGTTTCCCTTCTTGTGTTGCCATTTCCCATCCATTATACTTCGTAGGGCTGAATTTGTGGACAGATATTGTGTAAATTTGGTTTTATCATGGAATATCTTGGTTTCTCCAGCTATGATGATTGAGAGTTTAGCTGGGTATAGTAGCCTGGGCTGGCATTTGTGTTCTCTTAGGGTCTGTATGAGATCTGCCCAGGATCTTATAGCTTTCATCATCTCTGGTGAGAAGTCTGGAGTAATTCTGATAGGTCTGCCCTTATAAGTTACTTGCCCTTTTCCCCTTACTGCTTTTAATATTCTTTCTTTGTTTAGTGAATTTGGTGTTTTGATTATTATGTGCCAGGAAGACTTTCTGTTCTGGTCCAGTCTGTTTGGAGTTCTGAAGGCTTCTTGTATATTCATGGGCATCTCTTTCTCTAGGTTAGGGAAGTTTTCTTCTACAATTCTGTTGAAGATATTTACTGGGCCTTTAAGATATAAATCCTTACTCTCGTCTATACCTATAATCCTTAGGTTTGTTCTTCTCATTGTGTCCTGGAGTTCCTGGATGTTTTGAGTTACCAGCTTTATGCATCTTGCATTTTCTTAGACTGTTGAGTCAATGTTTTCTATGGTATCTTCAGCACCTGAGGTTCTTTCTTCTATCTCTTATATTCTGTTGTTGATCCTTGCATCTATGACTCCTGAATTCTTTCCAAGGTTTTCTATCTCCAGAGATATCTCACTTTGTGATTTCTTTATTGTTTCTACTTCCACTTTTAGCTCCTGGATGGCTTTGTTCAGTTCCTTCACCTGATTGTTTGTGTTTTCCTGTAATCCTTAAGGGATTTTTGTGTTTCTTCTTTAAGGGCTTCTGCCTGTTGACCCATGATCTCCTGTATTTCTTTAAGGGATTTTTGTGTTTCCTCTTTGAGGGCTTTTACCTGTTGACAGATGTTCTCCTGTATTTCTTTAAGGGAGTTATTTAAGTCTTTCTTGAAGCCCTCTATCAGCATCATGAGATACGATTTTAAATCCAACTCTTGCTTTTCTGGTGTGTTGGGGTATCTGGGACTTGCTGTGGTGGGAGAACTGGGTTCTGATGTTGCCATGTGGCCTTGGTTTCTATTGGTAGGGTTCTTGTGCTTGCCTTTTGCCATCTGGTGCTAGTTGGTATTGTTGTCTCTGGCTGGAGTTTGTTCCTCCTGTGGGCCTGTAAGCCTGTGTCCTTACTTCTCTGAGCTCAAAAGTGAAAGCACTGCTGGGAGATCTCTCTCACCTGGCAGGCTATGCACAGAAGACTGTGGAGTCTTCTCCCCAGTGCAAATGGTGGTGGGCAGGAAGACTTCAGTCCCAGCTGCTCCACTGATTTTAGGCCCTGTGTGCTCCTAGCTGGGTCCCCTCTAAAGAGAAGGTGGAGATCTCACCTCTGTGCTCAAAAGTGAAAGCCTGCTGGGAAACCACTCCCTCCTGGTGGGCTATGCACAGATGGCTGTGGAGTCTCCTGGCTCCTGGTGCAAATGGCAGCAGGAAGACTTCTGTTCCAGCTGCTCCACTGATCACAGAAGGCTGTCTGCTTGTAGTTTTAAAATCATGCTCGTTGTGGACGCACAGCTGAGCTACACGTGAGATCTCCCCTCCCCGCACACGTGCTGAGGAGGACCTTCTCTTCCCCCTCTGTCCCACGCCCTCCCAAGCCCTGTTGCCCTTCAGCCTTTTGATTCTAAGGGTGATTGCTGCTGACTCTCCTAGTCCATATTTATTTCAAATGTATTTTTAGAAGGTCTGGAAGCCAGACTCTGTATCTTACCTGCTTTGGAACTGCAGGTCCCCTCAAGCCTTCTAGAGCCCTTGCTTGATACCACTGTGTCCTGCCAACTAGAAATCAATTGCTCCTTAGTCCCCTAGCATTGCCAGGGGAAATTACGTAATTGTGCTGATTGACTCCATAAAAAATTTATGAGTTCCAATGTTAGCAGGCCCTGATCTTCGCCAAACAATTCATTTTCTTAGCCATGGTCAGCTTTCTTCCTCAAGCTTATAATGATTGGGTTTTTTTTTGTTGTTGTTGTTTTGCTTTGTAATCCCTTTCCTCAAGCTTTTTAAACCTTTTGTTTTTCTTAGTGAGCAACCAGCTCCATGATAGCGAGAAAGTGAGGTTTCTACCCAGTTCTCCATCCAAGCCATCTCGTCTAAAACAGTATTATTCTTGCACTTACTTTTAAAAAAATTTTTTTAAAGATTTATTTATTTATTACGTGTAAGTACACTGTAGCTCTCTTCAGACACACCAGAAGAGGGCATCTGATCTCATCACAGATGGTAGTGAGCCACCATTTGGTTGCTGGGATTCAAACTCAGGACCTCTGGAAAAGCAGTCAGAAGATGGCTCTTACCCGCTGAGCCATCTCTCCAGCCTAAACAGTATTATTCTTAAATGCAAATGTTAACTTCATTGTTTTCTAGTTGTGTGACCCTCCCACCACATGCCACAAACACTAACAATCTGCTATTGCTGTGTCTTGGCTATCTTCTGTGTACAATTGATGAAAATGTCAATATCAGCAACTGAGAAGTTAAAATAACACAGAGGGGAGAAATTGACAGGCCCCCCCTTCCCCCCATATGCCGCCTCCAGCTTAGAGCATCTGGTTGTTGTTAAACAAATGCTAATTGTCTTTATCGTGAAGATTAAGTAAGACTCCGTTTCCTTTCATGAAGTTGGATTTGGTGTGCATTTCATTCCTGTCCCTGTACTATGGGGCTGTACTATGCTGAACACGCCCCATTTTGTCTCCTCCTAGAAGTAAAGTAGGGTGGGGCCTTGCATGGGCTAGCAGTCTGGGTTCTGGTGGGTCAATGACAATCACACAAGACATTCTTTAAAATTATCCCTTTTTATTTTTATTTCATCTTTTCTCTCTGTTGGCTGGACAGGTCCTTTGGGTATATTCTGGCTTCCAGGTTGATGTTTTTATGGAATGCCTCAATGTGCGGATGAGTGGGTCTCTGTCCCCCGTCTGTTTCTTGTGCCTTTTCTTGGGCTCTTTCCCTTCTGCTTGGACGTTTTGCCTATTCCGAGATGCTGAGTTTGTTTTGTTATTTTATTTTATCTTATTTTATTTTATTTTATTTTATTTTATTTTATTTTATTTTATTTTATTTTAAATCATCCCTTAGAAGCCTGTTTATTAATGAAAGGCATTAATCCTTTGGGATCCTGATGGGAGGAGACTTGGAGGGAAACTGAGAGGAATTGAGGAAGAGAAACCATAATCACAATATTATGTGAGAACATTTTCTATTTTTCAATAAGGGGGGAAAAGCTTCTTTGCAAATCATCCCACTGCAGAGGTGAGCTGTGTTGGCCGCCTTCTATTTCAGTCCATGGCAGCTTTTCCTCTTAAAGACCTCTTCATGAACACCTGCCTCCTTTCCTGGTGATTCTACTTGTTGACTTCATTTAATCACTTTTCCATCTTAAAAGTATTGCTGCTGCTGCTGCTGCTGCTATTATTGTTATTTGAGAAAGAATTTCAGTATGTAGTCCTGGGAATTATTATGTGGACCAGGTTTGCCTTGAACTTACCACACATGTCTTCTGAGTGCTAGGATTTAAAATATTTTCCCGTGTGTGTGTGTGTGTGTGTGTGTGTGTGTGTGTGTGTCTGTCTGTCCAGTGGGTGGGGCTCCTGCAGAGGACAGCAGACTTCTTCTTTGGCAGGAATTAGAGGCAGGTGCTAGGTGTCTGGTGTGGGTGCTGAGAACTCAGCTTGGGTCCTCTGGAAGAGCAACATGTACACTTAACTTTCGAGCCACCTATTCAGGCCCTTAAAGTCACTTTTCATGGAGTTCTTACTATTGTAATATTTCTCTGAAATAGAGACCAACAAGACAGCCCCGAGAGGAGCGCTCTTGTCTGTGTGATTAAAGCATGCCTTGATGTTGGATTCAGGTTGTGCCTCTCGAGTGGACAGTCTCATAAGCGGCAGGAACTTGTAACGTGTGGCTGTTACATATGAAGGCAGAAGGGAAAAGTTGAGGATAGTTCCTGTCCATTCACAGCGAGGCAGTGAGAGGCCAGTGATTGGAGGGGAGAGAGGAGGAGGAGGAGCTAAGAGAAGTGAGAGAAGGAGAGACAGAGAGGCTGGGGGGCCACAGGAAGGAGAGAGAGGGAGACACGGATATACAGATGGCTTCACACATATTTCTGGTGTTTTGGAGAGGTTAGAAATATTGAGATAAGATTTCATCATTGTAAATTGGCATTATGTAATTGGGAGTTTTAGATACATAAAGATATTTGGTTAACTATCTGAGTTTAAGAGCCACGCTTTACCGGGTGTTTGGGTGCAGGGCGGGAGCATGGGACTCCCACCGGTTACAGAGGTGGCGGAGAGGAAACGCAGCTGAGACAGATTGGCTCAGTACAGTGAGGGCCGCCCAGAGCCGGACCCACCTGGACTCGGTGCAGAGGCCTGGCGGGGCAGTGCTCTTTCTTAATTATTACCCACTGCAGGAAATGCCAGGCCGCTGCCGAAGAGCAGCAATGCCCACTGCCTGGAATTAAAGTCTGTCATTTTAGAGACTAAGCACACGGATTAATGAAAGCTCTTCTCTCTTGCCATGGCCTACAGTTTAGTTCTTGACGCATTGGTGTGGAGAATCTATACCATACTGCATTCTTGCACATGTCTATAGCTAACATGGCACCAGGCTGTGAAAACCGCACGTTATGCTCTTCAGAAGGTGCTTATTGGCCGGGCATCTCATCTTCAAGCCCCACCGACACTGGACTGGGTAGCTGTCCCTTTCTGTGGAGGTTGGGGCTTCCCTGGGCACTGCGCTGTGTTTGGAGGCGTGCTTTGATCACCCCTAACACAAGTCCACAGCTGCTCAGCCATCTCCCGCCACTGCCAAAAGTCCCCTGAGTTGGAGAACAAAATTGTCCCTGTTGAGACCCACTCCTTTAGAATTATTTTGGGGTGTATTTAAACATTAAAATTCTTGATACTAGGAACTTTTGAACATGACGATTGTGTCTTGAGTTGGATTTCTTTTGTGGAGGGACAGGAAGGAGGAGCAGATTTATTGGCTTTTGCTTTTATAGGCTTTCTTGATATGACTAACGTGGCTTTGGAGTTTGTTCTCTATCCAGTGTGAGTTATCAAAATATGAGACGCCCTGGACTAGGCAGCATGTGTGCTGTTTGTAGAGCAATACATGCGAGTGAGGTGGGCTATGCTAGGCTATACTAACATAGAGTGTATGTTAGTGTACTGAAGCTAAGTCCTGACAAAACACACATTCCCCAATATTTGTTGGCTGGATGGACAGTGGATTACGGGACAGATGCATGAATCACCTGCTCTGCTGACCTATTTGGCTTTAGGAACAGCATTTTATCAGTACTGCACAGGAATGGTGACAAAGTGGCCTAAGAGAACACCGTCTCGGTTTGGATCCTTCAGAGACACTCCCATTCTTCTGCGGCCTCCTGGACCCTGCCTGTCTCTCGTTTACTGCTGTTTGGCACCCTCTCCTCATTTTGTGCCTTCACATGTCACCTCTCTGCTCATATCTATGGTCCGAATGGATTTCCCTAGGGTGGAGTTTCTTGAACTTACATGTTATGTCACTTCTTTGTATCGGGCACTGTGACTCCACAGGGAAACAAGGCCAGCCATGTTTGACTGTGAATTGCATTTGGGCATTTCTAGTGATTTCTGCTTAATCTTTCTTCTTTAGTTATTTCTGTCAAGCTAGTGACAGGATTTCTAACCAGTCACCATTGCAAATCACTTCCTCTTAGTTTCTAAGATTACTCTGCTCCTTTGATAAATTATTCTAGAACAATTCAAGTTTTTGATGAATAGAATCTATACCGGTAACTGGCCGAGGGGCGGATTTCATGGTCTGTGCTCACAATGATTCTAAAGATTCAGTAATGAAATGTACTTTCTCTGTTTCACAGTTCAAAAACTCAGTGTTTGAGGTGAGAGATATGGTAATTAATCTGATTGGCTCATGGAATAATGTATATTGAAATAGCATACATACTCCACAAATGTATATAAGTATTAAATAAAAATTATAAGTGAACTAAGGTGGTGTGTGTCTCGGTGTCAGAATCCATGCTCTGTGTGCATCCATCGTTGGGTTCAACCCCCAGTGGGCCTCAAATAAAATCAAATGAAATAAAGCATGACTTGGTAGGACACGGAGCTGAGCGTTTCCCAGCAAGGTGTTCTATGAGGATTCAAGTCACTGGAATCAGACATGAGATCGGTCGTTGATGAAGGTGGTTATTGAGGTTGGGGCAGCACAGATAGTTTTATTTTTAAATCAATCTCATCTATTCTAATGAAAACAGACGCATTTTTTTCTTATGCTTTATTGTAAAGTTGTGGAAATAACTATAGGAGGTGCCTACTTCATGGTGTCATACATTTGATTCATGGAAATATTGTCTCTAAAATAGATAATTCGATTGCTGTCAGGACCATTGCCTTATGATTCCATTCTCGGCCTTGCTTGATGTTTTTCCCTCTCTTTCTCTCTCTCTCAGACCTTCTCTGACCATGCCCCATAGGAATCTGACAGGAAGCTGCAATGTTAATTGTGGTTGTAAAATACATGAATATGAGCCAGTCTGTGGATCAGATGGGATCACATACTTCAACCCCTGTCTGGCCGGCTGTGTTAACAGTGGCAATCTTACCACTGGGGTGAGTAGACGCCCCAAGTTCCTCCTCTATTGTGAGTTCAGCATCCCGAGACAAGCGATGGGATCCCCGACACCCATGACGACTCCGGTTTCCCTTGTTCCTGAGGCTCCAATTAGCCTCCAGGCACCGCTGAAAAACACCTCCTAAGTTTCAAAATTGTGCAGGGCTATTACCTTTGTCAGATGCTCTGGTTGGATCCAGGTGTGGAGTCCTGGTCCTCATTAAGTGGCTCCGATTTTACATTCATGCCAGCTTAGGGAAATTTGATAAGGTTGGACTGCCAGGGTCTTTGTAATGGATCTGAAGGTCAAGGTTATCACTGTTGGTGCTGAGAAAAGAGGCCTCGGAGGCTGGCCCGCTAAGTGGTGGCTGCTGAGGTGGGTAATGACCATTTTTCATAAGCCTGTCTGTTAACTTTCTCCCCCGCCCCTTAACTTCCAGAGAAAGGATATTTCTGTCAGCTCAAGAATAGTCTATTTTGAGAATTCTCTTCCCTGGGAATTATAAATAGGCTTTAATACTGTGGGAGGAGGTTTTTTTATTCTACTCTATTCTTTACTGAGTCCAATTGGGCTGTTAGCATGAGAACAGATAGGAGGCGATTGCCCTTATGTAAAGGTTAAAATGCATTTGCTTCTTCTGGCCAGTCTAGAGACTGTACCATTGACCTAGAGTTTAAGGGGGCCACTTCTTTTTTTCTGAATTTGAAATCAGAGGGCTATATGGACATTATTATTCCTGGTTCCCAATGACATAGCTGGCAGGCTCTGGACGGTGGCCCTATTGAGGTCGTTTCTGTGCAGTGATGCCCCTGTTGCATGGCATTGAATGAGACCTCCTGGACACTTTGTTATATTATTAAGGACTGAACATCTTTAATGGCCTAAATGACCAAATGCCCAACACCTACCCTGCTCTTACCACTGTTTGAAGTAGGCACCATGAGGACTAGTTCAGCTAATTTCCATTTAGTAAGAAGTAACATAATAGGCAGAGAATAAATTGGCCAGTTTAATGTTTCTTATCTTGTTTGGTAACATCAAGTAATGTCAAGAAAAGTTCCGTTTTGGTCAGTGTGCCTGTGTCAGTAGACACGATGGGTGGTTACTGGGGAAGGTTTGGTCTCCTTTACCCCTCTGCCTTCAGCGCCCTCTGACAGCATGTCCTATGTCAGTAGGGCTCAGATCCGTGTTGGAGAAAATGGACGAGCGCTGTTGAGCACAGCGGGGTTTTCAGGCAGCTGGAGTCCGCCAGATCCAGAGAACTGGGCCGAGGCTAGTGTACAAACTGAAGTGATGACAACTCCATCCTTCCACGCGGAGGCCACCAGCCTGTGGAGGGGCCCGGAAGGGTGGTAAACTGGAGTAGCCAATGGGAAGTTCCTCATCCCTGGTACCGGAAGCCGGCATCCCTCGGCCACGCTGCTCCGCACACCGGAAGCCAGCATGCTTGTGTTAGGAGTTTAACAGA
The DNA here is from genome assembly GCA_964023405.1 of Apodemus agrarius. NCBI lineage: Eukaryota > Metazoa > Chordata > Mammalia > Rodentia > Muridae > Apodemus > Apodemus agrarius. The sequence continues at coordinate 158,151,924 of OZ030009.1, read as the reverse complement.
TATTTATTTTAGGACTCTGTGTGCTCAAACATGTGCATAAAAATCAAGCCGGTTTCTGTTTTAAGGGCTTTGCTAGCTGGAGAGTCTGCAAGTTCAACCGCAATCAAAGCTGTGCGTATTTGTGACTCCAAATGAGCATGTGGCTTGTCACTGCATTGACGTTTGAAGCTTCTCAGGGAAGCTTAGGGCTGAACAGTCTAACTAGCAGGTTTGGATGTTATCAAGGCAGTCATTGACCCATGAGTGCTGTTAAGAAAGTGTTTTGTGTGAAATATTTCATGTTCCTTAAAGTCCTACGGTTATTTTCAAGCATTCTTACTTTGTCAATATTCCTATGCCAGGATTTTTTCTTTTCTTTTAACTCTTTCTTTTTTTATTAGATATTTTCTTTATTTACATTTCAAATGCTATCCCCTTTCCTGGTTTCTCCTCTGAAAACTCCCTATCCCATTTCCCCTCCCCCTGCTCACCACCCACCCACTCCCGCTTCCCTGTCCTGGCATTCCCCTACACTGGGGCATCGAGCCTTCTTAGGACCAAGGGCCTCTCCTCCCTTTGATGTCCAACAAGGCTATCCTCTGCTACATATGCAGCTGGAGCCATGGGTCCCTCCATGTGTACTCTTTGGTTGGTGGTTTAGTCCCTGGGAGCTCTGGGGGTACTGGTTGGTTCATATTGTTGTCCCTCCTATGGGGCTGACAGCTCCTTCAGCTCCTTGGGTCCTTTCTCTAGCTCCTCCATTGTGCTCAGTCCAATGGCTGCCTGAGAGCACCCTCCTCCGTATTTGTCAGGAACTGGCAGAGCCTCTCAGGAGACGGCTATACCAGGCTCCTGCCAGCGAGCGCTTGTTCATACAATGTATCTTTATTTGCTACTCAGGTCCGAAATTACACAGAGTGCACCTGCGTCCAAAGTCGGCAAGTGATCACCCCGCCCACGGTGGGGCAGCGCAGCCAGCTCCGAGTGGTCATCGTGAAAACCTATCTCAATGAGAACGGCTATGCTGTGTCTGGGAAGTGCAAACGCACCTGCAATACCCTCATCCCCTTTCTCGTCTTCCTTTTCATAGTCACCTTCATCACAGCATGTGCCCAACCATCAGCCATTATAGTGACTCTCAGGTGAGAACAGCCTCAGGCAGTGCTTACTGCGGAGGCACAGAAGCATGTGGAGCAGCACGGGCTCTTCTGGGCTTACGGGAGAGCTTTTCTACCAGGGAGAAAAGGATGGCTGAAATACCGTCTATTCTAGATTTTATTTTCAGCTGAGTGCTATTCTTATTATTTATCAAACCTTCTTTTCCAGTGCTTTTAGTGTCTGAAGCCTTTGTGCTTTGAGGTCAGACATCATGAGTTGAAAGGCAGATTTATGGGGCTGGAGAGATGGCTCACGGTTAAGAGCACTGGATGCTCTTCCAGAGGACCTGGGTTTGATTTTCAGCACCCACACACATAATGCAGTTACATCTGACACCTTCTTGTCCTGGTCAGAGGCACCAGGCATACATTTGGGCACCCACGTAAATGTAAATAATCTTTAAAAAAAAATGAAAGAAAAAGAGAAAGAAAGAAGGAAAAAGGGGAAAGAAAGAGAGGAAGGAAGAAAAAGGAGGGAAGGAAGGGAGAGAGAGAGAGAGAGAGAGAGAGGGAGAGAGAGAGAGAAAGGAAGGAAGGAAGGAAGAAAGAAAGAAAGAAAGAAAGAAAGAAAGAAAGCAATCTCTATTTTATCACCAAGAAGCCAGACCCTCAAGCAGGGCAGGTATACTTGGGCAAAGTGACTAGATTATGAATATTGCAAAGGGTATTATCTCTGGCCTCATGGATAGTTAATATTGCACCTTTGGGATCATGGAGGAATTATGCTGGGCTTGCATTTCAAAATGCTGAGTTCATTAATTTTACTGCTGTATAAGGTCCTGGAGCTGAATCAAGGCCGGGATAGATGTGGAAACCTGCGCTTCCGGCTGCTCAGGGTGTGCTCTCATTGCTGTATTGCGTATCCTGGTTGGGGTTTTGTTTTGTTTTGTTTTGTGTTGGGTTTGGTTTTTTTTTTTTCCTGTTGGAGAGGACTTGGAAGCTACTTCTGTTCTGTTCCACTCCAATCAATTTGTTTTTACTTGTATACACGGCCAAGTAGGAGAGGACCCGGGTGGGAAACCTGAAGATCACCCTGGGTTAGTGAGAGCCTGAGGAAAGGGAGCCCACCCTTGCTCCCTTTCCCCCAGTTCCTCCAACCCCACCATGCTGGGCAACGGGCCGGAAACATCATGCTTGCTGAGAGTCTCAGCCTGCATCACACACACACACACACACACACACACACACACACACACACGCAGGCTTCTTCCTCGTTGGACACTGAGATGGACAGCTCCCGAGTGGGAGAAAGCAGGGCGTGCAAGGCTCACGGGTTTACTCACCGTCAGCAGATCTTGATGGAGTAGCCGTGTACGCAGAGCTAGGAGACACAGATAATCTGATGATAGGAGGGACACCAGGTCCATTCCGTGTCTAGATCTTGTGAGCACGAGGAAGCATAACGTACTTCATCATATAAGTACTGTGCGCCCCATTAGCAAAGTGACTCACCTTGGACATCCCACTCTTTTCCCACTGTCATTCTGTAAGAAGTGTGAAGTAGACTCTGTAACGGCCACCTCACTGTGCAGATTTTCAGAAGTGTCCAAACATGGCGATTTGTGAGTTGGCTTTCAACACCATCTCTCTGAAGAGGGGTCATTTAATCTCTGCTAACTGCAAAAACCAACGGGTTCCAATCTTTCTACCACATGGGGATTACGCTGGACATCAATTTTTGGAGGAGAACATGTCTTGGTGAAGCTCATTCTTTCTCTAGCTTTTCGTGTGTGTGTGTGTGTGTGTGTGTGTGTGTGTGCGCGCGCATGCGCATGTGCATATGTGCATGTCTGTAATTTCTGCTTTTAGTTTGACTTACTTAGGGTTTCTATTGTGAAAAACACCATGACCAAAAACAAGTTGCAGAGGAAAGCCTTTACCTGGCTCGCACTTGTACATCATCTTAGGAAGTCAGGATAGGAACTAAGCATGGTAGAAAACTGGAGGCGGAGTTGAAGTCGGGACCTTGTGAGGCGCTGCTTACTGCCTGGCTTCTGAGAGCTTGCTCAGCCTGCTTTCTTATAGAACTCAGGATCACAACCCACGATGGCACCAACCACGACTGGATGGGCCCTTCCTCATCAATCACCAACTAAGAAAACACTCTACTGGCAAATCTGAAGGAAGAACTTTCTTTAGTCAGTTTCCCTCCTTTCAGATATTTCTAGCTTGTGTGAAGTCAACATAAAACTAGCCAGCAGATACTTTCCCCAGTCTTGGAGGAATTATGAGGGCATTTTTTTTGTTGGGTACACCTTTGATTCTGGGACATTCTGACAGAGTAAAAAAAGATTGTGATGGTTTAAATAAATTTTTATATTTTTTTCTTAGTAGAAGGGATTTGGGGGCTCATTTACAGGATCTCCCCCGTTCAACCAAGAGCCTTACCCCTCCCCCATTATTCACAGAGACAGTTAACCAGTTTCTGATGGAGACATCTCCAGCCTGTGATTTATTAAGGAATCTTGGTTGGTGACTGATAGTAAATTCTAGTGGATTAAATGTTCTGGGAAGGGCCTGCTTAGCTTGTGGCTCTGCCTAAGGCAGGCTTGGTCTGACAGGCATTTTCTTGGACCATTGTTCTAACCCATTGTCTCTTTATTCCCCCTAGGTCTGTGGAAGATGAGGAAAGACCCTTTGCGTTGGGAATGCAGTTTGTTTTGTTGCGAACACTTGGTATGTCCCTGAATTTCCAAGTGTGTTCTTAATTCCTCTTTACAGCAGGCAAATGCTATGGTCCTTTAAAAACAGAAGTTGAGTCACTTGGTAATGATAGTCTTAGAATCTGACAAGATCAGAGGACACTTCTCTATTTTTTTTTTTATTTCATCTAAAAGTTGACAAGTTCCTTGGATGAAACAAAAGATGGTTAGTTTCCTTTTGACTCTGAATACAAAAAGGTGCAGAAAATTCCCCAAGAATTTTAAATTGTAAGAAATCGAAATCAAGAGCTTTGCAATGAGTTTGTTATCTTGGCTTTAGGTCTCTTGAAGGCCTCTTGACAGGAATGTGAGAGGAACCAGGTGCACTATACTGGGAGAACTTTGATTCTTACTGTTTTAGGGTAATTTTATTGGCTTGATTGAAGTGTATACTTGTAGTTTTCTGAGACAAAATCTTAAAAAGCAAAAAAGGAGAGATCACAAAAGTTCACAGAGGCTTCGCACATCATCAAGAAAAGCTCTGTGTGTTGGTGTAAACACAGCCAAGGGTAACCCTAAGGAAACCCATCGCTACTTCGAGCTTTGGGACCTCGTGGGAACCACTGCCCCGCTGGCCACGCCCACCCACCACTTGACCTGTTCTGACACCCATCAGTTGACTCCCTCAAGCTCATTTTCCCCTAAGTGTCATCTCTCATTTTTCTCAACTGCTGTTTCCCTTGACGACTCCAAATCGATGTCCACGGGAGAAGGGGAGAACTGGCTTGTTTTTCATTCACAGTTTAGTTTTGAAAGGTGAAATATCTTTAAATGGCCTCTTTTCTGAAGCATTCCCACTCCTTGGAATTCTGTTTGCAGTGAGTGTGGGTTGATGATGCTGAGGTTAAAGCTGATTACTCTCTATAACCTCCAGGAGGAAGACACACACACACACACACACACACACACACACACACACACACATACACACCCTGGTGTGGCTTGTTTGGTTTCAATAAGACTTGGAAGGTTTTTGAAGATTCTTTTGTTAAAAGTATGTGGGTTAAAGAGGATTTCAGATACAGTTGTACACAGTTAGGAATTATGCTTTGTGCTTTTTGCCATAAACTGAAAGGTGCTACTTTTGTTGTTGTTTAGTGGTTTTGCATTTATTGATTTATATTTGACTGGGTCTTGCAATGTGTATGGTCCTTGCTGGCCTGAATTTAAGTCCATACTTAAATTAGGTGTGTACGATATTGCCTGGCTTAAAAAAAAAGATATTTTCTGCCGGGCAGTGGTGGCGCACGCCTTTAATCCCAGCACTTGGGAGGCAGAGGCAGAGGCAGGTGGATTTCTGAGTTCGAGGCCAGCCTGGTCTACAGAGTGAGTTCCAGGACAGCCAGAGCTATACAGAGAAACCCTGTCTCGAAAAACAAACAAACAAACAAACAAACAAAAGATATTTTCAAAGACAGGAATCTGTCAAAGTGATGACTGAGTTGAAAAAGAGAGGAAAAAATACTTATTTTGGCTCTGCTTTCTGAAGGGAGTTGGGTTATTTGATATGAATTTGGGGTAAAGATGAACCACCTGTAGGATCACCAATAAGCCAGCAAAGAGCACCGCCTGGCGGGCGTTACTCAGCTCAATTTGGTCTTCATTTATGTTGTGTTACGCTAACCCTCCAAATTTGATTTTCTCCAAATTAAAAAGAAAAAAGACTTCTCAGTTCTTTATGAAACGTATCATTTAATCTTATTACTAGGCTTCATTTTAAAGATTTACTTTTAGTGTTTCTAGCTGTGCGTATGTGTGTGGGTCTGTGTGAAGGTATGGGCATAGGAGTAAGATGCCTAAGGAAGCCAGGCTCATTGGGTACCCCAGAGCGAGGGTGGCTGGGCATAGGAGTGAGGTGCCTAAGGAAGCCAGGCTCATTGGGTACCCCAGAGCGAGGGTGGCTGCGAGCTGCCTATGTGGGTGCTGGGAGCCGAAACCGGTCAACTCACTCAGCCACTGAGCAATCTCTCCAGCCCCTAGACCTTATTTTCATCAAATTACTTACAAAGTCCTGTTCCCAGGCCCATTCAGGAGCTGGTAGATGTCCTCTTTCATTTCATCCCTCATTTTCCTTCCCTCTTTCCGTGTTGCTTTAATGTAGCTCTTCCCTCTGTGCATGGAGCACTCATGGACTGTTGTAAACATTCTTAGGGTGCAAAGCATACAAAGGAATAGGCTCTGTATCAAGGAGTTTATGGGGTGACAAATAGCCAAGGCTTTAAGTGCTCGTTGGTAGTAGGTACAGTACATGCCAGACTCAATGGCAGGAGAGTGGTGCCCAAGAGATCCAGGACTCTAAAGGAACGGCTCTTAGGCAAGAGAATGAGTTAGAGGTGGGGCACATTCTTGGCAAAGAAGGTGTGATGGAATCCTATGTAGTAAACTTGCTTTCCTGTGGAATTGGAAGACACGTCTGTTACACACAGCCGAGACAAGAGACCTTCAACTTCTAGGATTTTCAGAGCTTCAAAGTTAAATTGAAGGCTCTGATTATCTCCACACACCAAGTACTTTTGTGAAGTTAAATCTGAAGTGTGTCTTGTCAGCTGCAGTGGGGTCAGAGTGGAAGGCACAGCCCTAGGAGGGGTCATTCAGCGGCCTGACGGGCTCCTTCAGGGACCTCCACTTGGGAGAGGTGAGTCTCTTCACTGATCTACAGAAGAGACTCTCAGCATGGGCCAGTAAGAAGTCCAGAGGAATTTATTAAGAAGACACCTGACTAGACTTGAGCTTGCCATGCTGCTGGGAGGCACTTAGGATAAAAACTGTACACTCTGGTGTGTGGTCCTGGCCTTCTCAGGAAAGACTGTAATCTAGCATCTTACAGTAGTCATAGATCCAATTTTAGTGGCTTCTGAACTTTGTTTAAAGGGCTTCTAAGAAACATTAAGTTTTTTTTTAGTAAATGAGATCAGATGGTGGTTTTGAAGTTCACTGGATGGGATTATAGGCTGATAATCAAAACGATACATCACAGTGTTGAAAAACCTCACTAGACCAGGTCACCATGGACTTAAGATGTGTTTTGATTATAAACAAGGTCATGATCTTGTTTGTGATCTTCTCAAAAACAAACAATGACAGGTGTACAGCTGAGAAAGGGGGAGGGTCCTTTATATTGACACTCTCGCATGCTTTATTCCTGGTATTAAAACTTTCTGTTTTTGAAACACCTCTTTAAACAGGAATATTGTCTTTATGTAGGCAGTCATTATAGTGAATTTTGTTAATGATACTGAGATCGTGTGTGTGTGTGTGTGTGTGTGTGTGTGTGTGTGTGTGTGTGTGTAGTTGATGGTGTGGGACTTTGGTTGAGTCCACAGGTTGACCTTTAGGCATCTTCCTCAATTGTTTCTCTCCCTCACTATTTATTTGTATCTTTATGTATTGTTACTGCATCTCACTACACGCTTCCGGCTGGCCTGACGCTCGCTGTGTAGACCAGGCTGGCTGCCAGCTCATGGAGTCCTTGCCTCTTCCTCCAGAGTCCTGTGATTAAACATGCGCACCTCCACACCTGCCTCTACCTTAGCTTCTGAGACACGGTCTCCCTGACCCTGGGCTAGTCCCAATATTTTGGCTAGGTTGGCTGGCCAGGGAGCCCTCGGGCTGCCCTGGGGTTACAGCCAAGTGCTGCCATGACCAGAGTTTTCTGTGTGGGTTCTAGAAATCTGCACTCTGATCCTCACGTACCCACCGGGCCACCTCCCCAGCCATGTGCTGTGAAAGTTTGACTTTCATCTTCAGCAGAGTTAGACCGGGCTCTCTCTGTTCCCTGGTCCCCTTAACATTCCATGTCTTTCTATCCAGCTCCAATCTAACTTAAGGGTGTCGAGAGCCAATGTTAAGTTTGAAAGGATTCTGTGTTGGCATTTGGGGCAATAGGCAGTTCTTTCAATTCAACTAAAATCTCATTATAAAAACTTTATCAAGTGTTCAATGTACCCAGAGAAAGCAGTAGCTACTTTTACCAACCTAAAAAACACTAAGTCATTCTGAGCTGTAAAGTGGAAGACACTAAGTCTTTGCTGTTTATTTTCATAAGTAAATTGCAATTACATGAAAATGTCTTTAAGAAAGTTCAACTAAACAGAAATCATTCTCTTGGCGTTGACAAGCAAGCAGCTTGCCTGTTAGAAATGTGTTTTCTCTTATGGGTTGTGTTATACCTGTGTTTCCCTCTCTCCCCGTGACTGCAGCATACATTCCTACTCCGATTTACTTTGGAGCTGTGATTGACACCACCTGCATGCTCTGGCAGCAGGAATGCGGAGTGCAGGGCTCTTGCTGGGAGTACAACGTGACGTCGTTCCGTTTCGTCTACTTTGGCCTGGCGGCTGGCCTCAAGTTTGTTGGCTTTATTTTTATTTTCCTGGCCTGGTACTCTATCAAGTACAAAGAGGATGGACTGCAGAGGCGGAGGTGCAGAGAATTCCCACTGAGCACTGTCAGCGAGCAAGTGGGCCGGCCCAGCAAAGCTGAGAAATACTCCCGGACTACATCATGCCCCGCCTTCAGCACCCAGGGGGAGTTTCATGAAGAAACTGCTCTGCAAAAGGGATTCCCAGGCACCACACAGACATATCCTGGGCCTTTCTCAGAAGCAATAAGTTCCTCTGCAGAGCCTGGGCTGGACGAGAGCCCCGATGCTGCCCCGTAGCCACCCTGCTGACGCCGGAGGAAGAGGATGTATTTTGTTGGTTGAGTTGAATACGGCGAGTTGAGAAACACCTGTGCCTTCTTTCTTTTTTTAAACCTCCATGGACACAATCCTCAAACCAACAACACTCAGTATGCACAGCCACTGTTGATGAGGGCTGGATACCTCAACGAGACTCACAGCCTTTCCCCTCTGCTCCAGGGAGGAGCTTAGCGAGATCAGTCCTCACGTCTGCTAGGTTCACTTAATGTTCATGCTCCTGTCTGGTAGAAGCCCGAGGTCCATGGCTAGCCATGGGAAAGGCTGTGACCACACATATCATTAGCATACACTCCAGAGAAAGGTGGGCTTGACTATGACTTGGCGTTTGCAAGTCAGCGTTTTTAGATTTGAGCACCTACTGTGAGTTCTCCAGCAAAGCACAATTGAATTTGCCTCAACTATGCAATCTGATTGGAAATAGAAAAGTATGGCATGTCCCTTTGGCTTTCAGAGAGTAAAGCAGATATCTTTTTCATAAGTGGAAACTGAATGTTCTCTAAAGAACTGTTAATCACAATTTAAGCCATAACAGACTTATCAATCAGGTAAAAAATTTCAAATGCTTCAAAGAACTGTATTCTGCAATGGAAGGATTTCTTAAGATATATTTTCTCTTAGTCTGTTTACTCCATCTTAAGGTAGATCAAGAGGCTGCTGAATCATACATCTGATAGCTTGAATATATGAACTATAGTATTCTTTCATAAGGGGCTTTAAAACTAGTGTGCTAAACAGTATGGCTAGAAACTGTGATTTGAGATGTATACTGAGGAAGGAAATGATGGCCTTCTTATCTGAGGAATTCTTCCAGCTCCTAAGGGCCCACTAAAACTAGCTTAGAGCGACTACTACTTTGACATTCAAAATAGTTGATAAAGAAATTCCCAAGGTAAGACTGAGTCCCAACTAGGGAATTTCACTTATATCTTTAACATACTGGCAAATCTCTACCGATTTTCTTTTCTGTATAGAAAGTGGTCATGGTTGCCTTAGAAAATGAATAATTCAGTCAGGCAAACTGTAGCTGGGATATGAAAATCACCGCCCAGTAGACAGGAGGTTTGTCAGCTGAACATGGACTATGATCATACTTTAAATGATGAATGGGAATGCAGAGCAAGCTGGTCTACCATGATTAATCCTGCCTTCTCAGAGCCAGCACCGCGTCACCGTGCCCTTTGCATCTCTGCCTTCTACCCTTTCTTAAGTGGCTTTGAGACAGGATAATTCCCTTCCTAAAGGCACCTTGGGGCCATTGCTCAGCATGATCTCTTGGCTTCGGTGCTGCTCAAAATGCTTTCTGTATGGCTCTTAAGACAGAGGCCTCTTGGCAAGCCTTTGTGCATTGACAGTTGGTAACTCCTAGGATCTGGCTACAATGGACCAAGACTGCCAACGCACCATAAAATTGTGGCCTCTCTGTTAGGGACCTCATGTCATATAAGGTGACCTCAGGAAATGTTTTTTTATCTTGAAGAGAGGTGCCTGGTGGATGGGCATTCTTGTCAGGCCACACAGGTAGAATTGTGAGTATTCTTAACACAGTTCCTGGGTATAGGATTGATTTCCTGTCTGTGTAGGAAGCTTTCTAGTCAAGTGGTTTTTCTGGCTTCATGCAGTTTGTGGAGGAGGCACTCGCCCTTAGACTGGGTAATGCCTCTAAGAGATGGAGCTAGTGCCTAGGTGAAAAGAACCTTGCTTTGACTGCTGGGCTTGGCTGCATGGAGGTGGGGTCATGCTTAGCTATGATAGATTGTGAATGCTGTGTGTCCGCTTTTGACCAATGTAACAGACATGAGAAGTTTTCACAAAGTAGTACAGATTAGCCCACAGTGTACTCTTGGGACTGGGTGTCCCTCATTGACTTCTGCGGGTGATTGTTATCCTTTAAAAGGGCTAGTGAGTGTCCTTTGGTGTTGATGGTAAGCTGTGTAGGTTGTAGAGAGGTGGTGCTTTCTTAATTTTTTTCTGTGATAATTAAGACATTATATTAAGAGCCTGATTTCTGGTGGAGTTGGTCCTGTTTGGGTACTAAGATTGATGGGCTCACCCAGGGTGACTAGGAAGCTTCTGGTCCCTCCCTCTGCCTTGAATTCAGCCCAGCACTTGATGCCTGGGCACTGGTTATGTGTTGGCACCATTCACTGCTCCAAGAAATCCTTTGGGATGCTGAGGTCAGAACTCAGACACTGACCTGGATGTGCACTACCATAGGCAGATATTAACTATTCATATTAGGTAGCAGTGTGTCATTAATGTGTTGGTGGTAACTGGAGAGTGAGTCCTGAGAGTCATGAGGGAATGAGGTCCTGCGTTATGTATCAATTAAAGATTGCTCCCCAGATGTTCTGGGCTCTGGTAGCATCATCTGAATTTTGCCTTGCCAGTGACTGACTATTTCATAGGTAGTACTATTCAACTGTACATAGAGAAGAGTCTTCTGTTTCTAGTAAACTGGTTGTTTAACTTGTAGTCACATCTCGTAACAGAAACTTTAATTGCTTTCCGAGCATAGGCTTTGAATTATCTGTTTTGACAAAAGGGCAAATTGTTCTTGTATCATCTCTGTAAATCAATGTGTTGTGTGGTTTTGATATGCAAATGTAATATGCAGCTCATTGACTTGAAAGCTCCCAAGGGCCGGGGGAGGAAGGAAGGTGGTGGAGAACCTTCTGATTTTCTTCCTTAGTATGAGGTCATGGGGGTGGAGTTACTGGTTGAAAACAGAAGTCATTTGAAACACCATGGGGGATGGGGAGAAAGAGAGCATTTGTTGTGGTGACTGTTTTCAGAGTGGTTTCCCAACATTCAAAACCCACTGCATTTCCAGGTTAAGAGCATGGCTACATGTTTTCCTCGGGTCAGGACTGAGCTCGGGACCGTGCATGCGACCTGAAGCACATGTTCTCCCCCCCAGAGCAGCACCCCGACCTTCTCTGGAGAGGATTTGTGTTTGTTTAAAAAGCAGATTTAAACCCTAGGCTCAGAAAGTTAAGGCCCGTTCTTTAGGGTGGCTCAGAGCAGCAGTGACAGGGGTTGGGTGATGTGTCCACTGTAAAATAAGTTAGCACTTATCACTTTTTGACATATTATTGTTTTTGAGGTTTTAGAGACATTCTTCAAAGTAGAGACATTTCCTTGTATGAATAGAAGAAACATAGCACATGCCCGTGGGAGCCAACCACACTTCATATTTAACTAGATTGTTCAAAGTAAGTGTTATTTATGTAGCCATGTATAATATTAAAATCATTTATTATAACTTACCAAATGTTTATTTATAGGGTGAGTTTGAGAACAAATCTAGTTTGGGTACTAATTAGGATCTTAGCAAAATTTCCTAAAGTGAAATTTTATGAGGAAAAGGTTAATTCTGATTGGTTGTATCTGAGCTTTGGGGGTTTCAGGTGTATTATTTAACTTTTTTCTCTCCTGTCAGTAGATTAACATTTGTGCTAACCTGTAGACAGCCACGGGGTTTCAGATTCTTAGTGAAGATTTGAAAAGAACATGGAAAATATACTCCAAGCCACAAACCCCGTCTGTCACCTCAAGTGACTGTGACAGTAAACAGCATCTTCACACTCAGGGAAGCTAGCACCCACAGGAGTTGATAGAACGGGGTTCCCAAAGCTCTCAGAAATCCTGCCCCACCACCACCCAAAACTTGTTTGGTCCACAGTTCTAGCTCACGATCTTTGATGAACTTCTAGCCAGAAAGTGTCTTCTTTGTTTGTTTTGATTTTGAGGCTGCTTTGTAGAAATCCTGTGTACACCAAGGAACATCACCACAGTGTGGAGGGACCCAAAGCCTCCATGGGACCTCTCCATGAGCTCTGCAGCAAGGCAAGCACTTGCCTAAGGTGCTAGCTGATAATATCTTGTGACTGTGTGTGTGTGTGTGTGTGTGTGTGTGTGTGTGTGTGTGTGAGAGAGAGAGAGAGAGAGAGAGAGAGAGAGAGAGAGAGAGAGAGAGAGAGAGAGACATAGGGGTGCAGAAAGTGGAGGTAACTGTTGCTGCATAGGTACACACTGAGTATTCTGTAGCAGACAGAAAGAACGCTGTAAGTCCCAGAATAGCCTAGGCTAACTCTGCCTTCCAGACTTGGAGTAGCCTTCCCCGGTCAGGGAGGAAGTGGCTGGCAGGGGGAGTGGCCTGGTGTGCTCTCTCTCTCCCGTCATCTCATCTTCACTGGTGTCTGTGGTCTACTGTACTGTTGAAGGCAAAGAAGATGCTGCTGGCGTTCTCTGTCCCAGACTTCCTGTTGTGTTTCAACCAGATTTCTGATGGCCTGAAGAGGTTTAATTTGAGCAGTTCATTTGTACTCAGCCTTAAGAAGGGTCAGATGTGACCAGAAGCTCACCTTATTTGCTGTTGGCTTTGGCAACGTTAAATATAAGATGCCTTGGTGCTAAAGTATTTGTAGATGCATGTTCCTCTCTGAAGTCAGTGTTTCAGTGCTTTGGGGTTTGGAAACCTTTGGATTTCCCCCGAGAACAAGCCCCTCCTTGCACCTCGTTTCCACAGTCTAGAAACTCCATATTGCAAAACTGAGAAGTATACAGGAGAATCCTTTTCTACGCAAAAGTCAGTGCTTTTAATATTTAGCTTAGCAAGGATAAGCAGATGCTAAAAATCATTTCAGAGGGAGAAAAACATATTTAGATAACTTTATATCTTCTACAGATAGTTTCAAGCCCTGCGAGCTGCTCTTCAGCTTTGGGTTTGATGCTCTTGTCTTTGACTGGTAGTCTACTCTATATATTGAAAGTGAAGAAGCTAATGTTATTGAAAACAAAAGTAATGGTAAGGATGTTTGAAACTAAACTGAGGAGTAAGACTCGACAGTGGGCATTGGCTTCAAATATATACCTCTACCCCCAACCCAAATGTTAATCTGGAGCATGAAGGCCAAGGCCAGCCTTTAACTTTGTAGTGTAAGGAAATGTGAAATTGTGTCAAACTGGTGTTAGGATATCTGTGGGGTGTGAGTGTGTTTGTGTGTGTGGTTGTGTGCGTGCGCACACGTGTGCATGTATGTGTTTGCCTCTGTGTCTATATGCTTCTCTGTAGAGGCAAGTTTGTGATGAAAGGCTGATTTCAGTTATAATGTAGAGTTTGATTTTTGTGGTTTTTAGAACAAATATTTATTTGGAGATCTGCTATGGTAAATGTAAGGGCCGTATGACTTATTTCTTTATGTTTAATGAAACTGATTGTCAAAGGACTAATAAACCTGGGTTTACAACATCATGAATACTTGATCATTGAAAATTAAGGGAAAAAAGTTGAAAAGATAATAAAGTGTGTTGGATTGAAATTTGGTTGTCTCTAGATTTGTTGTTGTTGTTGTTGTTGTTTTGACATGAAGCAATGCCACCAGAGTGACCCATATATCAGCCTGACACTGAGTATATCTACAGGCGGAATGTTGGGTGTAGAAATTAATATGACTACAGTTTAAAGATCCCATTGTAAGTACATTTTTTATGAACTTCCCAAGACATTTCTTTGAGGTAGTTTATCACTTATTCAAATTAGCAGACTTTTAGACTGTAGAACTCTGTCCTCAATGTGGCTTCATAGAGGACGCTTACCTATTCCTCTCCGTGGCTGCACAGCATGCAGATCTAATTCTTTCCCACACTGCACGTCCAGCAGGGCTGTCCTGCACACGTCCCTCAGGGGTGGAAGGCCAGGGGCCCTGCTTGGAACCTGCACCACGAGCAACTTTATCGCTGTTCTCAGTTCCTGCTGACCCATGCCCCTAGATGGAGTTAGTCCAGGTTCCCCTGATTTCCCAGGAGAGATGGAGGGAGCGAAGGTTAGCATTTCCTGCAGGTTGCTGGCTCTGCAAAGGTGTCCAGTTCCTCTACAGAGTTGCAAATACAGAGAAAGCTTCGAGCAGATGAGTTCCCAAGGTGAGGTTATCAAACCTCTGCCGACAACTTAGTCAGAAGCCCCACCCCAACCCTGCTTCTGAATGACACGTCCACCCTTTGGCCCAAAGTCTGGACCCAGTCTCTGAAACAGAATCTGCACTCAGACTTCACCTGGGTAGAAAAAGCAGTGGAACTTTAAAAGATGTACACATGTCTTCAAACTTTTCAATCCCACATAATCACTGCACTAGAGTTAAGGGTGCCCGTATGACATGTCAATGCATATACATGTCAGTGGTTTGTCCTTCAGCTCAAATACTGTTTCTTTGCATTGGAGATATCCAAACTTTTCTACCAGGTATCTGAGATATACAGTCAAGTGTTACATAGCTGCCCTGCCTTGCCACAGAATGTTAGCAGTTGTTCCTCAGAAGCGGCCGGCCCCTCTTCCCCTCTCCTGCCCTGCCCTGCCCCCTCCAGCCTTGCTCCTCCCCAGTGGGTGATCTGCTTTTATCAGACTAGAACTCTGAGCTTCCACATACGAGTGAGGGCATGTGCTAGCCGTCTTCATGTCCGACACACGGTCACACTTCACAACCCTCCTCCAGGTCCACCAAATACTGGGCTAGATGCCTCTCCCGACTCACAGGAGTGTTCCCAAGTGAGCTGGCGTCTGAAACTTCTGGGTGAGAGGCAGGAGGTGAAAGAGATGGAAACAGCAGCATGAGTCACGGGCTGAAGCCCTGAGTAGATATATTTAGTCTGCTTTGAGCACTCTCACTGGAAAGAAGATTTGTTCCATTTCGCGCTCCCTACACACCTCATGGCATGCTGAAAGGGTCCCCACAGTCCCACGTACCCTGGTTAGTATATGGGTGAGTGCTTGTGTGGCCAGGAGAGCTGCGATTCTCTTCTGTGTGGCCGTCACCAGGAAAACTGTTCACACAGACGTGAAGGATGCTGCCTCGCTCTCAAGCTGGTACTTGTGAACTAGGACCAAAAATATTGTCTTCTACTGGGTTTCTTCCCACTCATAGAGGGGAACTTCCCAAACTCACAGGTTCGGAACCTGTACCCTCCCTCCCCTCCTCCAATCCACAAGCCCCAAAAAGCTGCTTCAAGGAACTAGTTTGATTCTAGAAGATTTTAGCAGCTGATCGAAACGGCTATGGTATGTACAGAGTAAGGCAATAGTATTTCTCCCCAGTTGCTTACGTTTTCTGTAACCTGAACAACCTCCACCCCAACACACAATGCACGACATTAAGAAATGAGCAGTAGGAAGGGTTCATTTCCTCACTTTAACCCAGCTTTGGGGATTTAAGTGTTACAGAAAAAGCATCTAGGCTTTGTGTGTGTGTGTGTGTGTGTGTGTGTGTGTGTGTGTGTGTGTGTGTTGTTCTTTGTAAAATTGCCAACAAAGTAGAGGTGGTCTCCATGGCTTCAGCACATATGAACTGAAGACATGCTTTTACCTGCATCAAGTGAGAGCCGATCTGGGGACAGACGCTCCCTGCTCAACGTTGATTTTAAGAGCCAGCATTTGACACAGTTCCAACGTATGACACAAGACAGTAGAGAGTTGAGAGTGCGTGTGGGTGTCCTGCAATGTCCAAGCACTGGAGAAAGGGCACATTGCCAGGACCGATACGTTCTTGTCAAATGCGAATCAGACCAAGCATGAGCAAAGTGCAGTGTGTGGAAGGAAAAAATGTTTTCGGCTGTGCACAAGCGCCACCTTGTGTTCATTATGAAAAGTACATGTTCTCCATCCATACTGACTTTAGAGATTGGAAAGTCTAGGATCTTTTCTCTTCTGCGGAAAGCTACTAGAATTACTAGTTCTCCTCAGTCCTTGAACTGCGATTGCTGGGCTTATGGGGCTGGAGGATGGGAGACAGGGTTCAGATTCCAACCCTGAGGGTTCGGGACGTTTTCTGGTACAAGGATGAGGAGACCCAGTGGAAAGCGATATTTTTGGTCATAGTTCACTTATCAGCTTGGAAACTCTCGGCTTGCTGTCTTTGTGTGATAGCTCTACCCCCTAACTGCAAGAGTCTAATTTTTAAAGGTTATTTTCTCTACATGCATGTACAACTTCATGTGTGTCTTGACAGCCCAAGATGTTGTGCTGGCAAAGTCTTTAGCAACCGAGCGTAGAGGAAGGCTAGCTCATGAGTCCAATGAGCAAGGCCACAGTAGGACATTTCCTGAGTGAGGGAAGGGCTGAGAACGTGGAGCAGCCACAGGTGGGCCGTAAAGGACGGATGTAGTTCCTAACAGCACCTTTGCTGGTCACAGGGCCCTCAAAGACCCAGGGTGGAGCACATTTTGTTTGGGGGGGGGGTGTCTTATGTGACATCCAAGAATGCATTGTCTACTAACATAAACTTTGTAAACACTCAACAAAATTCGACTCTATTGGGAAATTGAACAGGGGCACCACTCCCCAGCCCTGCCCAATCCCTGTCTTAGAGAAGACCAAGATGGCCTCAGGTATAGTTTGAGCGTGGTGGTGGGGTTTTGACTCAGACGCCAACATCTGCTCAGCTGTTGACAGCTGGCAGGAGAAGGCAGCAGGGATGGGTCTTTGACGGCCACAGATGCTCAGTGGAGAGTCCTGATACTTCCCCTGGACAACCTGAGACAAGAAAGCACATCCGCTGAGTACTCGCCATTGTTTGTTTCTCTAAACAACTGTCTAAGAGAGGCTTGTGGTCTTAGAGCGCTTTCCTAAGATCGCATTAATTATAAACATTAGAGTTCAGAATGAGCTTAGGGCGGCTCGCTTGCCTGCCTGCTAAGCAGGATCCCTGGGTCTCACTATGAAGTTGAGGACAACCTTGAATGTCTGCTCTTTCTGCCTCGTCTCCAATCGCCTGGATCGTGGGTTTCCACTGCCACACCACTCGGGCAGCACTAGACACTCACCCCAAAGTCTGTGTTTGTGAGCCATGCCCCCCGGCCCCTGAGCAACACCCCCAGGATGGTGCAGGTCTCCCGCAATGTCACCACCACTCCTTTTCTTGCCAAGCAGTGCTTTATCTAATGAGGCCCTGTTACTCTTTCTCCCTTCCCCGAGTGTGCGTGTGTTCTGTGAATGCTTGTATGATGCATATGTGACCGTTTAAATGGAAGAAGCACAGAACAGCTGGTCAACTTCATCTGCTAAGCGCATGGTAATCAGCCATTGGACCATGGAGGTCGGTTCAGTTCTTTGTGAAGTCATCTTCTCCACAGATCAAAAGATAACCCCGGGCAGGCAGTCTCTAAGAGTCCTTCTATCTCTTGAAACATGTTTGAAACATAGCTCTGCAGATGTATGCCCTTTTTGCATGGGGTAGACTGCATAAATATTGACTCAATTATTCTGAATCAGAGTCAAAATGTGAACTGGGAACGTTTTACAGGAAAGGAGGAAGATACTGCACTGAGTACCGAAGCCTGGCAGGTCACTGAGGAAAAGTGGAGAAGAGGGTGATCTGGCCAGGGCACGCACACATGCGTGGAAGCCCACACTGACTCCCTTTCATAAACACAAAGTTCTTGCACTGATTAAAAAGGAAGTACGGACTAAAGGTGCATTCTGAACCCGATGCCCTCAAAACTTGCTTGCTGTTGATGTTCTTTGTGGATTCCTCAAGGACCAATGGGCGAGTCTGAATCATTCCCTAGTTCCTCCTTTCTTTTTTTTTAACCTCTAATCTAGACCTTTCACATACTCTTTTTTTGTTTGTTTGTTTTTGTTTTTGTTTTTCGAGACAGGGTTTCTCTGTGTAGTCCTGGCTATCCTGGAACTCACTCTGTAGATCAGGCTGGCCTTGAACTCAGAAGTCCACCTGCCTCTGCCTCCCAAGTGCTGGGATTACAGGCGTGCGCCACCACCACCCAGCTTTTCACATACTCTTAATTTTTTGTATAAAGCCCATTTCAAGAGATTTTTCACAAAAGGATTGGGGTTTGTCAGTACCAAACATGTGAGGTCTTGGTGGGCACTTAGGCCTTCCTCGAAGCTCACAGTTCCCTCCAAACTCCCTGGTGCTGTTCATGGGTGAAGCTTTTCAATTTTTCACTGTGGTGAAGATGGAACTTTGAGACCTTTGCAGCTTCCTCGGGCTGTGAACAGAGATGCTCTGCCCTTCCCTCTGGGACTGCCATGAGGCTGATTCAGAAAAGCACGAACCAGGGAATGGGCCACAATATGAGGACTCTGGGAGCAGTTTGACAAGTATGCTTACCACTTAGCCATGTACGGTAAGAATTAGAGCCCATCTAACTCGGAAGTAATGTGTGACCCCCAAAAGCTGACTGAAGTTCATTCTGAAACCGGTAAAAAGTTTCAACACCTTTTATTTCCAGAAATGTTGCTTCTAGACTTTCCTGAAGCCAGAATTGTTTTATAAAAAGTATCACAGAGTATTACATAGGATTGAAAAAGAGCATAGTACACTTCCTAATCCTTAATCTCTGCACAAAGCACATCAGTCAGGACCATAAATATGCTTACTCTGTCATTCAGCAGATGACATCTGCATCTGATAAATGGCTAGTTAGGCTTAACATTTGTTGTACAAACTCTATGATAAAGACTTAAAATCAGCAAGTACTCAACTACACCACATTAAGTTTTCTTGAAAAGTGTTTACTTTAAACACTTAAGGAAAAAATAGAACTTATCTACATGTTTGAATTATCTAGAAGGAAAAACAAAGCCATCGTCAAGCTAAACAACAACAGCAAGACCTTGTGAGGTTGAAGAAGACACTGAAACGTCTCAATGAGGTAATCCTTCGACTGGTCTCTGAAAGTCCAACAGAAACGGGAGCTCAAGAATACAGATTTTCAAAAGCAGTTTTGAATTATGTCTTTTAGAAAACCAGACCTTGGCGAAAGTTTTAAAAATATTCATGTAACACAATCTTTATGAAGTTCGCCTCCGTTCTGGTGCACTTCAACGTTACAGCATTTGTGATTTTAATTTATCAAAATTGTCTTTATAGAAAGATAAAACTACATGTACTTTTCCAATGCTTAAGCTCATTGATGAAACCAAGGGGAAAAAGGTAAGATTGAAATAAAAGAGTCTTTGTCCTGTTCCTTCTTTCAAGAGGGCAACGGAGCGTTTGCATTGTGAACATCTATCTAGTAAGCACAAAGAGAGCAGGTCATTCTTGTTTTATTTATTGCTTATTCCCTCAGGATTTATTTTTCTACCACCAAAATTGTGAGCCATGCCTTTCTGCTAATCAAGTTTAGCACGTCGAGGTAAAATACACGCAATGTTTTCTGGGAAAAGCATACGTTAAACAATATGTGATCCATACTGCGTATTCTTGCCGGGGGGTCTATTCCTTTGTCCTTCCTACAAAGTGTGTGACTCTGATAAGCGTGTTTAAAAGAAAAATAATAACACTATGAACCAAGTAGACACAGTATTCCAAACTCAAAGTGCAAAATCATTGAACCAAAGATGATGATATTGAAAAATTCCAGTGGTTAGAAACAAATGCAAACTTCATTATGCAGTCAGGGAAGATATGTTGACAGATTCACCAAGGGCATCAAGCTTTTAAAACTTACAAAGGCACAATTCTAGCCATTTTGACTGGATAGACTTTATATACTCATGTCCCTACAATATTCAAAAGATAACACTGTTTTAGTACCAAAAAACAAAGCATCAAAACAGAAAATGTGCCCCACTTCTCCCTTCTTGCTAAAATCTCGAATTACACTAGTCTGTGTGTGAGCATCATCCACACATGTGCACATGAACTTCCACTGTGCAAGTGTGCCCAGGGGGCTCAGAACGGTGGGAGTCATGATTGCCACCACTGGTTTACTAATCAAAACGTGGCAAGAAACATTATGCTAGGCAACATTTAATCTAAGCAGAGGTGACCGGAGAGGAGGAGGCACTGCCTTCGCGATCTGGTACCCACTCCTTTGTACCACTCCCCTCCATCTTGGTCAGCATTCTCTCCCTGTGGCTGGAGTGAAGAGGCTGCCCCACTCGGGACACGTCGAACACCCGATGAACCAGAGTTCTGTCAGAGTGGACGAGAGGAAGCAACTGATCTTCAAAAGCGTCCTCCTCTGGCTCCGCATCCTGGGACCACGCTTGTTGGTGCTGAGTGGTAGGCTGCTGCCCGAGACGAGCCTGGAGCAGCAGCTCTGTCATCCCATTGCCACTGACGTCACCTTCAGGATGACGCATCTCCTCCCATCCGGTCTGCTCCTCAGTTTTTCTCCAGTGTTCAGAATTCAAATGATTCACTTCTGGAATGTCGTTATTCCATTCAAGTTTTCTCTCTGGACTTGACGTTGGTCTGTTCAGATGCAGGGTTTGGAGATTGTCTGGCAAGGGCAAAAGAGGTGTTTCCCCAACCACGTGACTTGGGTCTTCACCTGACTCTGCAGAAGCCACCTCTGCTGGCACCAGGAGCTCAGCAGAGGTGACCGGGAAGCCACCACGTTGTGCAGTTGGAGTCCTGTCTGCTCTGTTTGGATCAGGGTGACTGTTCAGCAGGGCGAAGGCTCTGTGGACAGCCCTCAGGTAATTAGTCCAGTCCTCCAGACTCAGTCTAGGGTTAGGTCTGTACTCGTCGATGGCATTCGCACCGGATAACTCCTCCAGGCCTTGCCAGCTGGTGTCTGAAGCGACACTGGACCGACTAACCTTCCCATCCATCCCATAATTGTCCTCTGTGAGAAGAGAAACCAAAGGACCTCATTAGTGCAACAAGACATTTTTGACTCAACCAGATGAGCCATGTAGCTATTCTATAAATTAATTTGAAATGTAATAATGGAAAGTATTCTCTCCTAGTATTTGACTGTTGAGTGATTTTTGCATATGAAGGTGACGGAAGGACAAAGAAAATCGGAAACGGGGGAGACTAGCGATGCAGGTCAGTTGGTGAAGTGTTGCACAGCATGCACAAAAGCCCGGGTTTGATGCCTAGAGCATGTACAGCCAGCTACACACCTACAATCACAGCACCCAGCGGGCAGAGGCAGGAGAATGAGAAACTCAAGGCCACCTTTGGCTGCACAGAGCACAGTGTGGTGTAGAAACGGGAATCGCACCGCTCTGCCTGCTGCAGGGACAGCTCGCTCACTGGGCTCGCTCAGCCACTCGGTGTGAGAACAGTCACAGGACTGTTTACACACATTTGTACCATTTATACGCATCAGGTTCCGGGTAACAGATAGATGTACAATACTTTAATTTAATAGACAAATTCTCACTGAAAGTATCTTTATTCTGTATTTCTTGGTACTCAGTACAAAAGCAGATCTCAAGCTCTGCAGGTGAGCTGCTCAGGAATGCAGTCTTCATATGCATGGTCGTGCACGGACATATGCTTCCAGGGAGCTTTTGTGTGAGCGGATTTTACATGTACACAGAGCACACCAGCTTTCTTTCTGACAGTACAACACTGGGCTCAGATGAAATTTAGAAAAAGGGATCCTAGATTAGTGAGATGGATTCCTCATAAAGATATGCAGCAAATAGATAAGACTATACAAAAGCCACGCCTTAGATGAAACTGTGAGAGATGTCTGTGATCTTTGGGTCACCTGTAAGCTAGAAAAAAGACTAGATTCCAAACCCCGGCAGAGCTGTGAGCCACACGTTTGTACCAGCCTTGGGGGAAAAGTAGGGAACAGAAGTGGAGACAAAGCTAAGGCTGATTTGAAGTGGCCTGGGAGGAAATGCCACCCTGTGAGCGAGACACTGTCCAAAGTCCCAGTGAGTCTGACGGCACCGGAGGAGCCTGGAAGGGGTTCGAGCGGCAGCCCCTGTAAAGATGTTCCAGGGAGAAAGTAAACAAGAAAAGGAGGAGGATATTTCCAGGAAGTGGGCGAGAGAGGAAAGGGGAAGAAGAGAGAAGACAGCTGAGGTCCAGGGGAGGGCCCATGACTCCCCCCACCCTAGCCTTTAGTATTTCAATGGTAAGATTATATTATATTGTGTTATCCTAACAGGAAATACAGTCCCCCCCACCAACCCAGGAATCTTGTAAAATCTCTAAATTAATGAGATCAAAGCAAACTACTTCTACACAAAGTTACTTTGAAAGAAGATATGAAACAAGAACTTTAAAAATGTATTCCGATGAAAATGCCTCCCCCCCCCCCAAAAAAAAAAAAACTGACCATAAACTGACCAAACCCACAGAGCGGCCGTTCTGGGTGACCAGGCATTGATGGCGCGTGAAAGTGTCTGCAGTAAGAAAGTCAAGTTGGTAGCAAGAGTCCCACAGCCAGCCAAACGCCCCTTCAGGTCTCAAGACTGCAGGAAAACAGTTTGAAGACCACGGGAAAACAAGGGCAACTATTTGAAAGGAATGAAACCTTTCCCAAGTGTCAGATAGGGGGAGGGGAGCAACCATCTTCATGAAGACCTTTTCTGTCATGCAAAGCTGACGAGAGCTGTCCTGCAGGACAGCCAGGGAGGTAAAGCGTGCAGATGCTCACAGGGAGGATGTCCCCAGGGCAAGAAGGCCTTGTGCACAGCTGGCAGATGGACTCTACACAGGGATCACGGTGTCTCCTGGTCTGGAAGAAACAGACCCTCGGGGCTGAGCATCTAGTCCTACAGGTGCATGAAATGTTCAAACTATCAAAGGTTTGAAAGAGAAAACACTGTACTGCTGAGTTATAAAATCTCTTAGGAGAAGCAGTCTCTCTCTCTCTCTCTCTCTCTCTCTCTCTCTCTCTCTCTCTTTCTCTCACTCTGTCCCTCCTTCCATCCTTTCTATCTTTCCCTTCCTTCCTTCCTTCCTTCCTTCCTTCCTTCCTTCCTTCCTTCCTTCCCTCCCTCTCTCTCTCTCTCTCTCTCTCTCTCTCTCTCTCTCTCTCTCTTTCTCTCTCTCTCTTTCTTTGTTTTATTTTTCAAGAATGAAACAAAACCCTGTTTTTCAAGACAGAGTTTCTCTGTGTAGCACTAGCTGTCCTGAAAGTGGTTCTCTGGAGTCTGGGCTCAGAGTCCTGATTCCACAGGACTTGAGAAGTTAATGCCTCTGCTGTGCAAGGCAATGAGAGAAGGTAATGGCCTGAAGAACTGGCTTATACACTGTCCCCTCCAGCACGGGAGGCTAAAAGAGGGTCCTCACTGGGTGGCTGTCAGGCTGTATAAAGAAGGGTGAGCAGGGAAGACACTGGGGCGACTGTGCGGTTCCTGGGTCACCTCAGTCTTCTCTTTATCCAGGCCCTCCAGATGCAACGTGCTGACGCTGGTCTGGCAGGACAGAAAGCTGAAACAGAGCCACTTCCACCAAAGACGTTATTAAAAACCACCCAGGAAGGACGCATCTGGTCCACATGGTTTCTCGGGAAGATGCTGCCCACCTACAGCCCTGATGCTCTCCAAACCGTTCTAGGAAACAGAAAGGGAGAGGAAACATTTAGTGAAGCAAGTCTAACAGAGTAGACTAAGTGAGAAGAACAGTGGCTTCCTTCGCCCTCAGAGATGTCCACATCCAAATCCGCAGAAGCTGTGGCCATTGCTTTAGGAGGCAAAAGGGATCTTGCAAGTGTGGCCAAGTCCTGTGTCTCAACAGCACACTGTTCAGGTGAAGCCAAGATAATCACTGGGGTCCTCTGGGAAGGAGAGAGAGGCGGAGAGGCAGGAGAGTCAGAGCAGGAGATGTAACCCTGGAATGCAAGGAGAGGGATGGAGGCAGAGGAAGAACAGACACTTATGTTGCTGGCTTCAAAGATGAGGAAGCAGACAAGGAATAGTCATCACTTAAACCAGAAAGGACAAACTTCCTGCAACAGGGCCACACCTCCCAATAATGGCACTCCCTGGGCCAAGCATATTCAAACCACCACAGTGCGTATGTGTATAAAATATATCACATATGTATTTGTGATATATATCAGATATAGTGTACACCAGTATCCTAAAGGTATACCCCCAATGACATAAAGATATACCGCTAGCCCCCACCTCCAGAAGGCACCACGGGACTTCTCAATATTGCCGTGTAGAGGACAAGTCCTTAGTCACCCTGGGCCTGTGGAGAGACAGTGCTCATCTTCCAATCACAGACCATGGAAGAGTGAAGACTTCTCTAGGCTGGATGTCAGGGGGTTGCCTGGGAGGGGTGCAGTGGGCAGAGAAATGAGGACACGTGGGGAGCAACTAAAATCAGGAGTTTCACGGGGAGAATACACAGAAAATCATAAACATGGTGTGCTAAAGTGTGTTTGCAGGCTGGGAGGAGGGACCGTCACCTCAGACATGTTCAAACTGTGGGTAAGTGTGTGTGTGTGTGTGTGTGTGTGTGTGTGTAAGGGTGTGTGCTGATGTCGCCTCAGATTGAGGAAATTTAGTTGTATGTGACAGAATCCTTCTATCTCAAGTATTATTTGTGTTTTTTAATTATAAATTTATATCATTAATTTATAACAATGCTCAGATTTCCAGGGTGAGATTTGTCACTGTGTGAGTTGGGCTTTGAGAGCCTCCTAGCCATGTGGGAGCCAGTCTTCTCCTGTTTGCCTTTGGAACAAGACGTAGAACTCTTAACTCCTCCCCTGCCATGCCTGCCTGGACACTGCCATGCTCCTTCCTGGATGATAATGGACTGAACCTCCTGTAAGCCAGCCCCAATTAAATGTTTATTTAATTAACTAATTTATTTATTTAATTTAATTTATGAGTTGCCTTGGTCACAGTCTCTTCACAGCAATGTAAACCCTAACTAGATCTGTCTTTGTGTCTCTGTCTCTGCCTCTCTCTCTCTCTCTCTCTCTCTCTCTCTCTCTCTCTCTCACACACACACACACACACACACACACACACACACACACAAACACACATCTGCTGGTCTCACCAGAACCTAAACTAATAGAGCTAACTGACTTTAGCCTTTGAATCTCCAAAGTTGTGAGCTAAATGTAGCTTTTTCTTCACGTGCTTCCTGAATCAGGTGTTTCGTCATCATAATGCAAAGATTAATAGATTTTTCTCCATATTTATAAAATTATAACACAAATGTGAGAAAAACCCCAGAAAGGAAAAACAAACAGAGGTCTCTGAAGCCCTGAACAAATGGAAACCCTTATCTGAGGTCAGGAAGAGTCATTTTAGAGTTCTTATCTCTAGAAACTTCTCTAACCTATGAGAATAATTGCACGTTGTTTGGAGAAGTGCAGTAAATTGCTATAATAACCCTCAGGATTTGCAGGAACTAAATCCCTATCCGAAGAGTCAAGCTGGCACCAGCAGAGGGAAGACGGTGCCCGCAGATGTAAGTCCCTGATAACTGCTAGTGGAAAGAGTTCCGTGTAACAGTAAAAAAGCAAAGAGACCCAAAAGGATTTGGACTGGGAATAAAAGGTTTTTCTTGGTGGGATTTGGTCTGTTGCTATGCAATGAAATGCTAAATTCTGTATTCCAAATCTAATTGCCCCAAGACAAGAGAATTCCCACACATGCCAGCTTTTCTTGTGCAAACCTTGCTCCTGAAGTTAAAAACTGTTGGTTAAATAAAAACGGGCACAGCCAATTACAGGAGTGTTATAGGTAGGCAGGCTCTCAGTTACCTGCCTGGGGGTCTCAGGTAGGGATGGCGAGGAAGGAAAAAGGGAGAAGAGAGAGAAGGAGCTCAGAGAAGGAGAAAACGCGACACAGCAACATGTGTCCAAGTGATATACTCTGCCAGGACATCAGACTGCTGGAACGGAAATAACGCAGGAGGATTCACACAGCAAGGATACGGGGCAAACAGCTGGAGAAGTAGCCAGGCCAGCAGCTAGAAAAATAGATTAGGGGTAACCCCAGTAATTGCTAGACAAACAAATAAACCATATCTGAGTCTCATTGTTTTGTAAGTCAGACGGGTATAAGTTTAAATAAAATTTTCTACATTATCTTATTTTGTAAGCAGATCTATTAATATAATGCAACTTATTCATATATCTATAGAGAAAAATTATCTGAGCATCTCATAGGTGTAGTTTGACAGTTTCAATTCTCACTAACGGCAGCAGCACACACAAAAAAATCGATGGCTGTCTCCTTAGCATGAAGATTTCCTTAGCATGACAATGGTCTACACAACTGGCAGCTTCCTTAGTATGAAGATAGTACATACAACTTGGTTTCAGAGTGTATCTTTCTCCCAATGAAATACCCTAAAAGCACCTTGTTAGGATCAATGACAAAGTGAAATCACACTGGAAGAATTAGTCCACTCAGGACACAGTTTTACATAGGTGAAGGGATGGACCTGATGCACAGACAACTCTGTAGCTATTGTGCATGTTTTAAGTTCAGATCTTGTGCACACTTTCCAGAACTCTCAAAAAAACAAAACAAACAAAACAAAACAAAACTGGTACCCAGAAATGGGGGCTTCTGAATGTTGGGTTGCAAAAATGTACGGTGACACTGGACATATTTCAGGTCATCAAGCACTGGGGTATTCAAGAACGATCAGGATCGTTCTTTCCAGAATCATACCAGAGAGATCTTAAAGGAACACTAGTGACCAATCCAGGGCCACGTTGGCCATTGCAACAGTGATAGAAAGAGAATATCAAGAGGAAAAAGGAGGAGCTTTGCTCTACCCTCACACAAATGGCTATGTAGGGAAAGAGGGCAACCAGCTCCTTATGGTAGAGCACGACTTGAAAGACACAGGAGGAATGGTGGAGCTGGGGAGATCCGTCTGCAGCCATCACATTAATAATGAGCAACCGAGGCCAGTGTGGAGCTGAGCAGTGGCGTGCCCACTCCAACAACACAAATCAAACAAGCACAATGAGTGACCAGGCAAGAAAATCACAACTGCCAGCAAAACCTAGTAGGCTGACTGCATTATTGATACGCACCAGCAGCACATAGTGGGCTAGCCTAGCAAACAACACATTAGCCAAAACACAAGGATCCAGAGACGATATCCCAAGGCACAGAGAACACTGGTTTTATAATAGACCTGTCCCAAATAGACAACTTCTGTGTTGTTATGAGAACTCAGGACTAATATTAAGTTGAGAGGCATTTTATAAATCAGCTGGCTGGTGGCCTATGGAATGTCATGACCAAGAATGAAAAGTTGAGAGTTTATAAGATGTACAATTCTGGATTGGATCCCAAACCAGAAACAACACACTCTAAACAGGGCCTTACTGGAGCATTTGGCGACACTGATGGCATGGCTTTAGGTAGTGTGCAGCAGTCATGTGCAAGAATGCTCTTGGGAAGTACATGGTAAAGCATTTCCATACAAAGGGACACGGCGACTGTAAATGACTCAGAACTGAAGTCGAAACTGTGTCGGGTGAGAGAGAGGAAGTGAGAGACAAGGAGCAACAGGGTGAGATGTCCTGGAGCTGTCCCGACAGCCTTTCCGTAAATGCCAAATTAGATGAAGACAGAACAGTAACAGTTACTTGACATTAGGGCGGCTATGTGCCCTGGTTGATGAAGTCCTTGCCGAGCAGACACAGGAGGCCCAGGCTCAATCTCCAGCATCATATAAACAGGGTGTGGTGGTGTATGCCCATAATCTTAGCAGGTAGAAGAAGAAATGAGAGGATCGGAAATGCAAGGTTGTCTTCTGGGATCACTGGTTAGTGAAGACGAGCTCAGTTTGGGCTAGGGATGTTATCATCGTGGCCTGGCCTCTGACACCTCTCAGCTCACGAAAGCCAGACTTTTCTACTGGGCTATTTATTTGGAGAGCAATATGCGGCTGGCTTTGTTCTGAAAAGCAAATCCCTAGAATAAATGTAAAGGGTTTCAAGTTACAGGTAAGTCTCACCCCACCTTGGAAACAAGAAGGCCATGTAACTGAATTTCCAAAATACACCTTGGTTTCAAGCTGAGTCACCACCTTTTCCAAATGACATTTGCAAAACACATTAGTTTATGTTTCAGATTGAATACAATACCCTGTTCCCTCTCCTCACAGACTGCATGCTGTCGCTCCCTAGAGCTTGTTACACAGCAAGCACACACACAGCAAGACTGGATTAGAACTGTAGGCAGCCTGGCATTACCATGGAGATGAGCAACTATGCCAACAACAACCATCTTCAGCGCTAGCTATTGCTCTGGAGGAAGAGGAATCAGACCCAGTGCGGACAGAGGACTGTGGCCAAGGGTGGGTCTTACTGCAGTAGAGGCCTAGAGGGTTCAGTGAAGGCCAGGCAGCCGACCTGCCGTGAACTGCTAGGAGGCCCCGCAGCCACTGGGCTCTCAGCCAGGTTGCTAGGGCCTCTTCTTAGACATCATAGCATGGCAGCGGGAGTGTTCATGTTCAAAGGGAAAAACAACCGCCCACCAGCACTGCTGATCCTTACTCTGACTGCACCAGTCAGAGCGTATGCCTTTGACACAAGAATATTGGTGTCACAAGGCACCCTGATCACACCCCTCCCTCCTCCACCGCCGTCCCAGGCCAGCGTGCCGCATGCTGCCCTTTAGAAGCAGCTCACTGCTTCAGAGATGCTAAGTAGCATCAGGCAAGGTGGCAGAGAGACAGAGAACAGAGCCGGGATGCGGGTGCCATTTTCTGGTCATTCCTCCACCCGCCTCTACACCATGCTGTGGTTTTCTTTTCCTTCTTTTGTTTCTCTGAGGACGTATCAGTGTGGATAGTGCCAAATAATTCACACTGTTCTGGTAGGAAGTGGTAGCTTAAGTGAGCTCGCTGGCTGGAGTTTGGTCACACTAAAGCATCAGTGTCCCTTTGGCACCGATAGTGGGGACAGCACCAACCTTCCCGCCCATCCCCAAACTGACACATTTCAGATCAATTCTTGGAAGCTGAGGCTCAGGGTAGGAAGACAGCAATGGCTGACATTTCTGGACAGTCAGTGGACAAGCTTCCAGGTGTATGGCCTCCTCCACGTGGGAGAGAAGGACGAGGGTTAAAGGGGTAAAGATGTCAAGGTGAGGGCTATGCATGACATTTCATGTGTCGGGACTCTGTTCCCGTGTATTCTGGCAACTTCCGGTCAGACGCGGAACACCCGTGCCTAACCCTGGGACCCTCTCTCTGTGCCCCTCACCCCCTCTCTCTGTGCCCCTTACCCCTCTGAGCCTCTCTCTGTGTCCCTCACCCCTGGGACCCTCTCTCTGTGCCCCTCACCCCCTCTCTCTGTGCCCCTTACCCCTCTGAGCCTCTCTCTGGCCCTCACCACTGGGACCCTCTCTCTGTGCCCCTCACCGGTGCCTCTGAGCTCTCCTTATGAAAATTGCTTTTGCCACCAAAGTTGACTAATGACTGTTCACTCGGAAATTCTTTGTTCCCTCTGACTTAGGCCTCAGAGTGCTCTCAAAATTTCCCTTAGTATTAGCAATAATATTCTTAGATGGAAAAACATATCTCACTTCCATGCAGCCTTTCTGCCCAACGGTGTAAACAAAATGAAGGAAAATCCTCGCCGCCCCAGAGGCCACTCCCCCTTTCCGCCATGCATTCCTTCCTTAAAGCATCAGCCGCCAAGCAAACAGGCATGCGCAGGAGAGTCCATGCTCAGAGAGGCTCTTGTGGGTGAGACTGCAGTGATTGACAGCTGAAGGATGGGCCAGGAGCCAGGGGCTCGGTGGGAAGGAGAACACGGCTAGAACACACATGCAACACGACCTATGCTCTGTGCAACATGGTAGGAAACAGAAACTAGTGGAAATGATGGATCATGCAATTATGGGAAAGAAGCTGCAGAAAATTTAAAGAAAAACGTGTGAATACCTGTGCGGGTCATAGTTTCCTCCGTCCTTAGCTCCTGACATAGGAAAATACAAGAGGAATTGGTTAGCTTTAGAACTCACAGACCTTTCACTGTGCAGTTTCCACGAACACATCTAAACCCTAGAAAGAAGCAGGCGTGTTAGATCCCGGCAGCACCGGAATCCGTCGGAGATGTCTTATTTATTACTCTCAGAAGGACTGTTATGAGAATAGAAAGGCTTAAGGTAAAAAAACAAAATGTTCAAAAAGAAAAAAGTGGATTACAACGAGAACGCAGAGAGAGTGTTTCCGGAGGCTCCTGTAACTCTGAGTAAGTTTTGAAAGTGCACAGCAGTAAGGTGGCCTGACCCGGCCTGTCACGTGCCCACTGAGAACCCTACCACATTCTCACAGTGGAGCTGTTACATCAGCTCCGACGAGGTAAGAAGCCATCTTGTTTTGGGGAGTGAGAGCAGAGTGTAATATTTCTAGGGCCTCTACTAGTTTGGGGTAGATCCCAGGGCTACACAAGGTGTCCCCCCTCCCCCCACTCATCTCTGGTTTTCTTTCTTTGATTTCTGGGAAAAGTCAATATAAAAGCAGGATATTTCCAAAGCTTTAAGTTGAACAAAGAAAGCAGCCAAAATGCCACTCGGCAGGCCTGCTTCCTGCCTGGCTAATTTCCCCAGGTGTTGATGAGGGATCCAGGTGTGATTCCCATGGGACCCCTTGATGGACACCCACCCCACCGCTTAATCTGGGATCCTACAGAGGTGGGAACGACCAGCAAGTGGGTTGATCTTTTCGGGAGAAGAACCCCACTTTTCCCTTCAAGTCTGTGACCCCCCTCAATTCAGATGTCTCAACACTCGGTCCCCAGTGGGATAAGCAATTTGAGGAGGTACGGGGCCTTTGGGGCGTGGCTGGGGTGGCTCTGAGCATTCACAATCTCACCTCACTTGCTGTCTGTCATTTGCTTCCGGTTCAGTTTCCTGCCCCAGCCACCTTGCCTACCATTTGCTCTCACGGTTCCCTGTAATGATGGCCTCTTACCCTCTTGGAACTGTGAATGAAAACAAACCCCCTTTTTCTTTAAATGGCTTTTGGTCATGGTGTTTTATCACAGCAACAAAAACATAACCAGCGAAAAGTGCCATAACCCAAGGCCTGTTGGTTTGATAGCCAGGTACTCTGGGTCTGCACAGGGCCCCGGGGAGACCTGAGTGCACTGAATGTGGTTTGTTTTGTTTTTGTTTTTTTCCATCTGAATGGGGGAAAAATGGTTCATTGGTTAAGAGTGTATAGTGCTCTTCCAGGGGACAAGAGTTGCCTGTAACTCCAGCTCTAGAGGATGATGACACTCTATCCAGGCTCTTCTGGCACAGCACTCCTGTGCACAAACCCGAATACAGACACAGACCTGGGCACGTAGCTAAATCCGGAGTAGGGGCAGGGGCAGGGTTCTTCCACGTATGTCAGGCATTGTGACGTATACCTATAGTCTCAGCATTTGAGAGATTGGCCATACCAGGCCACACAGTAAGTTGGAGGTCAACCTTAGCTATGCACAGTAAGAAGTGTCACAGGGTATGGGGCTCCTGGAAACTGTCTTCCAATGCCAGCGACTTCGGCTTGTCATCCTGTAGGGATGTCAAGACCATCTCCAGTTCTTTTTCTTTCTTCATTTCTGTGAATTGCTGACATTTACATTTCTATAGAAATGATACAGACTACAACTTTTCTCCTTAGCGAGGGACAGGTTGAGAAAACAGTTCAAAGAACCACATCAATATAATCCCAAGGAGAAAGATGTCAGGCACACACAGTACAACAGGCCAGAGCATCTTCCCAGAGCCAATTCAGACTCCAGGCTAATGAGCTCTGTTAATATTTTCTATTTTCAAATGGGCTATAGTGGCAAAAGAGACAGATGTCCCTTGTCTTGGGCAGGAATAGAGGTGAGGGTGGAGGGTACCGAAGACGGCAGGCAGAAGCAGGACACGATGTTTCTACCGTAACTGTAAGAAGAAGAGCTTCTGCTGTCCTCAGGACTGGTCAGGGCGATGACAAGGACTCATCAAAGCCTCAACCTCACATTCTCACAGATGCTTCTGTCAAAACCCCCGAGACTTTCTGATAGAATACACAGACACATGCAAGACATTGGAGGAAAACACTCAGTCTTTCAATAATTCTAGTTCCCCCGACTGTACCCAGAGGGAGAGACTTAGAGATCAAATTCTGTTTGAATCTGTTTAGAGTTTTACAGAGTTTGTCATAAACATATAGTCCAAATACCCTAAACTATATGCTTATACATGAAAATGTTTCAAATGGAGAAATATCAATAATACAAAGAATTTTCTAAATGGAAGTAACATTTTTTCATACCAATGTCCAGGCTCCTGGGTCTTGGGTTGCACTGTTTATAGCCTTGGCAGCTTCGGAGCTCCATCAGCTGTACGTGCAGCTGATTTAAGATGCCCCGCTCTACCGTGTGTACCGTATTTGTGAGCTGTGGATAAAGAAGACAGGACAGGGGACTTCAGCACCTGTCTGGTTATCTCATTCCCAACCACCCTCATCGAATGAAAACATATTGTCTTACCTGATAAGGATCCGTATTCATGTCAAAATACTCCAGAAAGCCAGTAGCAAACTCACAAAACAGAAAATTGTGGGTCTCGTTGACTGTACGCAAGCACCAGTAGGTATTGTTGTTAGAACTTGTGCATGCACAGAAGGATCCCACTGTTGGAGAAGAGAAGAACAGCACAAAGGAAAGACTGAGAGGCCTCACAAGCTGGCTATGCCAAGATTTCTCTCCAAGCATCATGGCTTCTGTCTTCTAAGTTCTGTGATTGGCTGTCAAGGACAAGTGCGTCCTTTCCTTCATGCAAACTGGTGGACTCTGAGCACGCCAGGGGTCATACAGGCTGAAGACCAAGGGCGAGTTTCAGGCGATTAAGTAGGTTACCCTCCCTAACTCTTGAAGGTCGTGGCCTCCAAAACTGGACAAGTGGCTGGAGCATTGGGAGAAGAGCACTAGAGATTCTGTTTGTGGTTATCTTTATCTTTTCTGGAAGAGGAAAACACGGTTGTTTCATAAAGCAGCATAACTAATGCCTTTGCTTTGTCTCAGGGTCACACAGTCAGCGTCACAACCACATATGGAGGGACAGTCTTAGATCGGGGTGGAGCCCAGCTTGATGGACTGGAAGAAAAGGTCATTTGTTATTACAGAAGAGCCTCTCTAGCACTGTTCTTGTGTGTATAGGAGCATGCACACACGTAGGTATGCATGTGTATGTAGCTTTCTCTGCCCGCACCCCAGTTCTCAGATAATGACTCTGGACTTAATACTTATTAATAAGAGCAAGCCAGTAACATCCCTCCATGGCCCCTGCATCAGCTCCTGCTTCCTGACCTGCTTGAGTTTCAGGCCTGACTTCCTTTTGTGATGAACAGCAGTGCAGAAGAGTAAGTTGAATAAACCCTTTCCTCCCCAACTTGCTTCTTGGTCATGATGTTTGTGCAGGAATAGAAACCCTGACAGCTCCCTAGCTAACTTGTAGAAAGTATTTAACATCAAATTTTAAAAGAAGTGTGTTTGTGTGTGTGTGTGTGTGTGTAGGGGGGGGTTAATGGTGGCGCTTCATTCATGTACATGTTAGCAAATATTTCTTAAAACATTTAGGATATGTGTAGTAAATGGGATGTACTTCTGATGTAAGATAATTATCTTACCTCATTTAGTTCCCAAAAGACTGTCGGGCACATTACTGCACCCACACCCCCATGAAGACAGGGACCTAAGGACCAGCATAGCTGACAACAGGCAGCGGGGAGTCTGGCTGGGAGCTGATGGGAGCACCGAGACCGCCGCCCTTTGCCATATTAGACACACTAGATCTGGTCCCCAAGCTAAAGTGGATCGATCAGTCTTTCAGACAGTGAAGAAGGGATCACATTTTCAAATACTTTAACAGACCAGATTTTTTGAGCAGTTAAAAGCTGAAAGGAAAGTGAATTCTCCTCCATAACCCACCGCTAAGGGCTGCGGCCGCCCCTGGGCCAACGCCCCTCCACAGGGCATGAATGCACACACTACCCTTGCTGCTGCCCAGCATATGGGCTTGGGCCATGGGGCCCAGGCGTGCCTCAGACCCTCCTGAGTGCCGGGGGAGCCTGGACAATGGCATGTGCCAGCCATGGTGGCATACGGAGAGCGGTCGTGTCGCGACCTAAAGGCCCCGTGTTCTACCTTCTGCCCAAACGTTTTTACGAAAGGCTAGCTGGAGGTGGAGGGTAGTCTCGTTCGCTCGACTTTTTCCCATAGAAGGTGTTCTCAGTACATCATTCATAATTTATATTCTTTCCGATGTGAACATTAGTTCATGCCTACATATTAAAATTCAGGCAACCAAATGCTTTTACCTTATGTAGAAGTTTACCAAATCAATAATTTAAATGGGCTTTGCACTTGTTTCATAACCCATTTATACGAGTATAATAACTTCTGATGGTTCTGCACAAATAATTGATAAATCCCAAGGATGTTAGAAATTTAACAGTGTAATTTCAGTAAATGACTGCTTAGTTAATGAAGGTATTAATAATTAAAGATCGTCATTGCCTCAGCGTACTAATGATGAACCCACTGAACCAACATCTGACCGAGGCTTTCACTTAGAGAACCATTACATTCTTGCAGCAAAAGAAAAGCATCCTTTGGTGCCCAGCATTGTAGGCAGTGGGACTGAGATTTATAAAAAGGAACCACACCTTGCGTGACCTCCAAAGGTTAAAATGAAAAGGACTCTTAAGAAGGTTTTACAGTTATCAGTTACAAGTTATCAGTTATAAGTTTTTTAATAGTACAAAGGTCAAGTTAGTGTAATAGTTTGAGGGGAGCCTAATTAAACATGGTCAATGTGTCCATTTGTGTAACTTATGGGCACATAATGAATGTTTAAAGGGGCCGAGGAGAGGTTTTAGCAGTTAAAAACACTTGTTATGTGCCCAGGAAGCCTCTTGGAATAAAAGCCTGTATGCCTGACACCCCGGCACTGGGGAGGTGGGGGGGGGGGCTGAGGCCTGCAAACAGGAAGCCAGCTCGGGTTCTATAGTTCTAGGCCAGCTTCTAGGATACATACAGAGACCGTATCTTTTAAAATCAGAAGGAAAGGCTGGAGAGATGGCTCAGCGGTTAAGAACACCGACTGCTCTTCCAGAGGTCCTGAGTTCAAATCCTAGCACCCACATGATGGCTTACAATGCCCTCTTCTGGTGTGTCTGAAGATAGCTACAGTGTACGCATATAAATAAGTAAAATAAGTGTACATAAATAAGTAATTTCTTTAAAAAATCAAACAAAAATTAAAAACACAAACAAAATAACAAAACAAAGAAACAAACAAAGCCTCCAAAGTTTCTAAAGACAAATAATTTTTTTTCTAGCAAAATGATCGGGTACAGAATGTGGCGGTTTCCCTTTGGGTCCCCCTGGATTGACTGGTTTATCTGTGGGGTTCTCGGCCTGCATTAGAACAGTAGCGGGAAAGCTCTCTGCACTCCAGAGGGGTGTACCTTATGAAGGGGGAGACTTACGGTTCCAGAACGGGGCAGTCTGCCAGTGGTTGTTGTCATGCGAGAAGCAGGTGAGGCCGGGCAGGCTGCACTCCTCTCCCTTCCTCTGGCGTTTCTTCTCCTTCCTCTCCTTCTTCCTCCGTCGATGTTCCTTGAAGAGCTGCAGTTTGCTGTCCACCTCCTGGGCAGCAGCCTCCCTAGATCGAGACAAGGAGCGTTTTTGATCACCAGAAAGTACTTTATGAAAAGTGGGATTGTTGTTCTGAGCGTTGCACAGACACATGAGTTCGGGGACCTCTGCCTTCCACAGAGGGCTTCAAATGTAGTCAGTGTCAGAGGCAGGCTCGGCCAGCGACCCTTCTCCCCGATCTGAGTTAAATCTGACCATTACTTGTTCTTAAGCATCGATGGGACTAAAGGCTGGCACGGTCAGTACATCTTGCCAGCCACAAGTTTTTGGACAAATGATGTGATCTCCCACTACATATCTCAGCGCCTATCAGGCGGCCACAAAGTCAGTGACAGCTTAGTTGGGCCAGATGGCTTCCGATGGGATTCAAATATCCTTCGGCAACATTTTGAAATAAAGGTTTTATCATATTTCTTTAAAAGAATTTTTTTTTGAGTATTCCATCTGTGTGTGCAATGAGATATGATCGCAGCCACCCTGCATGCCCCCTTCACACCCCACCCCCACCCCCGCATGCCCCTTCATACCCCACCCCACCCTGCATGCCCCCTTCATACCCCACCCCCATCCCCGCATGCCCCTTCACACCCCACCCTCACTCCCGCATGCCCGCTTTACACCCCACCCCGCATGCCCGCTTCGCTCCCCACCCCCACCCCCGCATGCCCGCTTCACTCCCCACGCCCACCCTGCATGCCCGCTTCACTCCCCACGCCCACCCCCGCATGCCCCCTTCACACCCCACTCCCATCCCCGCATGCGCGCTTCACTCCCCACGCCCACCCCAGATCTCCCGCTGCACATCCTCATTCCTTTTCTTTTTCTTTGATAACCCACTGAGTCTCATGCTGCAGCGTGGGAAGCTTCCCAGTGGCCCAGCCCTAAAGAGGAATGAGTCTCCGGCCTCCCACAGTTACCAACTGCAGTAGCTTCTTGGTTGTGGGAAGGGGGTGGTGGCTACTGGGGTGGGATGGGGAGTGGGGAGGGACGGAGTGGGGGGCTCATGAGCTCCACCCTCACCAGAGGTTTTGGCTGGCTCCATCTTGTGCCACTGCTCCTGAGCTCCTGAGCTTACTAGCAGTGTCCTGTTCAAAGGGGGACCTGTTGTCCCAGCATCCTCCCCGTCCTCCCTCAGACCCTGCCCTTCCTCCTCATTCCCTGAGCTCTGGCAGGGGTTTTTGCTTTTCCACATAGTTTAAATGTCATCGATGTTCAGATACAAACTCTCTCGCACGTACAACTTTTGCTATTGTTTAAATATCCACGTGCTTCCTTACATCTTGAGAGGCCGGCACTACCACGAGGCATTCTGCTGAACAGCCTAATTTAGTCAGGGGTCTGCCACTCTCTGCCAGTTCCCATCACAGACCATCCCATGTGGAATCCCTCCTGTCACCGGGGACGGCCCCAGCCCCAGTGCGTGGAATCCCTCCTGTCACGGGGACGGCCCCAGCCCCAGTGCGCGAACCGGAAGCCACTCACTTGAAGGGGTGAAGGTGGCTCTTCAGCTTCTCTTGTCGTTTGACACTCTTCTCTTTGCTGTAATAGCTGCAGGCCAGAGGGTAGACGCGAGTCTAAGATGTGCAGCCTCTCATTCCGTTAGATGCTTCGTAATATACACGCGCACGCACCACACACACACACAGATACACTCACACAGACACACTCACTCACATGCATGGCAGGAAGTTACTCTTTTGCCATTATTTCAGTGGGGCTTGTTTGTATCACTTGCTTAAGTGGGTGCCATGTTTAATTTGACTTCAGTGTGTGAGGCCAATATGCCTCATGGCACTGACTTTGCACACAGCATTAATGGAACAGGAGGTGGCCTCCAGCCCCTCCCTCTCTTCAGCCCCTCCCTCTCTTCAGCCCCTCCCTCTCTCCAGCCCCTTCCTCCCTCCAGCCCCTCCCTCTCTCCAGCCCCTTCCTCTAGCCCCTCCCTCCAGCCCCTTTCTCCCTCCAGCTCCTCCCTCTCTCCAGCCCCTCCCTCTCTCCAGCCCCTCCCTCCCTCCAGCCCCTCCCTCTCTTCAGCCCCTCCCTCCAGCCCCTCCCTTCAGCCCCTCCCTCTCTCCAGCCCCTTCCTCTAGCCCCTCCCTCCCTTCAGCCCCTCCCTCCAGCCCCTCCCTCCAGCCCCTCCCTCTCTCCAGCCCCTCCCTCCAGGAGCCTCCCCCCCCCCCCACGCAAGCTCACCTCTGCTCACCACAGCTGCACTCCTCAGGTTTCCTTTTCTTTAGGTGCCCCCTCACTTCCCTTAAATTCTTAATTTTATCTTGTAGAACTTCGATCTGGAAAACACATAATCATAAAAAACTTTTAAGATGGGGATTTTTGTTTACAGAATGCTCTCCGCCTCGTTGGCTGTATTCCGTAATTATGACTATTCCCAGAACAGCTGGAAAGAGCCAGTCATAAGGCAGATACTTTTACTTTTATATTCCAAGTGTGCCAGAGACATTAACAGACACTTCTTTATAATTAATTTTCTCAAAAACATGCAAAAGACTATCAGATTCGCCCCTCCCTTTCCCACTTGTGCTTTCAATAGGACTGCCACCCCGGCACTGGAGGAAGATTAAATCTCTTGGTGGATTTTCTAGTTTTTAGGTAATTACAAAAACGAGGCTGTGGACCCGTGGCATGTCCCTGCAGTCACAGTGGGGTTAAGGAGCTGAGACACACCGTGTGGACCGCTTTCTGTTTGTTTGTATGTTTGTGGTGCAGGGACGCAGCCCCGTCGCTTATGACAACCAAGTTCTCCATCACCACGGTCTACCCAGCCCCAAGGCTGACCTCTTTATCGATGTAGGCCTTGTGGTCCTTCCATGCTCTGGCCGACTGGTACAGCTCCCTCTCACAATGGATCGTGTCATTTGGAAGAATAAAGCATCTGCGAAGTCAAAGAGGACCCAGAGAAACAGG
The DNA here is from genome assembly GCA_964023405.1 of Apodemus agrarius. Taxonomy (NCBI): domain Eukaryota; kingdom Metazoa; phylum Chordata; class Mammalia; order Rodentia; family Muridae; genus Apodemus; species Apodemus agrarius. The sequence continues at coordinate 158,113,102 of OZ030009.1, read as the reverse complement.
CTTGTGTTCTAACATCAACAAACAAACAAACACCAGAGAGAGCAGAGAGCACTCCACCCTCACCCTCTTCCTGTGGACAGAACCACTGAGCTGAGGCCGATTCCCTCACAAGGATAAAGGAGAACGGGTCCTGGCCACTGGCTGGACACCGGACAGGGTGCTTTGTGACAAGATGATCCTCAAGAACGCCTTGCTACGCTTTTCCACATTCATCGTCCCTTGAACAGGATCCACTCCCCAAACTAAGCTTTTAAAGTGCCAGCAAGTGCACACAGAAAAAAAAATTAAATGCATGTTTATGTGCACCCGTGTGTCTGTGTTTTCATGTGTGTGTACATGTGTATGGATTTTCAAAGTCACAGTTCAAAATGGCTTCTTGGAAGAAATGCATCATTCCATCATGTTTAAAAAAAGAAAAGAAAAGGAAAGAAAAGAAAAGGAAAGGAAAGAAAAGAAAAGAAAAGAAAAGAAAAGAAAAGAAAAGAAAAGCCTCAAACAGTACACTGACACTGCGATGTGTTCCTTCTGTTTGGCGGTGCTGAGGCTCTAACCTGGGTCTCTGGCTAGACAAGCACTTCACACCGGGCTGCACTAGACCGTCAGATTCTCCATCTTTTCTTTCCACGTACCCCAGGCAGGACTTGAACTTCCAATCCAGCTGAACATCAGGAGCTGGGATCGTAGATGCACTCCATGATGTCTAGTTTAAATGGTGCTGGAATCAACTCCAGATTCCAGGACTTATTTATTTCTACTTATATGCATGGGTATTTTATCTGCATGTCTGTCTGTCTGTGCATTGGGTGCATGTGGTATCTGTGGAATTCAGACGTGGGAGCTGCAGCTCCTGACACGGGTTGCACACAGTTGTAAACCTCTACGTGGGTGCGGGTAACCAAACCTGGTGCTTCTAGAAGAGCAGCCAGTGGTCCTGATCTCTGAGCCAACGTTGCAGCCCCTAGTCCTGGCTTCTTGGATACACCGAAGACATTCTGAAAACCAGCTTTTTCTCTTCCACCATTAATCTTTGCAACAAAGTAACAGTCCCATGACAGGGTGGGGTTGGGCATGCAATCAACAAACCTAAACCTGGGTGCACCCATGCCACTCCACAGCTGATGACACTGAGGGCAAAGTGAAGATCTAATAAAATTTTTTAACAAGAGTAGATAAAGTTGAGGAGGTCCTGGGAAGCTGCGAGTCTGCTTACTAACCTATGGGTATTGGTGTCTGTCTCCTGTCTGATTTCTGAAACCCTTTCCTCCTACCTAAAGCACACCAGATTTTTCTTATCTTACATATCCATTCCAGGTCCACAATTATTTTCTAGAAGATTCTTTGGGATCTTTAACGTGTGCTTTAATTCTGAGGCCTGATTCTGTAATGTTCTAGGTCTGGAGGACCATGGATCGTGGAAGAGTCCCCCGAATTGTTTCCATCTATTTGCAGACACGTCTGTAGGCAATGACGTGTGGATGGAAATTCCACGCATGCCTGCTAAGTGAGATATGACAGAATTGCTCTGCCTGGGTTCCTGGCTATTTAGCCATCATATGAAACAGAACTCAAAGCACACGTCCAGGTCACTGATGGTTCTAGCTCCTCCTTGCTTTGCTGGGCCTCTTGTTGTGCATGTAAGCCTTTGGGTGTTGCATTGCTGAGTGATACTATTTCGTTTTGCAAAGTGCAGTGGTGATTGTATGGGGTGTGAGGTAAAGTTGCCCTCCATCCTGGGAACTACACGAGGAGACTCACTTGTGTGTCACCCGGACAGAGGCGGGTAAGCCCACAGCATTGTTGCTGTCTGCCAGCATCTCATTCCTGATGTCACCAGCAGCGGCCTGGTGGCCCCCGAAGCCCTGGTGGCCCTCATCATGGCGCTTAGCAATGCTCCTTGGCGGTAACACTTGCACTTCTTCTTCTTCCAGATTGATGTCATATATTTCACCTTCAAATTCGACGCTCAGGGACCGAGTCTGCCGGGTGTGCACAAATCGGGGCTTATACTCTGGAATGAGAAGGAACGTCATTACCACAGATGAGCAGATGTGAGTGAGAGAGAGAACCGTGGAATGTTAGAGGGGGACACAGTGCGGGCTGCGTAGCCATGGGGCACCTTGGTCCTGGGCAGCTCCTGAAATCACAGCAGCAAAAAGCATGCTCTTGACCTGGTCTGTCCTGTGACAGATGGCGCACTTCACTGACCTCAGGCCCTTTCTTTGCCAAGGTGCTAGCAGGCTATAAACTGCCACATTCAGCTTTCACCATGAATGACGAAGGCAGTTAATATAGAACTACATAGTCCCTGTTTGTTATTTATAACGACCATCTTTTCCTTAGGTTCAGCTGTCCTTTGTATACTTGAATCCATAATCTTAAGTATTGTCATAATGATCCTTACACTGAAAAAACGAACTTATGAGCTCTCAAACGTGAATTTGTTCTATCATCCTTTCTGCATGAGGGAACTGAAGCCTTGAGTATTAATGGCCTTTCTTAGGGCCGGGACGCGCTGGGTCCTAGAGCCTGGACACACAGTCTCAGTCTCACCACTGCCTTGAGCAGCTTTTCCAAAAGGAGGACCCCTCTAAACACCTCACATTTACACCACTACAGGGCAGCATTCTAAAACGATTAATTTTGTGAAAGTTTGCATCAGCCGTGTAATGTTTTGAACACTTTGCTGAATGTTCCCTGGGTCCTGGGTAAGGGTTTCAATGTACAAGTTCTGACTTCTGCTTACACATGTGGGCTTTGCCAGGCACACTCCTCTGGAATTTTCTCTCCAGCTTCCTAAGTCACGAAGAAGAGTCACAGAGATGAGGGAATCACAACTGTGGGGGGCTTGCTCCCTACAGGTCCCCTTCGTTTCCAGGTGAGGTCGCGGCTGCCGTGACAGATGACAGCCTGTTCCACCACCATCACTTCAGAAAGAGGAAACCTGCTTCCGTTCTAGGACGCAGTCTGAAAACTTTCTGCTCAGGGAGAGTGTTCCTGCTGCTAAGTGGGATTTTTGTATCAGGGGACCTTGTGACCTTATTAACCTAGCTGTGATTTTCTTGTGTGGTTTAAATGTGAGATTTCTTTCCAGGAGGAAAGACAATCCTGTAACTCTGTAGTACTGGTTATAAACCACTTTAAGAATTTGTGGAAACCTGTGAAGACTAGTCCACTTAGATACAAATAAGGAATTCAAGATCCTCAAGTCCATTTGTCCAGCACAAAAATGACTGCTTTAAGGAACTCTGATTCTCTTAAATGATTTGTGTCCAATTCTTGGATACAAGTTTAAACAGAACTTAACCCTGACACAGAAAAGGCATAGATTTGAGCCACTTCTCAAGCATGCCACTAGGTGGCAGTAGACTACCATTCTTCAGTAGTTCCTCCTGTTTTCTGTAGTCTATAACTATGTGTCAATCAGTTACCTCAGAGTTTTTACTAAAGAAACTGTAGGCAGTAAGTATATGCTGTACTGAGTTCAACTAATTTGATACTGCCACAGAGCAAGATACAACCATGTGACAACATTTAAAGATACATACAGTCTAAAACATGAAAAATATGCATTTAAAAACTGCTCATGTCTTTCCTCTAAGGTTAAACACACAGGAACTGATACTGGACATTTAACTTTTAAAGCACTTAAGGCAGGCACATCAGAGCATTACCATGAAGGTAAAGTCAAAATGGATCTAAACCTCCCCACTGACCCCATGGAATACCGGCTGAAGACCTTTCGCGCGCGCGCGTGTGTGTGTGTGTGTGTGTGTGTGTGTGTGTGTGGTGGATGCCCTGACACTAGGAAGTCACTAAATGTATTTTTATTTTATGCTAAGTGAAAATGCTTGCAAAGTAAAATTTCTAGCCGATTTTTGCTATCTTACTTTAAACAGAGCAATGATTTTTGCTTTTATCCTGAAATCTACGCACCGATTATATCTAATTTGTGTGCCTATTGTGGGGGGAGGTTGTCTTCAAAAGGGATCCGCCTTCCGCTGTGGGGGGTCACAAGGCTTAGCTTACTTGGTGCTCCCTGGTTCCTCAGGAATTGCCTTTGATTCTTTCTCTGGCTTCTGCTGGAGCGGTAGCCCGAGTCCCTACAATGGCACTCTTTGTCCCGCAAGCCGCGATTGTAGAGGTTGCGCTTGTTCTGACGGACGGTCAGCAGCTCGCTGGGTCCTTTGCACTTGTGGATTCGAAGCTTGCCGGACGTGTCCTCGACGCACTGCCAGTTCTGCAAGAGTCAGCGGGAAGCACCCTAGCACTAGCTGGGTGTCAGTCCGTTCCCCCACCATCACCTCCCCATCCCCCACCCCACCCCCGCCTGGTCCCTCACTGCTAATTCCATTAAGGAGCATGAATGAAGGGGACTGGCTTTTAAGTGACCCTGCAGTAACTGCTCTCAGTTCTGTTTCATTTGTGGCAGGCACATACAGATGACAATGAAATCATTGAGAGTCAGAACTGCCTCGATGACACCAGAGATGATGAATGAATCCTCGGCCCCCCCAGACTAAACAGTCTTGAATGAACCGCGTTCAAGCCCTTAGTGTCCTACACGGAGCCAGCTGTCAGCGCTGCTTCCACCAGGACCCCAAACCGCCCCATTTGTTCTGGAAAAACAAACTTGCCTGCTTTGTTCTCTGCCTCTGGGTTTCTAAAGTGAGCCTGGGCAGAGCGGCAGAGGAGCAAGACAGAGAGGAATTTAATTTGAGGCCATTGCAGGCAGAGCCAACTGGGTATCCCGGACACTGGCAAACCCATCGGACCTTCTTTTGATTTTCCTTCTTCTCCCACAAACTCAGCATGCATGCGGGGCACCCGGGGGAGAGGGAGCCCACCTTCCCAGAAAATGCGCTCGCCAAGGGTGGGGGTGGGGTCGCACTGGGGTTCCTAGCTCCTGTTTTGTCCACAGCTGTGGGAACGCAGCAAGTTCACAGTTCTGGTTGCAACAATGTCTCTTCACCCCGGAGGCCTCTCAGAAGCCTCCCTTCTGAAGCCCCAGTCACATCTTTATTTTTCAGATTCTCTCTTACAAGCCCTGAAGTTCTCATTGGTCAGTAGAAAGAATGCTGGCCTTCACTTGAAGCCATGTCGGCAGGACAGCAGAGTGATCGGGGGAAGGACTAGCCCAGTTACATGTATCCTTTCCTCCCTCGCATACACGAGTATCCTGTGCGCTCCTATTATGTGCACTTCAATGCACAGGTGTCTAAGCTGATGCCAGTGCAATATACTTGTGCTCTAAAAAGCCATGCTGTCTGCTCCACACATATTTTCAGATGTCTTAACATAAGTCCTGTTTTGGTGGTACATGCCTTTAATCCTAGCACAAGGCCAGACCAGTCTACAGAGTAAGTTTCAGAACAGTCAGGGCTACACAGAGAGAACCTCTCTCAAAACCCAAAAAAGTCACGTGTAAAAAGGATACCCACTCTAGTACTGTCTATGAGGAGCTCCTTCCTATCTCCCACTCCCTCTGGTAAGCCAATACCACTAGGAGGTGTCAAGGAAGCACAAATCTCTGATGTAAAAAAGTTTGGCCAAGGAACGTGATGGCTCTGTCAGCAGATAAATCCTACACGCGCCTTCACTGTGAACAAGGGCTCTGCGGTTACCATCCATTCTCATCAAGCGAGCTGCATGTCTGCGCTCTACGTTTAATTATCAGAGAAGCCTTGGGGCTTTCTACCCCCATGCCCTGAGTATCTAGAATTCACTCTATGGTCCCACCTGAGCCCGCCACACCTTTGGTGCTTCTAAATGATTATTTCAAGCCACGTCACCTTTGTCTCTTTCCAGGATTTGCCTTGAATTTCCGTCAAGTTACACAGAAGAGCAGGTTGCTGGAGAAAAGGCAGCTAACTAGCAAGTCAGCCTGGGAAAGGCAGCACAAGCCACAGCAATGCAAGGACCAAGCATTGGTCTGGAGAGGCTGGAGGTGGGGCTCAGTGGCTGAGCACATTCTGCTCTTCCAGAGCGGCCAGGTTCAGTTCCCAGCATGCATCTGGGCCAGGCAGCTCACATCCACCAGGACCTCCAGTCTCAGGGAATCTAACAGTCTGTCCTCTCTAAACAGCAGGCACACAAGTGGTACATACACATTCATATAGGCACACACACACACACACACACACACACACACACCAACAAATCTGGTAGCTGATGTGCCTGTATTCTCAGCATTCAAGAAGCTGAAGCAGGAGGACTGTAAGTCTGGAGGCAGCTTGGTTTGTAAGACTCTACCTCAAACAAACAAAGGAAAATATGAAATAAATTGTTTAGGCCCAATTTTGACTAGATACTGGCACTTGTAATTAGAATCCGACACGATTCTGGTGTTTTTCATGGACTTCGTTACAACTGGAAACTTTGCTGGGGAAATCAGCAGAAGGGATAAGTCTCAATAGCTCAGGTCTTTGAAATGGATACGGACATTTGGGGTTTGTGTGCAAGGAAAGATGTGTCTAAAAATGTGCAGGTGTAGTTGGTTCAAAAATGATTCTGGCAGGACGAAAACTGTGACCTGCACTCCTGGGAGTCAGGAGGTGTATTCTGGAGTCAGGAGGTGTGCTGTGGAGTGGGTCAGGAGGTGTGCTGTGGAGTCAGGAGGTGTGCTGTGGAGTGGGTCAGGAGGTGTGCTGTGGAGTGGGTCAGGAGGTGTGCTGTGGAGTGGGTCAGGAGGTGTGCTGTGGAGTCAGGAGGTGTGCTGTGGAGTGAGTCAGGAGGTGTGCTGTGGAGTGGGTCAGGAGGTGTGCTGTGGAGTGGGTCAGGAGGTGTGCTGTGGAGTCAGGAGGTGTGCTGTGGAGTGGGTCAGGAGGTGTGCTGTGGAGTCAGGAGGTGTGCTGTGGAGTCAGGAGGTGTGCTGTGGAGTGGGTCAGGAGGTGTGCTGTGGAGTGAGTCAGGAGGTGTGCTGTGGCGTGAGTCAGGAGGTGTGCTGTGGAGTCAGGAGGTGTGCTGTGGAGTGGGTCAGGAGGTGTGCTGTGGAGTCAGGAGGTGTGCTGTGGAGTGAGTCAGGAGGTGTGCTGTGGAGTGGGTCAGGAGGTGTGCTGTGGAGTGGGTCAGGAGGTGTGCTGTGGAGTCAGGAGGTGTGCTGTGGAGTGGGTCAGGAGGTGTGCTGTGGAGTGAGTCAGGAGGTGTGCTGTGGAGTGGGTCAGGAGGTGTGCTGTGGAGTGGGTCAGGAGGTGTGCTGTGGAGTGGGTCAGGAGGTGTGCTGTGGAGTGGGTCAGGAGGTGTGCTGTGGAGTGGGTCAGGAGGTGTGCTGTGGAGTCAGGAGGTGTGCTGTGGAGTGGGTCAGGAGGTGTGCTGTGGAGTCAGGAGGTGTGCTGTGGAGTCAGGAGGTGTGCTGTGGAGTGGGTCAGGAGGTGTGCTGTGGAGTGAGTCAGGAGGTGTGCTGTGGCGTGAGTCAGGAGGTGTGCTGTGGAGTCAGGAGGTGTGCTGTGGAGTGAGTCAGGAGGTGTGCTGTGGAGTCAGGAGGTGTGCTGTGGAGTGAGTCAGGAGGTGTGCTGTGGAGTGGGTCAGGAGGTGTGCTGTGGAGTGGGTCAGGAGGTGTGCTGTGGAGTCAGGAGGTGTGCTGTGGAGTGAGTCAGGAGGTGTGCTGTGGAGTGGGTCAGGAGGTGTGCTGTGGAGTGGGTCAGGAGGTGTGCTGTGGAGTCAGGAGGTGTGCTGTGGAGTGGGTCAGGAGGTGTGCTGTGGAGTGAGTCAGGAGGTGTGCTGTGAAGTGAGTCAGGAGGTGTGCTGTGGAGTAGGTCAGGAGGTGTGCTGTGGAGTAGGTCAGGAGGTGTGCTGTGGAGTCAGGAGGTGTGCTGTGAAGTGAGTCAGGAGGTGTGCTGTGGAGTAGGTCAGGAGGTGTGCTGTGAAGTGAGTCAGGAGGTGTGTTGTGGAGTAGGTCAGGAGGTGTGCTGTGGAGTGGGTCAGGAGGTGTGCTGTGGAGTCAGGAGGTGTGCTGTGGAGTGGGTCAGGAGGTGTGCTGTGGAGTGAGTCAGGAGGTGTGCTGTGGAGTGGGTCAGGAGGTGTGCTGTGGAGTGAGTCAGGAGGTGTGCTGTGGAGTGGGTCAGGAGGTGTGCTGTGGAGTGGGTCAGGAGGTGTGCTCTCTTTGTAGGAAGCAGCTTGCCTGGCTCCCTCTCCTGTCCCTGGACAAGTGGTTGAGTCTTTTCCTCAGTGTCTTCTCCTCAGGGATTCTGCACGTAAAGCAAAATTCAGCAAGTGGTAGGTGGGGTTGGTGGCACGCAGAGGGACGATCACCGAGCTCGAAAAGGAAGTTCGCCAAAGCTGAAAGATACTTTCACTATGAAATAACTCCGCACCATGCAGAATTCTTATTGTTGGTAAGTACTGCCAAAAGAGATAATTTTTCATAGTTGGAAAATTTGGGGATAGCGATTCAGTGTGCGTTTCTGTCTTAAATCCACGTGGCTTAAGATGCAGCATCCATCTGGGTAGTCACCACAGCCAGCGCCTGCAAGGGCCTGGAGGAGCAGAAGGAGTGGGCAGCGACTCCATTCACAGCCAAGTGCCAGCCAGAGGAACGCTCCAGCATGGGCCACACAGAAAAACGGGCCAAGTCTATCCCGAAAAGGCAAGGTCTGTCTGTGATTCCAAGTCACACCATCTCTGGCACAAACAGAATCGCTGCTGAGACTTGGTTGGCCTCAGCTCCTGGCTTCAAATGATCCTCCTGCCTCAACCTCCTGCACCTGGGGCTGCCTGTGTATGCCGCCACGCCTGGCCAAATAGGAATGACTGAACCCCAGGACCGTGGTACAAACTTCCTGAGGGTTTCTCAGCCACAACACATTAAAGGTCTTCTGCCTTTCATTTTTCTTTTGGGCTCAGAGGAGCTGATGGTACAAGTAGAACCTTCTAGAACACGACGGTGTGTGTAGAATTTCCAGTGACTGCCTGTTTGGGATCTAGCCCGTTTAGCTATAAGCCAAATTCCTCACGGATTTCCTGTGAAAATGGAATCGGAATTCCTTCCTGAGGAATGAGTTGAAGTGTCTTAGTATATGGTATTGTTTCTAGAGCAGACAATATATCACACAAAGCCCAACACACATATATATCTGTATGTATCAAATGTACGTACACATACACACACACACACACACACACACACACTTCTATACAACACAGCTATATACATCTACACATACATGATAAGGCAATATCCATTGACAAAAATGTCAATTGTCTTCTCCACCCCGGGCCTCCTGAAGAAGTCACAGACACCAATACATAGAGTAATTAGCCAGAGGCTTAGGGAAGCATCTCAGGGTAAGCATACCAGGAATTTTAATGAAACAAAATTACTACTTCAGTGTTTCTTATCACCACAATTTTTATGACTGCATAAAACCTTGAAACAGCTGTCACTAAAACTGGGGCTTCACCAGAAAAGTTTATAGGTGAAATAGCAGAGACAAGGAACTTTGAAGCGCGTTAGCCTTAAATGAAGACTGCAAGCTGTGTGAGAGTCAGAAGAAGGCGTTTGCCTCTCGGCTCTCCCGCGAGGCCCAGCTTGAACTCGGCTGAGGCACGGGCTGAAGGGACATAGAGCCCCCACCCCCACAATCACATGGGTGGTTGGCCAGCTTTGACCTACTCCTGAGGCTCCTTGGTCATCAGTCCCTCACTACGCCAGCCTGTCTGTCTGTCCCAGCCATTCAGACCTCTCCCCTGATTTCCGGGGTTAGACCACTCCAATTCTCGTTTTGTTTCTGACTGGTAAATTTGTGTTAATAATTTATCATACACACCCCCAAAAGCGTTCTTGATACTACAATCAGCAATATACCAGATACGATTATTTGTTAAATCCCTCTCTTCATTGTTATCTAGCCTCTGCAACTACACTGACGTGGAACTGGGGGCAAGGAGCATGTGCCCCGTTCCCCCGAATTGCCCTCTAAAGTCATCTCAGGGGAGCATCCCTGAGGACTGTTTGCATCTGCCTGTGTGTGAATAACGCCCAGTGAAGAAGGCGGCCTGCGTATTTTGGCACCGCGTGCAGCTAGATGGGGAGGATCGAATCAAAGGGAAAAAGCATCGCGTACATTTTGAAACCATTTTCATTGCCTCCCCCACCAGCGGTGACTCTCGGAGCAGGTCCTCCCGTGGACCGAGTCAGGCGGGCCTCACCGCGCAGTGGCTGCCTCTGCTCGGTTTCCTGCAGTCTGCCCTGGACCGAGGGAGCGTCTGCGGCACACGTTAGAGTGGCTGGACAGAGAGTTCCAAGTGAGAGAGACTGCGAGTCACATGTTCCTGTCACCCCGATCCCGTGTGAGGGGGCTGGGTCGGTCCAGGAGAGAAGCTCTCCCGAGAGGGCGCTCAGCTCAGCGAGGCCATTGCTATGGCTTCATTCCTAACACGGGTGGAAGTCGCATGGACCCCGGCCATTTCCGTTGGGTGTCTGAAAACTTAATTTTAATTGTCTTTTGCTCCTAATTCAATGTCATTGAGCAAACAGAACCTCGGTTTTCTTCCAGACTCTATATCTGCTAAAATAGTACCTGATTCTCTTAGCGATAAGGATGTTTTATAAAAATTATTGAGTGCTTTGGGTTCTAAAGAGAAGACGGGTATCTCCTCACTGGCAAGCTTATTTTCCAGGTGGAACCCCTGGAACACAGCAATTATTATTTTGTGGCAAAAACTGTGATTATATTTTCCATTTTAAATGGATTCAATGTGGTGTGTGTGTGTGTGTGTGTGTGTGTACACATGCCATAGTACTTGTTTGGAGGTCAGAGGATAGCTTGCAGGAATGGTTTCTGGGACTGGACTGGGGCTGTGGGGGAGGGGAGCAGGTCTTTCCGCTCACTGAGTCGGCACAGTGGCCACATATGTATATAAAAGACAAGACTTTAATGTGTACCCCCAAATACTCTCCAATTCCTGGACTTAGTCACCTTCCTATCTCAGGTTCTCAGAGGCTGGCACCAGCAGGGGTGGGCTATTGGGCCAGGGCGGTCTGTGGATTCACAGGGATCTTGGTTTGAACTTAGATTTGCAGTTCTGTTGCAGTCAGTTGACTTTTCCTTCTGAGCCTCAGTCTCCCTGTACGTAAATTAGGCGTGGGAGGCCTAGCAGAATAGTTAGCTATGTTATGGCCCCCGTTCCTCCTTCCTGGAGTAATCACTAGGTAACTGTAATGGTTTCTACATCCTGGACTCATAGAACCCTCGGACTGCTTGCGCATGCCTGGATTTGCACCTCTACATGCTCGCCTGATTGAGACACAAATAAGCAGAAAAAAGGGCTTCGGTTTCTTTTTTCAAATATCTGCTGTCGTCCAGGGACTAGATGAAAGCTTGGTTTTGTTTATATACACAGGCTAATTCTCCAACGTGTGTCTTCATATGTATCATGACACAGGTCAAATCATACTCTCTGACATGTGGTCACAATGTAGGTCGGCTTTTGGGCCAGTGTAAGCATCACAGAACTAACAACCTGTTGGTGGCAGCGCACTGAAGTCGTCAAACTGGATGCTGGGAAGAGAAAGACCATATAACCGTTTCTGTCCAAACCACGCCTCAGCTCAAGCCAACGACACGATTTCTCAGAAACGTGAACTAGAGTCATTTACCAAGGAGACTGAGCACCCGCTGTTTTGAGATGAGGTGGAGGGGTGGGGGAAGGCGAGAGGGAGACAGAAGGAGAAACGGAAGAGGGACTTTTCCATGCAGACATTACCCACAGTGGGGAAAACTAGCACTCCGGGTCAGGGAGAACGCTCAACAGACCAGCAGCTGAGAGCATCCGTGTGGTGCTTGCCACGGCCAAGGCGTCAGTCCAGGTGCCCGTCACACATAATCCACATAACCTTTGCAGTGACCTCTGTGGCTGGCTCAGCTGTGCCTGCACTTCAAAGTCACTGAGCCGGAGTACAGTTAAGTGACTTGCCCGAGGGTGTGTAGACAGTAGACATTCCCAAGGTTTGTGAAACCACACACACACACACACACACACACACACACACACACACATCCTGAAACCAAAAGCACAAGGGGCTGTGGGTATAGCAGTGCATCGGGTGCAGCAGTAAGGGGGGAGTGTGGCCGTGCTGTGGGTGTGGTAGTGTGTGTGTGTGTGTGTGTGTGTGTGTGTGTGTTAGTGTGTTAGTGTGTGTGTATGTGTGTGTGTCGGCACATATTTGTAATTTGGACCCTTGAGATGCTGAGGTAGGAGGACAGAGAGCTCAGGTTAGCCTGGGCTACATATGGAGACCTCGTCCTGCGGAACAAACTAAAGAAACCGTATACCTTCTTCCCATCTCCAATTCTATTGTTTAGTTTTCAGAACTCCCCCCCCCCCCGTCCCCCCGTGAGAACAACGTGCAGCAGGGACCGAATGTCACCTTCAGATTTCGCACAGGAGTGTGCATGTGTCTGCGAGGTAGGAGTATGCGGGCATACAAATGTGCTTGGGGTAGAATTCCTAGCTGAGAGGGTGGTGGGAATTCACACTTTGTCTTGGATTAATGCAGCAACATGGAAGCAATGCAAACACATATGTCCGTGTTGTCATAATTTATCCCTGCTGGTGGCTCTGTGCAGTCAAGGAGTCATGCCAAGTGGCTGAGGCTCCAGCCGGTTTTATCCCGTTTGCTTCGTAGAAACACAAACAGCAATGAGAGCCCGGGGCACAGCAGTGCGAGCCCTGGGAACAGCAGTGAGAGTCCCGAGGAACAGCAGTGAGAGCCCCGGGCACAGCAGTGAGAGCCCCGGGCACAGCAGTGAGAGCCCCAAGGAACAGCAGCGCGAGTCCTGAAACAGCAGTGAGAGCCCCGGGCACAGCAGTGCGAGCCCTGAAACAGCAGTGAGAGCCCCGGGCACAGCAGTGAGAGCCAGGGAACAGCAGTGCGACCCTGGGAACAGCAGCGCGAGCCCAGGGCGCAGCAGTGAGAGCCAGGGAACAGCAGCGCGAGCCCTAGGAACAACAGCGCAAGTCCTGAAAACAACAGTGAGAGCCCCGGGAACAGCAGTGAGAGCCCCGGGAACAGCAGTGAGAGCCCAGGGAACAGCAGTGAGAGCCCAGGGAACAGCAGTGAGAGCCCCGGGCACAGCAGTGCGAGCCCAGGGAACAGCAGTGAGAGCCCAGGGAACAGCAGTGAGAGCCCCGGGAACAGCAGTGAGAGCCCCGGGAACAGCAGTGAGAGCCCAGGGAACAGCAGTGCGAGCCCAGGGAACAGCAGTGAGAGCCCAGGGAACAGCAGTGAGAGCCCAGGGAACAGCAGTGCGAGCCCTAGGAACAGCAGTGCGAGCCCCGGGAACAGCAGCGCAAGTCCTGGAAAAAGCAGTGCGAGCCCCGGGCACAGCAGTGGCCCTTAAGGGAATCACTCCCAGACACTTTCACACTTAACGCATAAAACGCACTTTTTTTCACAAGACAGAGGTGAGCGCTCACCATTCTAGACACAGAAGAGCTGGGGCCTGGGAGAACGTAAACTGTCCAGGACACACAGCCCGGAAGTAGCGGGTACTAGAACCAACCCAGACCTTTTACTCTCCGTTCTTTCTCCCTTTAATTATGCTGCTTCATGAGTTCACCACAACTACCCAGTAAGGGTGGGGGCAGGGCGCTGGGGTGCCCACTCTCTCTGGGGATTGAATGAAGAGAACAGAGCTGACAGTGCTCAGCACTCCCACAAAACGTCAGCCATGAGCATGAAGCCGGGGGAGGGACAGCCCTGTGCTGATGTCCAGGCTGCAGAAGGAGCTCGGCTGGTGACGCGTGTGCCTGGTGGGCGTGAAGCTTTTGGCTCGACACTCAGTCTTAACTACAGAGGAATGGATCCAAACAGGCCGTCTGTAGCATGAGCTTACAACTGAGTCGTCGTCACTCGGGCCGAGCAACACAAGCTCGTTTCTGTTCCTTTGAAGTCAGTGATACTGTCTCCAGAAAAGACAGTCTTGCGCGTAATGAGACAGAAAGGGGAACAGGAGGCTCTCAGGCCTCCATAGAGCACAAGGCCACGGCAGAGCTGATCTCAGCTTGGAAAACTTTCTTGGCACTCTCAGAGTCTTGAAAGACTGCGTACCAGTAGACCCGGAAGACGTGTGCACACAGTAGGCGCTGAAGACGTGTATACACAGACTGCTAGGCTTCCCCCCCTCCTCCCGGGACCTAATCAGGGGTCAAGGGAACAGGGTTTGGTTTTGACAAGCCCCTCGGTGAGACTGATCGTGCTGCCTCAGGGACCACTCGAGTAACTGTGAGATCCCAGGAACTACCCCGGGTTCCCCAGGGACAGCAATGTTGAGGCAGCCAGATAGCCCCTCCCTTCCTATTTCTAGAGCCTGCTTCTGCCCAATGTAAAGAATTTCTAAAGGGAAAAGCTCACCACTGAGGCATAGGCTAATTCTTCATTCCACTAGTTGGGGGTGTTTCTAAAACAGGCAAGCTCTGACCTCACATATCCATCTGTGCAAATCTAAGTTCAGACTGTTGTACATAGAAAGAAAGCAACAGGGACCATTCTAGGGAGACAGCCATAGACATATTTTATGGTAGCAAATTAAGTGTGGGAAACTATGAATAAGCAGAATTAGGTTTTTAATATCATTACCGTGCAGTGGGCAAGGGGGAGTCTTAGGGCAACACAACACGATTGTGGTGTGACCCATCTGCCCTCTAGGGCATAGACTGAGGCTTCAGCACAAGCCAGATGGAGAAAGTTTTAGAATGGTAGACTGAAAAGAAAGGTAGGTAAGCAGCATGCCTGATTCCCAAATCGACATCTTGTGCACCACTTAGAGGGCTCAAATCCTACCAAGCTTAGCAATTTGCAGAAGGCACATTTAGCAGTACCTTCCGCCGGGGGTGGTGGAGCACACCTTTAATCCCAGCACTCTGGGAGGCAGAGGCAGGCGGATTTCTGAGTTTGAGGCCAGCCTGGTCTACAGAGTGAGTTCCAGGATAGCCAGGGCTACACAGAGAAACCCTGTCTCAAAAACAAAACAAAACAAAACAAAACAAAACAAAACAAAACAAAACAAAACAAAACAAAAACCCAGTACCGTCCGTTTCCAACTCCCAAATAAAGAGGCTAGCTTCTACAAACTGTTATAAGCTACCAACGAATCCTCAGGTTTCTTCATAGTAATATTGGATAGTGTCCATGAGCGATACTTAAAGACTGAGTTAATGTGCTATAAACGGACTAAGCTTTTCTGTGGAACACTTAACTCTGAGGCTGGCTGGAGCACCTTTAGATAATGTTGGATAACTACCGGGATATCTAAGGGTCAGGGAAGTTTCATTCTTTTGTTGTTTGGCTTTGTTCTTTCTGTTTTTTATTATTTATTTATTTTACATCCTGATTGCAACTTTCCACCCCCAGCCCTTCTCCCCTTCAGGAAAGGGAAGGCCTCCCATGACTACCAACCAGCCTTGGCATATCAGGTGGCAGTACTATTAGGCACATCGTTTTCTATTGAGTCTAGACAAGGCAGCCCAGGTAGGGGGAAAGGATCCAAGAGCTGGCAACAGAGTCAGAGACAGCTCCTGCTCCCACTTGAGGAGTCCCATGTGAAGACCCAGCTGCACAGTTGTTACATATGTGTAGAGGGCCTCGGTTCACACATGCATGCTCTTGGGTTGGTAGTTCTGTTTCTATGAGCCCTGATATGCCCAGGTTCGCAATAGAAAAAAGTCCCCCATTGGATTAAAAGTCTTTAACTAAGGTAACTTAGCTTGGAAGGCAAGATAAGTTTGTTATTATTATTAATTATTTTACTTTTTTCAGTTTAAATTTTTTATCTTTAATTATGTGCACATGCACCGTCTGTGTGTGGGCATGAGCGCCTGAGTGTAGGTTGTAGGTCAGAGGCGGCAGACCCGCTAAGAGCTGCCCAGCGTGGGTGCTGTGAACTCAACCTGGGTCCTCGGGAAGAACCAAATTCACTCTTTACTACTGAGCCCTCCCTCCAGCCTGGGTCTGTCTGTGTTTGGGAATTAAACAATTCCTGATTTTCAAGAAGCAAGTCACCCGATGTAAGGTGGGGATTTCCATGGCTACACACTAGAAACGTCACAGGGTATGGTCAGCAGGTGCACACAACCTCCACAGTGAACCAAGACCACCAGCAGCTGGGCCTGGCCTTCCTTCCTTCCTTCCTTCCTTCCTTCCTTCCTTCCTTCCTTCCTTCCTTTCTTTTCTCCCTTTTTTTCCATGTCATGCTGATTTCATTCTTTACTTTTTCATTGGGACATGGAATTTTCCTTCAGTCTGTTTAGCTTTTCTTTTCGTTGGCACAGATTCCAACTAGAGAGTCTTTAAAATTGTTAGTGGCACCTGTCTTTCCTCCCCTTTTTCTTCCCCTTCTTCCCACCCCTCTCTTTCTTTCTTTCTTTCTTTCTTTCTTTCTCTCTCTCTCTCTCTCTCTCTCTCTCTCTCTCTCTTTCTTTCTTTCTTTCTTTCTTTCTTTCTTTCTGTGTGTTTCTTTTTTTGAGACAAAGTTCTCACCACACAGCCCTGGCTGGTGTGGAACTCACAGAGATCCACCTGCTTCTGTCTTCAGAATGATGGGATTAAAGGTACATGCCACCACACCCAACCCAATTCTCTTTTCATACAGTGTTTTCCATTCTCACTGATAACAGCTGATGTGCTGCCTGAGCCTCGATTTCATAATTACAGCTGATAACAAAGGCTTTGTGAGTTAGAAGGAAACAGACTATTTTTCTCTTTCAGCTCTGGTTTTTCTGTTTCTCTTTTTCAGATCCCACTGTGCACGTGGTTAGACGGCCTCTCGATTCTGTTAGGGATGGAAGGTCCCATCGTGTCACCAAGAGTGGCTCACTGCTCAGAGGCCCAGCAGCCGCCTGGCTCGTTAGAACACAGCCAGTGCCTCTGGCATAGCTCGCCCTCTGAGAGCCATCTTTGCTAACATGAGGGAGTCTGGGTAGTGTCCAGAAGATGAAGGCTTCTTAGAGAGACAGATCTGCAGGTGCAGAGATGTCTCTGAGTTTGCCCTCACGACCACGTGGAGACCTTAGGGGCACACAATGCCTGAGTGTGGCTTACCTCAGCGGCGGGAGCACAGGAGGACAGAAGAGAATGTCTGCACTCACCTGCCCAGGCTGCTCGCAGGCTGTCTGGTATCTGGCCTGCTGGCACAGTTCCTTGACCCTCTCGTATTTGGGCAAGTGGTTTGACTGTTGGATATTCTTGCCGGGTTCCTCCTTCTTTCGTAAGAATTTCCTTTGACAGAAAGGGGAAAACCTCTTACTGAAGATTACCACCTGATTACCTTCCCAGTTCCCACACAGCCTTCTTCTCTGGTACAGCAACTCTACACTCCTTCAGACAACAAGATACACTCTGCTGCTGTCTGAAGGAGACCAACACAGGCTGAGTCCGTGTGAGCATTACAGGCCGGGTGCTGGGAAGCCGTGAAAGTCAGCAGAGGAGCCATCACTCTCCCAGGAAGTGATTGAAATACTCAAGGTTTGATGTGTGGTAGTGGCATGTGACTTTAATCCCAGCACCTTGTGAGGCAGAGAGGCAGGGACATGGTGGTGGCGGTGGCAGTGGCGGTGGCGGTGTCAGGGGGCAGGGGGCAGGGGCAGGGGCAGGGACAGGCAGATCTCTGTGAGTTCAAGAACAGCCTGGACTACAGAAGGAGTTCCAAGAGAGCCAGGGTTACACAGAGAAACCTTATCTTGTAAAACCAAATCAAATCAAAACACCCCTCAAGATTCTCTTTGTAAATAAGTCATTGTATTACTGCCTCTCTTCCTCTCAACTTACACAAAGAGAAAAACAAAGCAGTGAGTATCACCACAAAGCAGGTATGAAGTGACCATGGAAACCACCACAAGACCGTTACTGTATGTAGGTTGACAGTATGAAAAGAACGGAAGGAGGAAGACAGCGAGCAGGGCAGGAATGGCTGAGAGAGTCGTCTGACTTGTTCAGAGCTCAGGCTGAGAAGTGGCACGGGCATCGCCAGCCATGGAGAGGCGGGCTCCACTCCCGTCTATGACAACACTCTTTCTAGATCTACTGTAGTAGTAATCACTGTTGACGGCAATGAATAGACAAACAGTGATTCAAACAACAGGGCCAGGGCTCAGCGGGTCACAGCACTTGCCAAGCATGACTGAAGGGGAGTTTGATGCCCAGAACCTATGATGAAAGGAGAGAACTGACTCGTGGGACTTATCCTTTGACCTTCCTATATGTGCTATGTATACATATGCATGCGTGTATGCACGCATGTGCACACACAGACACACACACATCTTATAAATAAAATCAGGTAAAATAAAATCAAACTCGCAATTGGTCCTGTGAAATCACCACGCTTACTAAACCAAAATATGAAGTGTAAAAAACACAAAGCAGGAAGAGCTGCCCACTAGGACTGGTTCCCAGAAGTGCCCCAGGAACCATAATTACCCTCTTTCCACTAGGAATGTATCACGCCAGATTTTGGCCTTCTTGTTTGTCCGAAACCTGAAAGCAAAATAATAATATTTACTGTTAGCATCTGAATGTTTTCCCAAATGGATTCGTGCTAACAGCTTATTTAAAGGAACGCCTCCCACTTCCCACTGACCACGGCTGCATCTCCACCAGCGTGCAGTTCATAAACAGCTGAGAAAGGCTCGGCCTGCAGGAATCCTCGTGGGGAAAACTTATTTTACCTCCGTGGTTTTCGGTACTGGCTGACCTTGGGCATCGCCCGGAGCTTGGGGGGGGGGGGGGCTGGCTGACAGAAGACATGTTGCCGTACCTGTTACCCGGCTTTTCCAGGTCTAGAAGTTTGAGGACAGACTTGCCATCCACATCAGGAGGAGCATCGAGACCAGCAATATCCAGGATGGTGGGAGCTAGGTCGATGTTCAGAACAATCTGCGGGACTCTGTACGGAGACAGATGGTTCCAGGTTAGACCTAAAGCAGGTAGCAAACAGCTGCAGAACTGCTTTTCCGAGACCAGCAGTGGTTCATCGGCTTCCCAGCCTCTCTGCCCTCCTTCGTCTCTAGGGAGGGGTGGGTGGTAGAGAGCAGTGACACAGCTGGCTTTCAAGGGGGGCAGGGCTGGAAAGATGGCCTTAACTGCTGTGCCTCAAACACACAGCCAGGCAGGATATGTATTGGTACATGATGCGTTTAATATGTTCATTATTATTTTCAATAATGAGTGTGTGTGATGCATGCTTTCTAAAATGTGATAATCCAGATTTCTTCTTGCACTAAAGCTATAAAGTTAATATTGTAAGAACCCAGTTTTATAGTTTTTAGTTTGCCTCATGACTAAGACCTTCAATATACAAAGCTAACTACAGACAGAACTATTCTCAGACAGTTTGTAATGATTTTTTTAAAATTAATTTTAAGTTAACGTACAAAGAAATGTGTCTCATTATGATATTTTTGTATTATTTTTCTGATTTCCCCATCCTAACCCGTCTCTCCCCTCTCTCTGGCGGCTAATATTCTCCTGTCTGCTTTCATGTAACATATTATTTCATGTAACATTAGCCCTTGTTCCTCTAGTGATCTGAATGGACATAAAACCTTCTTCAAAGAACCTTCTTCCTCTCATCAGCTCATCCCAGAATAAGCTCAGCACAGCAGCAGGTGAGACCTTAGACACGAGATTCAGAATCCCGGGCTCTGGGCGCCCGGGGGCCGCCTCTAGTGCAGAGGATTCTCAGACGTATCCTCATGCTGCCTGTCTGGTTTTGCCTGAGTCCATGGAGGATGCTGTTTGGAAATTCCCTTCCAATTCTGTCTTCTGCCACTTCCATAGCTCTCTATACACAGCATCTGCTTCCTAAAAAGCAAGTTGAGATTGCAGAGAGAGGGCATGGATGCCTGCGGCTTGGATGAGGTGACGGTGGAGAGAGGGACGGGAACGACTCATTTGAGTCTCTTTTCTCTGAAACAAAACAAAAGCGTGCCCAAGCAGTCTAAGGCACTGGATTAAGGCTCCAGTCTCTTCAGGGACTGGAGAGATGGCTCAGGGGTTCAAAGCACTGACTACCCTTCCAGAGGTCTCAAGTTCAATTCCCAGCAGCCACATGGTGGCTCACAACCATCTATAATGGAATCTGATGCCCTCTTCTGGTGTGTCTGAAGACAGTTATAGTGCACTCATATAAATAAAATAAATCTTTAAAAAAAAAACAGGCATTTTAGCCCTTAATTTTTTTTTCAAAAATTAAAAGCTAAGAAGGTAGCATTGGCGTCATAGGAAGTGACCCTGCACCTCCGGTTCAGGATGGAGCTCTCAAGAGCACATCCTGGCCACATACGGAGGGCAAAGGGGACACAGTCTCCGTTTGAGGGACTCAGATGCTGTTACTGTTGTCACTTCTTTCTTTTAAGCAGTATAGTTTAGTTACTAGGTGGCAGTGACAGTAAATCACCAAGCCATATATCGTGTGCTTTAGCTCTGGATGAGTTAAGACCTACATTATCTTACAAGTCCAGGAGCCATGACACCTCCACTCAACAGAGAAGTACGTACATTGACCCGGGCTCTATGCTCGGACCGCGAATGAAGAAAGGCACCCGGATGTCAAAGTCATATGGCATGGACTTCCCCTTAACCAGCCCGAACTGTCCGATGTGGTAGCCGTGGTCCGCGGTGTAGATGATGTACGTGTTGTCCAGCTCCCCCGTCTCCACGAGCATGCTGTACAGCTGCAAGAGAGAAGGGGGGACCCCGGCGCAGTGAGGCGGCCGGAGCACTGCCTCAACCTCCCCAAAGCCCTTTCTCTTTCCCTCTTTACAGAAAAGGCCCTGGCTGGCCTAAAATTCCCTATGTAGACCAGGCTGGCCTTGGACTCACAGTGCTCCACCTGCCTATGCCTCCCAAGTGCGGAGATTAAAGACAAACATCACCATGCCCAACTCAGCATTTTTCACAAGCCACGTGTTGCTTCAGTAAGGCTGGCAGACAGAGACATTACCCACAGGTCTGCAATGCATGTGATCCTGGTGGGAAATATCCAGCACTACAGTCCAATTGTTTTTTACTTGTCTAGAACATTCTGCTTACAGGGTTTGTTTCCTGTTCGCTAAAAAGGCAGATAACAAAACAAGCCATGAAACCACTTCTCCCAACAAACTCCGTAGATTTTTCACTTTGAAAATCTGTGATTAAAGCAAATTTTAACATATCTCTCTTCTCCTTAACCACAAGGGTAGAGAAGACCCCACGTGGGCAGACCCAGCCTTTGTTAAACAGCCAGAAATTCCACCATACTTGGTTTTCATTTTCACACTGCAGAGATAACAGGACTAGAGTGGTGGCTGTCTGCACCAGGCAGGGCCCTCTATTTTATTTTACCACAGTCACCACTGTTCTCTATTGCATTATATAAAACCCTCTCTAGTCACTGACATAATTTAATTTCCGAAGCATTCGAGGGTATGGACTCTGATTTGTGATATTTGATTTAATTTTCTGGCCTTTGCCACCGGCTCTTTAAGAACCAAACTTGAAGAGACAGGAATGAGGGGGGTCACTGAACACACCGGTCTCTCCTAGCCCAGGATTAGGAGACAGTAGCGGGGTGCACGGGACAGGGCCTATGGGAGCGGGTCCAGTGACCACGCGCCACAGGGTGGGGCCTTACCCTCTCGACAGAGTCATCGACTGACATCAGCGTCTGGAGGCGCTTGCGCTGCAGCACGTTGGTGAACTCCATGTGGATGGGCAGCATGGGCCCCGTGTACTGCATGATCCAGTGCTTGTCCATGTTGGGCGCGTAGTTATAGCTAGGCGTGCTGAAAACACGCGGAAAGTCATCGTCATACACATTTTTTTTTAAACGAGAAAACAGTCATTTGGGGAAACATTTCAAGTTAAAGGTTGTAGATAATCACTTCTGAAAGATAATTTAGTCACTGCTGAAGCGTTTTTCTCCCAATCACCTTGAGAACTCTTTGAGTTTGTGAAACTATCGTCTTCACCATCCTAAACAGTACAGGCCCTCTGTGGGCATGCAGACCCAGAGATAATACTCAGACTGAACGTGGAATTACTTCAAGTTCACGTGGGTTCTAGGAATACACTGTGTAAGTGACACGTGAAGATGAAGGTGCTTATCCCACATTGTCAGCTGGCACAGAAATGCAGAAAGGAATGTTCTTGGGTGACGTCAGCCTCTCACGTGTTTATTGCTAATTACCCTGTTAAAGCCACCTGCACATTAGTGGGATGATGGTGACCACAATCTCAACATGTTTTTCTTTCTCTCGACTCTCTTAAGGCAATCTTATTATTAACTTACACTCTGTCATGAGATTTGTTCTTTGTTCACGTTGTTGGTTAAAACCATTAATTCAATTGTATTTGCTGGGATTATAACCAAGGCAGAGTCTGCCATTTACACATTTACCAATAAAATACTTGCCTCATAGAGAAATCAATAGGGTTAGAGGACAAGGGTTCTGTTAACTACAGAGATGTGGGTTTCCCTGTGGAGTAGGCCAGTCCCACCTACAGTTGGGGGAGGGCGTTTGCACAGATCAATGGGTATCAGCTACACAGCTCTGGAAACTCAAAATGGCCACTTTCTCATTAAAGTCTTCCCTAATTTCCATTAGACGCCACCATCACATGCTCCTGAAGTGAGACACTATTATGCAGTCATTGAAGCCTTTTCCTCATGCTATTATTACAGGCTCTCAGAGGGAGGAGTTACTCTAGAGTAGTATCCAGCCTATTTTTAGATGTGTTGATTGTCTCAGCTCTTTTGGTTAACAGGTTCATTATCCCCATTTTACACATGCGAAAACCAAGGCAAGCAAACAAGTCACAGAGCTGAACAGAGACAGCAGAATCAAGCCTGGACCCCACAGCTCACAGGAACAAAGGGACGCTCCCTCTGTCTGAGAGCACTTTTAAGGTAGACCACAGATTTACAAATAGCCAGGCTCCCAGAGCAAGCCACCATCTGTGCCGAGGATCTGGTTTACCCGCCCCTGTTTGCAGGATAGAAGGATTGTGGAAGGGAAGTCTGACGGGGAGCCTGGAAGCAGTCCCAGTCAACCAGGTCATTTCAGGAGACTTCAGAACCACGCAGGTTCTGTCACACGGACCTCCCCACACTACACTTGCATGGCTGTATCTGGGGACGTTCGTATGCACACTGAGTCACAGAAATGGCACCTGATTTTCACATTTTCTCCTGCCAGAGGGGTCTGTTCAGATAGTTGTTCATGGTCGGTGAGAGCAGACATGATCTGGCTACCTGGTTAAGCTCTGGAGACACCATTGCCAAAGGTGGAGAGCATGAGTTCCCACTAAAGGGACAACCAAAGGGCAAACCGCAGCCCTGAGTTTGCACGTGTGTGTGAGTGCAGTGCAAGGGGCGCCTCTGGGGCTTCCACAACTCAGTAAGCAAATTCTCCTCATGTAAATATCCAGGTCCAAACAGTCCCGTAACATTAAACTGCAGTCTCTGAGAACCATCTGCCGTTCTTTTCATCCCTCCCCATTTTTCTCTCTCTTCCTTTTAAAGACTATGGCAAAGAGAAACTTTCAACATCGTGTTTGCTGCCTGCCAGATAAATGGTTCTGAAGCCAAATGGTCCCAATTTTTGACCAATTTTTGAAAGGATTCCTCCTTTCTAGAAAAGACAACACTGGGAAGTGGGTACAGGGAAGGGACAGAGCCTGCCTGGCACATTCTGGCAGCCGTGCTGCAGTACAAACAGGATTAGGTTAAGAACCGGAGAAGGGCAGAGAGGCTGGAAAATCCCTAAGCAAAGGTTTTGCACCCATGTGCTGGGGTCCAGGGGAGGGGGCTTGGGGGTGTGTGAGGTCAGAACAAGACAGCACTTTGGTCAGGAAAGGCCTCCTAGCCTTTTACCAATTGTGGCCCCAAAGGGAATACAGCTGTAAGAGATTACACAGGGTTTCTGCATAATGCCCGTCCTTCCCTCACTGCCTTTGAAGTTAGGTCGGCTTAATTTAAAAATAAATCTAGTTGACTTTTTTAAAACCACAAAACCTCAACGCAAATAAAAATTACAATAGGGAGCCGACATGCAGGCTCACGTGGGCAAATTACATCTTCCACCAGTTACCTTGATGTACTCGGGGCAGCCCCACCTCACTGTGAGGAGCCGGGAAACTTGCAGCAAATTACAAGCCTCAAATTGGACTCCTGGATTTACCAAATGACATATGTTAAATCTGGCTTATATTAAAAGGGAGAGTTCAGGGCCCGTTGTCAAAGCTGTCCACCCTCCCCCTGTAGTTTTCTGACTTTCTCAATATGGGAGATGACCTCTAGCTTAGAAGAGGACCTTCCAGGTGGGATCCCAGCGGGGATCAGGGCTCTGGGGGCACACATTTGCTTTTTAAAGGAAGACAGACAGCCGCTGCTCCCCCCACCTCCCACCTCCCAAGAACAGCAGCTGTTCAGAGACCTGCAGGTGGACCGGCTGGGCGGCTGGAATAGACAACATTGTTGAAAAGTGATCTTTTGCCAAAGACTGTGGTTGCCTCCTGCTGAGGTCTGCCAAATTCCTTGAAGATGCAGCCTTCTGTCCCCCAGTGATAATTAAGGCTTGCTTGCCTAAGGACCTGACTTCAGCAAAGAGGGCCTGGAGCTGTCTCTGGACAGCTTCACTGAAAGAATACTCCTTACAACGGGAAACTCTTCCGCTGTCTAAATGCTTGGGAGTCAGATCTCCTTTTTTCTCCCAGTTTTGATGTGCTAAGACGTGATTCTGGGCAGGTCTTTGAGGAGGGGGACTGGGGCAATGCCTCAGTTTCTTCATCTGTACCCTAGGGATAACGACTTTCCAGGGGTTCTTGTGAGGGCTGAGAGATTTCTGTGACTCCTGAACAGCTACGCTTGTTCAGCTCGTTCACCGGTGGCCAGGCGAGCTCCCCGGGCACCCTGCTCCTCTTTGGCAAAGGGCTCAGGCTGGCAGCTCTGGGCCACTGTTCCCTCCGTGGCCTCACGCTGACCCACGCTCCCAGGCACAGAGATCCCCAACCCCAGCTGGGACAAGAACAGGTGAGCTGTTTCCCTATGGAAAGTGAACCTCCCGTCTTTAACCTTTCACCCCACTGAGAGTGTTCTCCTTTCTACTGAGGAACTGCTGAATATCACTCTACGCTCCTTAGATGTATCATGTAAAGTAGCCATCTCTGATTGTCACTTTAAAATTGTCACAAAGGATCAGATCGTTGCTTTTTGAGTTTCTGTTCTTTCAATACTAAACAAAGAAAAAACAAAACAAAACAAAACAAAACAAAACAAAACAAAAACCACCCCAGAAGTATCACTGTCTTTGGCTTGGTGACAGTTTCTGCCTGTGGAATGAAGGTTTCAAACAGATCTTGTCTGGGGAACGCATCTGCAGGGCTCCACTGACTGTGCCTGGGCTGAAAAACTTTGTATTTTCCTCCCGAGGCGTCACTGCAAGTTGCTTTGCCTAGTCTGCCTTTTGTGGGTGTGTTGCTCTGGACTGCACCACACTCACATACCTCATTGCCCAGTAAAGTTCAATCTTCAACAGGATGCTAATTTTTTTCCGGGTTTGAGTCTCTTTCCCCTGTTACTTTTTCACTAAAAGTAGGAAAAAGGACTGAAAAATCAACAGCCCTACCTTTCTCTTTGATGGATAATTTTTTTTTTAAATAATAGAATGATTCTTAGTAGACAAGAAATAACTTCAAGAAACCGTATGTGTTGCACATTAAATTCATATTGGGGAATCATGAAATTTGTGGTTCCTTTTGAATTTTGATGGGTTTTGCTGTCATTCCAGTGAAAATATATTTCTTTTGTTGATGTGTTGAACATCTGTTTTCTTCATTATTTTGTAGTTGCAAACACCAACAAAAGAAAGAGACTGATAGGAATACTGTTCAGTGAGAGGTGGGGTAGGTATCGGGGCACAGTGAGCACAAGCCCATCTCACAATCTTCTAACACACCCGCAAAGCCTCACACTGAGGGGCTCGACCTACTCTCCCAAGCCTCCCCATCAGTTTCATTAAAATGGAATTTACTTAATTGAGTGTGTGGCAGTCTGCCCCACCTGACTTCAGTGTCTTTTGGCAGATAACATTTGGACAAGTGCAGAGTAAGACCGAATGATTTTGTCAGAGGCATACAGTAAAACGGGAATTGCCGGATGGTGCTGGACACGCCCACTGGAACCATGCACGGTGCTCTTGGATGTCCATGGTGGCTGGGACATGAACCGAGGCATGGCCCGGTGCAGTGGGCAAAACAGCTGGAGCACGGAAGGTGGCATCTGGTTCTAACTTTGTCCCTAACTACTTATGTCACTTGAAGAAAGCCATTTAGGCTTTCAGGAAAGCATACAACTGGGACTTTAATTAATTTTTTTTTAATTTAAAAAATTATAGAATTAAGAGAATTGCTAGTTGCTCTCTGAACTCTTAAAACATTTTTTTGAAGAATTCTGGTACTGTGCATGAAAAATTATTTTCATGTCAGCTAGCTGGTGAGGTCAACGCTATTCACTTGGTAAATAGAAACTAATTTTACAACGAGAGGAGAGCCAGGCTCCCTTCCACAGGAGCCGGGACAGGTGCTTTTGTCTGTGTCCGAGGACGCGGTCATGGGCTGCCTCATGTCACTGCGACCCTCTGGAGCCATGCTGCTACCGAAGCTCAGGAACTTAGGAACACCTGGGTTCATCTTACAGTGGAAATAGCAGGTTTATAGAAAAGGGAGCGGTTCTGCTCACACTGGAAATTCGTATAGTATTTAAAAGTCCATCTTCAGATGCATAACTTTTATGGATTCTTTTTTTGTGTGTGTATGTAAAAGAGATAAGAATACAAGTTCTTTTCAGGCCAAGACTATATATATTAAATTCTGTGTGCACATTTATGTAGGGTACGGCCTGTGAGCACAGTGCCCTGGAGCTGGAGGGCAGCCTGCTCCACGTGGGTGCTGGGCCCTCTCACTGCTGAGCCTGTGTTCAGCTCCAAGAGGGGAGGTTTCTTTACAGCTCCAATTAGCAGCTTGCTCTCTCCCCTCCCCACCCCTCCCCCGTCCTCTCTGTCCCAGTCTTTGTGTCTCCTTCTCTCTTTCTCTCTGTATGAACTATTGAATCAAAACAATTAAAAGTCAACTCCCAGAGTTGACGGGGTACAGTGGGTGGCAGGGGCACACTACCGCAGGGTGGGGAGACGTTATTTCCCGAAAGCTTAGTAGGGGCTCTGCTATAGTGAAGAGTTTCATGATAAGACTTTCCTGTGGATTTCCGTGCTGGAGCCTTTCTTGTATTTCTTGGAGGCCAAGACAGGCTGAGCTACTGTCTGATTAAACAGGACCCCCATGCGAACAAGGGAGCGGTAATCCGCTCCTATTCTTAGTTGGGAGGCATAGCCTCTTCCCTCAGTTTGTAAAGCCAGTGTGCAGACACTGAATGGGCCTCTCTCTTTGTCAAAGAAGCCAATACCATGGAAACTTGATCCACTCTCTCCAGTGTAAGAGGGTCAGATAGCCACAGCCCAGGGCTGGATGAAAGGGATCGGGTGATGTTTGGCCACCTAGGAAGACCTGAAGCAAACCGTCCACATGACTCGCTTCCCCCACTGGAGGAGTCTTGAGCTCCGTGCAGTGTCCACAGGGCCTGCTTCCCGTTGCTTGACTGCATGGCTAATGCTTTTACTAAAGAAGCCAGCCACTCAGCAGCTCCGCACACCACAGTCTGCAGCTTGTCTTCAATTTGTCTCACTCCTTTTGTTGGAGGACTGAACTCTGAACCCGTTCCCTCCCTTTCTCTATCAGCAGCCAGGGAGGCCTTTGCAAGGAGGCATCCAGGAACTCAGGGCCTGGTGCAGGCATCTCAACAGGGCTGTGCTGGGCACACAAAACCCAAGGCTTAGTGGCAAGGAAGCAGAGTCCCTCAGCGACGGCACACATGCTCATGTCCTGTGGCTGGTAATGTTCTCCCACTTGGCAATTGTCCTGAGCAGAAATGTACAGCTAGAAAAAATGACAGTCTGAATCTGTTCTTTTTAGAACGGCCAGGTGGGGAGGTCCATTGCACTGAGTTCTTAGCGTGTCAAGGGTCACCACAGGGCAAGTGAGGACTTATTTCTCCATTGCCTCTCTTTAAACCATAAGTTAGACAGCATGAAATTATACTATTTGTGGGTCAATCATGTTGACATTTGCATATGGCTGAGGTTAATAGAAAAGATTAATGACAATGATCACCAGCAGTGTGGCTTCTGTGTCTTCATGTGACCTCTACTACCTCTGTCAAGTCTTGCTTTTGAGATCACATCAGTGTGCCATGTTTAATCCCACTTACCCTTACAGACTCTAAGGCTGAAGACAGGGCCTGTGGCCTTAAGGCGGGCAGGTGAGGGAAACCTGCACACCTTCCTCTGCCAAGCAGAGGTTTTTGCTTTGCTGGATTAATGCAAAGGGCACTGCTGGCTTGTCAGAAGTATAAAGGAACAGCCCAACCCTCTCCCGTGTACAAAGCATCAAGTCAGCTCACGTGTTCTTATTACCCTGCTTACATACAGACTCACTGAGGTTCCCAATATTCTTCAACCATTTCGCTATAAGCCTTCTGTCTTATTTCTCTCTTTGGACCCCGTTCTTTAGGGCCTAGGCCATGTCTTAGAGCAGTGATTCTCAACCTTCCTAATGCTTTGAACCTTTCACTACAGCTCCTTGTGTTGTGGCGACCACCCCCCCCCCAATTGCAAAAATCACTTCCGTTAGGATAGGATGTGCTAATGTTAATTCAGCAAAGGAAGCTTCATAACTGTCATCTTGCTACTGTTATGAACAGTAATGTAAAAATTTTTTGGAAATAGAAGCTGGCTGTACGGGTTGCAACCCACAGGTTGAGAACCATTCGTTTAGATTCTCCTGCATGTGTCCTTGACTGTGCTAGACTCTGTCCCTGAAGTCATCTATCTTCCTGGCTGTAGAGTCCCCCTCTCCTTCCCTGTCCTCTCTGCATGCCTGTTGGTCCATTCTTCCAAAAGATGCAGATGCTTTCGCCTGATGCTCTATGGTGCTGGGACTGTTGCTCTACGCTTGACTCTCTGGCCCTACTAGTGCTATGATTATCTGGACACTTTCCCATCACCCCTGTGAAACTTGGGTCTGGGAGAATTTGCTATAGATCTTTTAAGTTTCACAGACCATGTCACGGCTCCACATGCCTGGTGGACCTCAAATAAACATGGCTGTGTTTCAACAAAACCTTGGTAACACAAGCTGGATTTTGACCCCGGTCCTAGGTTATTAGTTTTTAAGGGATACCCACTGCTTATTCCTTAACCTGTTTCTGCTGTATGATAACCTTATAATGTGTAATTTTCAGCGTAGGGTCCAAAATTCACTCTTCCAAACTACTGCTGAGCGCCCCCCACTCCCGGACCTCAACTGGACTCCTCTACGTGTGCAAGTGTTGTCTGTACACTTGGCCGAGCTGTCGGGATGTCTTGTGTGGCTGGTTTTTATATAGGCTTAGGGCCTAGCCTTGAGCTTCAAAGGCAGGCTGACCTCTAAGGAACCATGAAATGCTGTATCTTATCAACCTTTCTCCGACACGTCCCTTAAGGCATAAGGCTGTAGGAAGTCATCTTAGGATAGGATGGTGCTAATGCTAATCCACCAAAGGAAGCTACACTGAGTGAGTTCTGATCCAAAGGGAGGGGAAGGGTGAGTTTCAAGGCATTACTGAAGAAGCCGGGAAGATCTGTCCCTCCCACTGCACGGCTCGTGCCGAATCGTCACTGAGCCACTCCACGGAGCCTCCTGCTAAGAGGGTTCGTACATAAATCCATCTGCAGTCAGTAACAGGGGAAGGATTCTGTGCATACAGCGGAGTCCAAAGTAGCAGCTCATGGAGACCAGATTCCCACTTGCTGGAGCAACTGTCTCGTGTGTCTCCTTCGTATTTGCATTCTTCTGGGCACATTCAGTAGGTGAAGCACATTGCTTCCTGTTCTAAGTCACTCTGACCTCTTTCCTCTTAGTCTTGGTCATGTGACTCAGGAAGGCCAGTTATAGAAACATACTAAGCAAGAATAGAACTAAAACTTCCACAGGGGACGCCCAATGCCAGGCATTTTATTAGCAGTCACTTTTCTATTTCCCCGAGGCTCTTTCTGTCTGGGATCTTAGAAGCCGGGGCAGACGGACAGGGGCGGTATTAGGCACAGGTAGATCATGAACCAGTCTCGGAGCTGTGTGATAAAGGTGCCTTTTGAACCAGCGGCCCTGTGTGGAAGGCTGCATATTGGGCGTGAAGGTTGGGAGAAGCCGTGTTGACAGAGTCAACAGCAAAATCGTGTTCTTTGCTGCCAAGGCACCAAGGCTTTTCCACCCTGGGCCAACGTGGATTATCAGTACACTGGAGCTCTCTTCTCTCCCTCAGCACCCCTTAGCCACGAGGGCCTCCCCTCAGCCTCCCCGCCCCCTCCCCTAGGGATGAAACATTAGGTTATTTTAAAGCCGTGACCTGAGAGGGCCTCCCAGGCCAGCTACCCTCGATGCCTGCTGCACAAGCCTAATTGAACATCTGCAGCCAAGCTGCCCCCGTGTTCCCCAGGAGAGAAAATAAAGCCCCGATTCTATAGCCAGAGCAGACAGGGGCTGCACTGTGGCTATGAAAAGCAAAATATGCCCCTAGTCTATTAGTACTATTAAGTCCTACTCCGGAATATCATTTATACCACCAAAAGGAACTCTAGGTGGAAACTGCCCCCCATTTCCCTGATATGAGCCCTTTCATTTAGCTACCGGCAGCCCCGGAGATGTGTTACCCAATCAGAACCGCCAACACTCTCACTGCAAGCCTGGTTGGCGTTTGTGCCTGTCCCTCAGGTTCTCACATTCTGACCCCGCAGAGCTGGCATTTTCCCCTTGGGGTTACACAGTGGAAAGCAAGAGGGCGAAGAGGAGGATAAGTTGGGGAGCACAGGCAGGGGCCGAGTTCGGCGGGGTACATGGTGAAGTTTGTTACTCACATGTGTTGGGAGGCATTGGGGTACAGTTTTGAAAACTGTGGGGCGGAGTCTTCAGGGCCGTGTGGCGCCGCGTGGCTAATCACCATCATAATGGGCCTATGGGGATACATTCTCTTAGACATTTTGAAGTAATTAATGCTCTCGTTAGTGATTAAGTCTGTGAAGTAATCCTGAAACATACATTTGACACAAAACAGAAATTACAAAAGGTGACATTCAAGATCATGTTTGAACACCGCTTCCCTCTGAATCTACCCACTGAGTAAAGAGGTGAGGTCTATCTAGCTAAGCCTCAGCCGGAAGAGCCCCCACCCCACCCCCAGGACCAACCACCTCCAAGGACGGAGAAAACGCGTGGCTGTTCATTTCTACCAACAAGGGTGTGGGGAGACATGTACCATTCAGCAATTAGGAAAGAAAAGGGGCAAGTTGTGTTTGCCCAAGATAATGATTAAAGCTGGCAATACAAATCCAACAGCCTATGAAACGCCGGACACGTAGCTCATTCTCAGATTTCATTGATGTAATTCATTGGCAAAACATTTAATTATGGCAAGGCCAGGAAACGCCCCACCCACTCCTCATTGACAGCCTCAGAACACACACACAGAGCGGGGCACACACGCGAATGTGCAAAGCCAGGAAAGGATCTACCCGTCTACCACCATCTAATAGAAACCATTGTCAAACTCAGACACGGGGACAAAATGCAACATTTTAGGGAGTCTTTCTCTTGGAACAGTTAAATGTGGGAGCATTTGATTTTTTTTCCAGCATATCCTGTATTAATTGTACAAAGAAAGTAATACAGCTACTGGGGCTCAAGTCTGACTTGCTAATAACATGACTTCAGCTAGAGTTTAGAGGGCAGGGCGTGATGCAAGTTTGGAAGTGGGCAGGGGGAAACTGGATGAAGAGGAAAGAGAGGATGATGGGAACTTTAATTAAGCACCTGCTTCCTCTGTGGGTACCACTGGCCTGAAGCTCTAGTGTAAACTTTTGTCAGAAACTCCTAGGCAATGGTCACAATGTCAAAAACTTCCAGGCACTGCTGGTCACATGTTGTGGATTTAAGGACCAGAACAGCTGCAAGGGCTGTGGGGGGCGGCGGGGAAGAAATCCATGTCATATGTCCTTGTCAGGATAAGTCCCTGCTTTCCATTGGGAGTGTGTTCAATTTCTTTGTACGTAGCCTCTCGATCTCTCTCCCTCTCCCTCCTTCTCTCCCTCCCCCCACATTCTCTCTCCCTCCCTCTTCCTCTCTCTCTCTCTCTCTCTCTCTCTCTCTCTCTCTTTTACAACACACTTGTCTTTGACACCTAATCAGCTGTGATAATGAGCAGGTCTCGCTGATTTAGTATTTGGAGAGAATCGTGATTACTTTGTTCTCCTTTGGACAGCATGGCATAAAAGGTTAATAGCTTGAACAAGGAGCAGGAAAGCATCCCTACAGATTGAAACTGATAGCAGTGACAATCTGTGTGCGTGGCTCGCATCATTTGGCTGCAGTGATTTTGTTCCCAGGCAGGGAAATAATCCAGGATACGTGAGTGGTTGAACCACTCACTCCAAGCTGAGCTTTCTTGTCTTTTTTTTTTTTTTGAGACAGGGTTTCTCCGTGTAGCCCTGGCTGTCCTGGAACTCACTCTATAAACCAGGCTGGCCTTGAACCAGAAATCCGCCTGCCTCTGCCTCCTAAATGCCGGGATTACAGGCGTGTGCCACCACGCCCAGCTCTTGTCTTTTACAAAGATGATATCGCTCAACTTTGCCTTCAAGGTCTCTGCTGGCTCGATTCTCAACTCTGACTTCAAGATTCCCACCAGCAGTGTGGGTGAGTTCCTTTGTTTTCAGAAGGTTAGAAAAGACCCAGACTTATACCCCATCTCTCTGCAAGTCCACTGTGCTGTAATCAAGCCAGGCACAAAGACATCGATTGGCATCTAGTCCCCTTTCTCTCTCTAACAAATATCTGGACCTGTTGAAACAGGTGCTGAAATGCTTTTTGGCATTTCTAGGAAAATGAGATGGACATGTCCAGAAGGAAAGAGTATTTTAGAAAAGTTGCCAAACTTTTAAATTTAAATTTAAATTTAAAATTTAAAGCTATTCCTCCCTTTGCTTTTATAATCCCATTTTTAAAAAATCAAGTGAGTAACCATAAGAACATATTTGTGATTTGCTGTGCTTGCCCTGGGGTCTCGCCAAGCAGTCCTGGTTGGCCTCAGCTCACTACGGAGCCCCAGCTGGTTCCAACTCTCCACTCATCTGCCCCGCCTCCCAAGAGCTGACATCTCAAGACACACAGCACTGTGTCTGGCTTTCTCTTGGAAGTTTTAAAACCTAGGACCATGGGTGGTTTCTCTAGGTTGATTTTGAAATCCTAAGACTGACAGCCTCAGACTCTTAGGAGCTCTCACTGCCGTGGGCAATGTCCTTGTCACAAATGCAGGCTTCGTCAGGTGGCGGTAAAAGTGAGTTAGAGCATCCCAGATTTCTTGGGCACACTGTGCCGCTTAGTTTCACACGGAAGCCTGAAGCCACAGGCGGAATACACTTTCAGCACTGAAGAGTCAGCGGTGCAAGATGTGCATTTGATTATGCGAGCGAGCTCTTGAGAGAGGGACAGACAAAAAACTATCACAGGAGAGGAGGAGGTAAGATTTTCCTGATGGCACTCTCATCAAAGACTGATAGCCTTTCCTCCTAATGAGGGAGAAGGAAGAAAGCCTCAGCAGACAAACACACTGGTCCTTTCGAGCCTTCCTGTCTGGAGCTGGAAATGCTCCTCGGGATATCGTGAGAACACAGAAAGCCCGTCTTGCAGACAGCTCACCTCCCTGGAAGTGTCCCCCCCCCCCCCATTCTGCTCAGAGGCAGATTGACGCAGGTTCACACTGGAAATTACCTTTGCGTAATCAAATCCATGCTTCTCCTTGATGCCGTTGCGGCAAACAGTGTAATTATAGAACCGGGAATTCTTGATTAATCCGAGCCATTCTCGCCATCCAGGAGGGATGTAGCTGCCATTGTACTCATTGAGGTATTTTCCAAAAAAGGCTGCAATGGGAAATGAAAGATTATTTTCTCATGTGAGATGATTTATCACAAACATATACAGAGACAGGAAATTAGGTCCTGAAAGGTGACGGAGAAATGGAAATTCATCAGATGACGGTGCCACCCACGCCTCGCCTGTACACCGTTCCTCAGGCTTGGTCAGTGTGACACGCGCACACTCTGTTTTTTAACTGAACTACATGGACGGTAATGATCAGAGTGCTCTTGGGGAATCTGCTCCTCAGGCTATCCTGGAATAAAAGCCGAATATTTTTCTTTGTTCAGTCAACTGGGAAATGGACAAAGTAAGACTGAGAGAAAAGGCAAGGGAGGACCATGGCACTAAAAGCCATGCTTTGTGACAAAATTATATTTTCTTGCTTTTTGTTTGAGCAATGAGTCACAAACACTCCACAGAATTCACCTTGCTTTTCACATATCTACAGAGTAAACATTGTCCTAAGTTTCCAAGTCCCCCTCCCCGAGTGTAGCCTTCCAGAGAGGCACTCCACTCCCACTGTCCTCTTTATCCCAATCTGGTCCTGAATCAAGGCCAGAGTAGACTCTGTTTCACGCAAATACTTTTCTTGAACCCAGAATCCTGGGACCTGTTGTTCTAATGCACCTTCTCTTTCCTCTTGGAGACATAGTCTGGTTCAGGAGGAAGCTTTGTCCCTTCTGATAGAATCTTTCTATTTGTTTATTTATTTTGGTCATCTATCTATGTATCTATCTGTGTATCCAGGTATGTATGTATGCATGTATGTATATATCTATTATCTATGTATGTATGCATGTATGTATGTATCTATGTATGCGAAGGACTTAAAACAGTGTTTGACATATACTGGGGCTTCTCACATGATCCCACGTTTGAAATACTTTACCATTTTCTGGTTGAAGGACACCTTGCTCTGACTTATTTTGTAGAAGCCAAGTCTCTGTCCCGTGGGTTTCCATTTTCCTTCACTGATTTTTAAGCCTTTCCTGATCCTTTCGGTGCTCCCTGCCTTCGGGGTAGCCATGCCCAGTCGTGCCTGGCCTTCCCCTCATGGCGTACTTCGTCGGTCACTGTGCACCAGTTCTAGCTGTTACCATGGTGACCGCCCTTTGCCTTAACCCTTCCCTTAGCAATGACGCCTTCATGTCTGTTAATAATTGCTGCCTCCAGGACTGCCTCCAGGTGCTCGGTGTCTTTGTGTTAATGGAGTGTGAGAAATGTACTCAGGCGTTCAGATGTACTGTCGCCTACCACATTCACCGCCCAGGACACAGTGCCCAGGACGTGGCGCCCAGCACTGGCAGCGCAACGTACTCTAAGCCCTATGGAGCCTCCGGCCACCAAGGCCCATCTCTCAGCATCGCCTGGCCTCGTTGGACGGCGCACTTCTTGGCCGCTCTACCACTGCTTATCTAGGCTTCCAATCATTCTGCTCCGTGCGTACTATTCACCTGCGTCTCTTTCTACGGAACCTGATTTTCAGGTCCGTATTACTATGTCAATGGCTTGGGTATTAGTACTGAATTTTCTTCCTCCTTCCAGTGATGGTGCTATCAGAGTTACCCCACGTGGACCTGACTTTCAGAACCATTTTGTTCCTTTAGACATCACCACTGGCCTTCACAGCTGCTTAAGGTGGTGGCTGAAGCTGGAAGGCGGGGAGAGAGGCAAGAAAGATTAGTTTGTAACTGAATGTGTGTGTGTGTGTGGGGGGGGAGTGTCATATGACTTCTGCCTAGGATGACCTTTTGCATTAGAGAAAAATACATTCACTGTCTGAAGAAAATCCTTTGCTCGATCATAGTAATTATAAAAGATGTGGTGCTTAGAAAAATTAAACCTTATTTAGTATAGTGAATGGTGTTGTCATGGCATTCCGATGCCTCTGGCAGTTTCATTGTAGTGACCATGACATAATTGAGAACTGGGTTACATTGTGATTTATACATCTGTACTTATGAATTTGGTTTACTCAAATGGAGTGGAAGCGTCCTGAAGATCGGGCTCTTGTCTTTTTATATCCCAGGGGCCAGTGTACTTGCAGTATGCCATGGTCCAAAACATATATGTAACATTTCACTTTCTGTGCCTAACAAAAATCTATAACATCATCATTCATCCAAATGAGAATATTAGCTTCTCTTACTGTAGAGATCTCTAACTTAATTAATTCCTTTACTAGAGATTAAATAAACAAGCTCCTACAACTAAAATAAATCTGTAAAAAGACACAGGATGAGAGCATAGGTAACTTTATGTAAATTAAGTCTGGCAGCATGGGTCTGTGGTGGTGGGCGACACGGGACGATGGTTTGAGAATAGGAGTTAAAGACCAGCCCACGAAGTACAGTGAGAGACAGCCCACAGTCAATTAAAATCTTCATTGCGTCTTTCTTCCACTTATAGCACGAAATAGAACGGATTTGTCAAAAACTCAGCATATGTGATTTCCTATACTGTGTATGAGTGTATTTTTTAACAACATAATTGGAAGGATCAAGGCCACTTCAGCAAGCACAGCAGACCTGCAGTGTAACTTTGGACAGGAAAGATGACTGTGTGTCGGTAACCGGTAGCCTGAGTTCTTCAGACAGATCAAGGGCGGAGCGAGGCGCAGCCACGCCTCTTCAGACAGATAAAGGGCGGAGTGAGGCGTGGCCACGCCCCTTCAGCTTTGCTCTGGCTTCTTTTCCTTCCAATCAGGGCAGCCTCTCCACCATGGATAATTTTTCTCTTTAAGCTTATGATTTTGGGCTCAGTTTTATACTAACATCTATCCCGTCATAATTTTTCGCAGACTTCAGGCAGAACACTTGCGTTTTTGTGACAGACAAGCCGTGGCCTTTCGCACTTCCTCCTCAGGACGGAGCGCAATAGGTGCGGTGCTGTTTGTTTTTCTTCTTGGACATTTAAGCTTTCATGAACTCACATTTTCCATGAGTAAAGTTAGAAACATTTAGGCTGCAACCAGTCCAAAAATATGCCTAAGTTCTGAAAGGGGAAAGTCATGTCATACAAGGGTAAATATAATACTGGATCGATTCATTTCATTTAAATCCATGTATTCTGGATGCCTCCCAAAATAAGCCTCTTAGTAATTTGTCTTCTTGGAGTTGTTCTTTGTAAGACTTATTGCTGCTTTGCGTTTTGCTCTAGATGGAGATTCACGTGTCATGTTATTTCAGTTTCCCCTGTTATTCTTAAGCCTACAGTTAAACATTCCAAATAGTATGATCATAATTAGGAAAGCAGCAACCAATTACATGTTATTTTCCCCCACTGGTTTAGTGACTCGTAAGTAATTATGTTGGTTTACAATCTTCTCCCCCACCCCTTCATTCTGCAGCCATGATTCATGGCTAGACCAGTGACTATTGTCACAATGATGATTTTGTTTCCTAATTTTCTGAGATACTTTTATCTTTCTTGTCAGATAGAACTGTAGGTTACCCAGATCTCGAACCCCATTTGTGATGCTGAGCTCCAACCTAGGATCTCATGCATGCTAGACAGACGCTCATGCATGTTAGACAGACGCTCATGCATGCTAGACAGACGCTCATCCACTGTCCTAAGGCCCAGCGCCTGAGTGACTGTTATGCTTTCTCTACCCTAAGAAATTGGAAGGGCCCTTGCTGCCCTGAAAGAATTCCTTATGCACGAGAGGATGATCACTTGCTATGAATTCTACCATTACCCATGTGTCTCAGGTTTGGAAAGATGTTGGTTTAGATTCGCCTTTGTTTCTAGGAGCTGGTCTGCTGTTCCAGGAGAAAAACTGCAGGACAGCGAGGCTGCTGAGAATAACACACTGGTCTTAACTGGGTGCCTTCTGGCTGGTTCTCATGGCTTTATCACAGGCCCACCTCTGCAATCGGGACAATAGCCCAAGTTGAGCCCTGTCTCCTAAGCATTGGTGACAGCTTTATCCCCAAGAACAGCCCTATCTTGTAGGTATAAATTTACTGCTGGGAAAATACGGGGCTAGACTCATTGATGACCAGGTATGGGGGCACATTCCTGTAATGTCAGCATTTAGAGGGGAGGGGTTTGAGGTCACCCTGTGCTGTGGGACAGACAACACTCTAGTTTTAGCCAACCCAACACAATACACCTGAAGTAAGTACTAGAGGGCGCAAGTGAACGGGTGGTTCTCATGCAGGGGACGCAGTGAACTTTGCAAAGGTTTCTTTCCATTTTTGCTTCTGCTACGGAAGTTTAGTCCCTCCTCACACCCTTTCTGTATGAATCCACAGCATGCGCTTTGTGAGTCAAACTTCACCGTAACATTAGGTAGGCGTTACCATTTGTTTCTGTCTGGGGATTCTATGTGTCTGGGAGGCACTTTAGAACAAGGCAGGAGAGGATAACATGCACAGACATATGATCCCGGGGACAGCCAGACATGGAGACACACGCCTGTAATCCCAGCACTGTGAAGGAGGGAGGATGATCAAAAGTACCAAGTTTGAGGTGAACCTAGACTGTGGGAGACCCCGTCTTAAAAGACAGACAAGATGCTCCTGGGAAACTGCAGCCAGGAACGCTGGGCTCCTTGCACCGTCGAGGGAGGGGCTTTAGACAAATCCTATTGAGTCCTGGTGTCTTCCTTGGCACCACGGTCTCCCTCCACAGTTTCTTGTAAGAACTAGGTGACATAACTAAAGTGCCCAAGACAGAGTGGGCAAGCCATAGAAGCCCGTTCATTTCTTCACTTTCCTGGATTATTTCTGAAACAAATCAACACGCCCAGGTGCTGCTAGCAGCTCCACCCCTGAGCACAAGACTACCCATAAGATCTGGGTGTGCAGAGTCCCAGTCTTCCCAGCCCCACATGCTCTCCTAGGGGCTAAACTACAGGGACCCTGGGAAAGCAAAGGCTCTGATCTCACATGCTTCTCATGAATAAAACACATTTGGTGGTCACTCGGGTTCCAGGTATTAGGGGACTGTGTTAAACCTGCTTCTGAGGTCTAACCATACACAGCCTCTGGAGCCCCTACTCCAACTGAAAGGCACAGCCCAGCACATCTGCCATCCTGGACGGCACGGATGCTTGGCAGAGTTGCAAATTGCTTGAGAGTCTGCAGATAAAAGGCGCCATAAATTTAAACCATTAATGTGAGAAGACACAGGAAGAGAAGGTGCCCTCTGTAAGCCCCTACTAACCAGAAGCAAGCACCCTTGAGACAACAGAGGGCGTTTCGTCTGTGAATTGGGATCCTCAGATGCCTATGTGTTGGAGCTCCTGGATGCACAATCAATCATTTCATCCACAAATAACAAGAATTAAGTGCCTATGGGGTTTACTGCAAAAAGGCAAATGACTACGTATTTTCCAAGTCTTTTGGGAGAGATTTAAAAATAAAAGAGAGATTCAAGAGACTATGTGTCTGAAATCCTTTAGCTCTGAGAACAGATACTCTGGAGGCCTGAAAATTATTTCCAACAATCCTTTTTGATGATATCTCCCAGTCTTATGATTGAATAGAGATCCAAACCCTACCTCTTACTAGGCAAGGCCTCCATGTGTCTCCATGAAGAAATGCTAAGTAAAGCGGAAGCAGCACCCAGGGCTGGAGAATAAGGGCGTTAGAATGATGTTCCCAGGGACCCATTGTTCTTCAGTCCTGCCCACAATGGGACACTCAGAATCCCTCCCAAAAGAGTCCAGTTTTCAAAATCCCAGCCAATCGTAACCCTCATTTTTCTGCATGCAGGTTCAGGGTTGGGCTCTGGGACAACAATGACACTCCTCTCCTGGAAAGAACGGTGGATGCTTGCTTGGTCCCGAGACTTCAGCTGAAGCGACCTTTCAGGCCCCATCAACCATGAATGAATAAATGAACGTATCACACATCCACTCGGGAAGTCGTTTGGCCCACCTACGGGATCCCGGGCGCTTGCACAGGCACTGAGCAGTTCAGAACAACCCTTGGCAATTTCCCCTGAAAAGTCAGCAGGAAGGTCCTGCATCTAAGAAAATCCCCAAGTTTTCTCATGGTCCGTGAGATTTGTGAATGGAACACAACCTCATTCATGGCATGTCCACCCGCTGGGGGCCCTTGTGGGAATATGTTCATACCGCACCCACTGAGAACCCTGGATTTTCTTTTCTTTTCAAAATATTTATTCATTTTATGCATGTGAATACACTATCACTGCCTTCAGACCCACCAGAAGAGGGCATCTGATCCCACTGAAGATTGTTATGAGCCATCTTGTGGTTGCTGGGATTTGAACTCAGGACCTCTGCAAGAGCAGTCAGAGCTCTTAACCACTGAGCCATCTCTCCGGCCCAAGTCCTAGGTTTTTTTTCTATAAGGGATGCCACATTGGTACATTCTCTTTTTGCTCTGGTGTTAATAAGGCTCATCTTCTTTAAAATTTGAGTGCTTAGATCTAATCAGGTTGCTAAGAGGAACTCAGTGCCTTTTCCAGGAGTGGCTGTTGCCTGCTGAGCAGGTTATCAGGCAGGGAGGGCAGCCTTGTGTCCCCTGGGCACATTACTTGTTTTTTCACTCCTTGCCATTAATGATTGAGAATAAAATCGCCTGCTGGAAGCTACCAGCATGTTCTTGCACTTTTGACCCCCCTAACTATGTGCTCCTTAGACCTTTTTCTTCAGCAAGTTACCCTGCCTTGTGGGTTCTGTATAGAAACAGAGCACAGACCAAGGCAGAGACGAGAGAAGCCAGACTCTGCATTGTTGAGTCTCTTGGAGCTTCTCATACATCATACTACTCGGTTCAGTTTCCCTCATCTAAGATTGTGTGTGTGTGTGTGTGTGTGTGTGTGTGTGCGTGTGTGACGTCATGCTTTACCTGTTCTGTAGCCAGTGTTGTTGAGATAAACAGCAAAGGTCCGAGGCTCATGCATGGCCTGCC
The DNA here is from genome assembly GCA_964023405.1 of Apodemus agrarius. NCBI lineage: Eukaryota > Metazoa > Chordata > Mammalia > Rodentia > Muridae > Apodemus > Apodemus agrarius. The sequence goes on along the minus strand of OZ030009.1, from coordinate 158,072,179 downwards.
ACGAGGGAGAGGAACAGTTCTCGTTGTTGGTGTAGACATTGTGGTTGTGCACGTACTTCCCTGTGAGCATGGATGAGCGTGATGGGCAGCACATGGGCGTGGTCACAAAGGCATTGGTGAAGGTGGCCCCACCATGTTCCATGATCTTTCTTGTCTTGTTCATGACTTGCAGGGAACCTGAAAGGCAGAGGCCCGGCACTGGTTAGTAAAGTGCACCCCGCGGGGACCCACTTCCGCGTGACCCTGAGATCTCGGCTCCCTCACTTATCCGTCTCCTTCCCCTGCGTGAAGGAGTCCATAACCGATCAGTCCTTATTGCTAGTCTTCTAATTGTTTGGGATCTGAACATCTCAGACATTCTGTAGAACAAATAGTAAGCACATTCCGGTCTTTCTCCTCTTTAACCACAAAGGAAAAAGCATGCAGGTTAATCAAGTAATTAAAGCCAGACTTCGAGATTTGAGGAAGAGCCTAGTGTCAGGAGCCTCTGAAGATCACATGAGAACAAGAACTTGATACAGAGCCCTGGCCGAGTAATGCCAGGGGAACGCCAGGGAGAGCCGAGTAATGCCAGGGCTTAGCAGACACAACGTTTTAATCTTAATCCTAATGCAGAAAAAATAAACCCTATAAAGCAAAAGCTTCTCCAAAATATTCGTAACCTGACAGGGTCGTAAGGAGGGAGAGAGGGAAAGAGGACTCTTCCAGGTAATTTAGTATCCTCTAGCAAGCCAGACAATGTCTGCCTGGGTTTCTATCTGGATAAGACCATTGTGTTATGCTCTGGACAGTTTACACGCCATTTTTAAGGTTAGGTCATCTTCTTACTCAAAAGTATGTGCATGAATGCAAACCAGTTCATTCTAGCTTTAAGGGTGAGGTGAAATGTCAAGACCAGATTTCCAAGGAAGACAATTCATCTGCCTCACTCAGGGGACTGCCTCGGAAATGCTTCCGCCCTCACCTCCCTCTGCCCTCACCTTCCTCCGCCCCCACCTCCCTCCGCCCCCACAGGCCAAATGCTATAGTCTTTACGGGACTTGTCAAGAAATGTACTGCAGAGTGCGCCAGCCAAGCCCATTGCATTTGGATCCCAGAGCCTCGGACTTTTCACAGGCGGCACTCCTTCCAAGCAAAGGAAGAAAGTCTTTGGTTTCCAGCAAGGAAGGAAAATGGAAACAGACAGAGGCAAATGAAGAGAGGCTGCAGTGCGCCAGAGCGGTTTCTGTTCACACGGCGCCCAGGACAGCAGCGGGGCGCTTCTGATTCTGTCTCATTGGAACTTAGCTACGGTTTTGTGCAGGGCGCTTCGGACTGCCCCTCCTTGTAGTCAGTACATGACATATAGCGCACACCCACTTTGGGCTGAACACTTTGGAAGCCCCAGCTCGCTCTGATAATTTTCCTGAGTATGTATGCTTGACAGGAAGTCCAAGATGATGACATGGCATGTGTCGTGGGCGGGAGCAGTGCGTTGCGGGGGACTGCGGGAGGACAGCGTGGCTGAGGCTCTGGAGATGGGAAGAACAGTAGAACTCTGCCAACGTCGTGGAGAGGAACATGGAGTATTTTCTTGATGCGATGTGACCAGAGAAGCAGGGAGAAGAGCTCAGATGGGAGGCAGACATCCTGGGGTCTGGGCGGAGCCACACAATAAAGGCCGAGCAGGGTCGTAGTCACCGGAATGTGGTGAGCGAAGCTTTGAGAGGCGTTGCTGGGCAGTGATAGTATGCTCCGTGGTGTGCGTGGGGAAGCCCACAGTCGTGTGGAAGCCCACAGCCAACGGGCTGCTGGCGCCAGCCATCCTGTCCCGCCCCGTGCAGCACTCAAGGTTCCAGAAGCAGAGTAAGGGAGGCTGTAATTCACGGCAGAGGGCTGGGAGTTGACTAATGGCTCCGACTTCCAGCACGAAGAAGTCGGAATCTGGGAAGGCACTGGTTTCATTGATGATGCAGAAGTAACTGAAAAGAATGCGCCTCCCAAAAGATCAAAGAGAAATCCGTGGCAGAAGGGTTGCCTTTTACGTTCATGTTGGGTGATCATAGACGGGAGACGCCTCGAACATGAATTTATGAATAGAGATGAGAAAGCTGAAAGACTTCCCAGCCTCCTCTTCTTCCCTGTTTAGGGTGTGTGGTGCACATTCTCAGGTAAGAAAAACAGCAAACGTTTCCTAACAGTCTATTTCAAAGAACCAGCTCTCAAGGTTTCCTTTATAAACCTTTGTTAAATTAAAAAAAAAAAAAGAAAGAAAAAGAAAAAGACCGCAGCTGGAGGCCATCACCGAGGTCCTGCACCCCCAGTGGTCACCTCCCGCTTACAGACACATTTGGACTGCAAATGTGAGGTGGGGATGGGACTCTGATTGAAAGCCACAATAATGTGAAAACTGGGGTTACATTTTCGTTAGGTTAGTTCATATTTCCAGGAACTGCTCGGCCAGCACTCGGCTCTCCTCTGCACTGTCTCGTTAATTGTCTGAGCTGTGTTGTCATCCTCTACCAGTTCCTCCAGCAGTCAGCTAGCAGATCTGGGCTGGGGCTGAGAACTGACTTCTAACCCTTCCCGTATGCTGAGGCTCCTTGGTGCTGGCCCACACTTGGAGAGATTTTGAGGTTACGTGTTCAAGACTGGACACGGAATCGAAGAAACCAGGAACCGGACGAGACTTGGGTGAGCAGCCTCCTTACGGTGATCCAAGACACTTAGAGCATTTCAATTCCACCGCTGTAAGACTGAAAATGGGATGTAACCTCGACCAGCTTTCTCCGAGGTGCTTCATGCCTATTTGATCCTAACAGTAACCCTTTGTGCTGTGGCTGTCAGTAATGTTCCAGATACTGCTGACTGCACAGGGTCAGGACACATACCTAGAGCTACGGTCTCAAGCACTCAGCCCAGAAGCCATGATCCTAATTTCCAGCTGGCCTGAGTGTTGGCTGTGGTGTGGATTCCTCCAAGACCTTGAAATGCGAACAAAGTCATACTTGCATTCTCATCTTCTGCTTCATTTGATCTCAGGAGAAGGCAGCAGACCCCAGCACCTGTATCCTGCCTCTCCAGAGCCATCAGTACTGTGGCAGCAGAGGTTTGGGGCAGGGCAGCCTTGGAGATTGGGCTTCCGTAGCTGACAGGCATGTGCGCTCCAATGGCTGCCTCAAATAGGGTAGATTCTGGGAATACATACATGACAAAGCAGGGTTTTAAGCTGTTTCTCTCAGCAAGCACGCTCCTGGAGGGAAGCACCAAGCATTTTCCTCTTGCTTGAGCTGTGCATAGATTAATGATTGTCAATCACACAGCCGTAGGTTGTTATCTACCCCTGTGATTGCCCCACTGATTGTCGCTGACAAACTTTACCGAAGCCTATCACACCCTGTGACACAGCTAGGAGTGCACGCGGCTAATCTCAGTACTCCGGAGGCAGAGGCAGAGCGCTGTGAGTTCAAGGGCTGTTTGGCTTACAGAGCCAGACTCTTACCTCAAAAACAGACAAACAGCATCCAGATGTTGCCACAGATTGGCCTGAGCAACTCGCTTAACCTCCCTGGGTTTGTCTCTCTCCTCTGTGACGAGGAGAGCCCCTCACTCATCCCAGGGCTGTCAGGAAGCAAATGTTTTGCTGCTATGATGGGCTCCCTTGATGCAGGAAAGTTGTCGCTATGGCTGCACAGTTGGCACTCCGTATCTGCGGGTTCCCCATTGGGGCTTTCAAACCAACTGCAGATCGAAAGCACTCAAAGATATTAAAAGGTTCCAAAAAATTCAGTAGGCCGAAAAAAAAAATTGTGTTCTGACCATAGGAAGACACTTTATTCCCCGTCATCATTCCCCAAACTATATGCAGCGTAACAAGTATTAACAAAATATTTGTATGGTATTGGGGATTATGAGTAATCTAAATAGCAGGATATGTACCCCATTTTAACGTGTGGGACTTGAGTATCCAATATGTTTGGTATTTGTTGGAGTCCTGTGAGTTACTTTTCTGTTGCTGAGATATAACATCGTGGCCAGGCACGCAGAAGGAATGGCTTGTTCAGTCTTACGCTTCCAGAGGGGTAAGAGGCTAGCCCGGTGGAGAAGCAGCAGGCACGGCAGCCGGAGCTCATACCCAGCGTCCTGCAGATAGCAACTGCCCACTGCTCCTTCAACCCACGCACATGCTTGCCCGAGTCATGGGTTTTTAATTAGGTAAGGTTGGTACTAAATATATAGCACGAGTCCTCATGCTAACCATTATCACCTCTGTGGCACAGAATGGGATACTCAAAAATAATCATTCCCATATTAAACATGCATGTATTGGTATAGTGAATATTTGAATCTAAAAACACAAGAAAAATTACGAAGTGGATATTTTTCTGCCAAAACTATTTAGAGAGGTGGGGAGTGGGGGTAGGAGTGGAGAATTGGGGGATGGGGTTGGGGGGTTCAGCTATAACCTAAAGGGAAAACAAGTTGGGAAGGAGGGAAACAAGAAAGAAAATAAATCTGTCTGGAATGTTCCAGGTCACTAAAGCTCCCTTCCCCCAACAAAGCGCGAAAGCCCTTACTCAGACCCTGAGACCTGCGGGGAGGAGAGGCGTGCCTGCAGGGATACACAGACGCAGTTCACATGTGCAGCAGCAGATGTGAGAAGCTCACCTGGCCGCCTTTGTCTTTTCAGATTTCATACTCACTAGAGATGTGGGTTTATAGAGCACACTGTGCAGGCAACGTGGGGCTATCGAGAGCGGCAGGCTCTTGGTGCAGGCGTTGGTGAGCCCAGGGCGGGGAGCCGAGCTAGCTGTTCCTAGCTGTCCTGGGGAGTCACAGCACACCCAAGGGGGTGGCTGAAGTGACTTTGGTAGCTAGCCTGTGACTGTCTCAGAGGAGTGCAGTTCTCACTCTTCAGAACTAAAGAGAATAGAAAGGACAAGAAAAGGAAAGGAAAGAGACGACCAGTGTTTGAAAGTGTTGGTCTTGAATAAAATCAGTACTAGACTCTTGACTCTGTAGCCTCAAGTTCACAGAGATCCACTTTCCCTCGGCCTCCTGAATGATGGGGCCTGGCTTGGCTATTTTCTTATGTAATGGACAAATAACACATACCCTCAGACTAACCCCACAGCTTTCTGCTTTAAATAGGCCAAGCATCTCCACATATTTATGACTTAATTCCATTTGTGGTCTAAGGGGAAGTAGGAACCGGTAGGGCAGGGTCGGCAGGGTCAGCTTACGTCCTAAGAATGTGAGCAATGCCAGGCTGAGATCAGGGTGGACTGGGCCACAGCGGTTTGCTTCTCAAAGTGGGGCCAAGGGACTGTCTGGGAGAGGGTGACCATCTATTTTCCATCTTGTTAATTCAAGTTGAAGAAAGCAAGGACTTTCTCAGGTATTTCAAATGTCTTTCTTTTGATGTATAAAATATTTTAAAAGTGCAGGAAAGGCAGAATGACTCACGTATCTAGTTAATTAAATATAACAAAGCTGAGGTCCTCCCCCAAACACACCACACAGACACACAGACACAAACAGACACACACACACAGCACACACCACACACCACACACACAGACACAGACACAGACACACAGACACACACACACACACACACACTGGTGCACTTGAGTCACAATAAAACTCGGGTGCTGTGGATGCTTCTCCCCAGAAGCAGCCATTGTCCCGACCTTCACAGTGATCATTTATATGCATTAGTCCTCTGGGAGAAGGAATGATAGAGGGGGTGTGTCGGGGCGTGTCGGGGGCGTGTCAGGGGTGGGGCGAGAGGAGGAGGCGGAGCACTCAGAAAGCACTGCAAGAATCTGTCAGATTACTGTTTTTATGAATGTTTTTTAGTCCTTATCTTAACTGCACGACCCACCCAGTTTAAAGTAAAATCCGGGATTTCTTAAATCCTGAAGGAAGCTGATGCCAAGCCAGGGGTGCTGAGTTGAGCCATGAACGTGCTCCCCACGGGTCAGTTCCTCCCGGGGTGCTGACTCTGTCTACCCTGTCTGTGTGGGTGGGATGACACGATTTTTTCACAGCAGTGTAGACCAGTGCTCTCTGGAGCCACATGTAAGGTTCTAGCACTTTCCTTAATGAATTCCTCATGTGCCTTCCTCCCTTTACAAAGGACTGGTTTATTTCTTTGCCCTTACAGTTGAGGACAAAGGGAACGAATGCTTCTCCTTCCCAGCTCTGCTCTTAAAAAGTAATTAGAGCCCTGCTCAGTCCTTGTCTTTCCAGACAGGCTCGGGATGGTCTCATTCTTTCCAAATAAGACCATTATGAAAACTTCATAATTTTTAAAGCATTTTTCTAAGTGCGCAGCAGCTTTTCTGGGGGCTCGGCAGCCAACTGCCTTAGCCGTCCAGGAAAAAAAAACTACCAAAGCAATGGCATATTAGACTACATGTAAAAGTAAAAACCAAAACAACCGCCAGTTCATTGGTACCACAGTGAGCTAGCATTCGCACAGTGGACAGACAACAAACACAAAAGCAAATAGACAGAAAAATGGCTCGTGTCGCTAAGAACCTGGACGAATTTCCACACTTGCGCACAGCTGTAAGGAGTGTGAGAACAGTGTGGTTGCTATGGAAAATGCTGTTATCTCTAACCATGCTAAAGATGAAATTAAAATATGATACAATAAAGATAATATAAAGTGCTAAAAAATTTAAAACCCAGCCACTGATCTCACTTCTGGGTATAATGTTTTTCTTTGCAAAAGAATTGAAAAGGAACTCTTGAAGATCCTTGCATACACATGGTCGTAGCAATTGTATTCACTTGCACTAAAAGGAGGCGAAAACTCAAAATCTCAACAGTAAGCACAGAGATTTTAAAAGCATGTGATTTATGTGGTATACTGGGATGGAATATAACGCGACCTTGAAAAGGAACTTCTCACACACTCTACAGCAGGGCTGGGCCTGAGAATGTTACACCGTGTAAGTGTAAGTCAGTCACAAAATTTCAGCTCTCGGGGCTAGGAAGAGGTCTAAGTAGGGAGCTGTCCAATGGGAGAAGGTTTCAGTTTGGGTTGTGAAAAGTGTTCTAGAGATTGGTGGCACAACAATGTGCATGAACAAAACAGACCAAACTTGTTAAAAATGGTTCCCGTAGCAAAATCAAAGAACAATCAACGCCGCAAGAGGGAGGCTTTGGAGGAACTCTGTGCGCGTTCCACAGGATCAAGCCTTAACCACCACCACCGACATGGCTTCTTGGCTAAGAAGGTCTCATCTGCACTTCGGACCCACGCTGGGCTGTGCTTCCGAATCACCAGCTGGCACAACTGCAGAGGGAGGGCCCGGCCCATCTCCTACTTCTGTGTCTGTCTCCCAGAGTCCAGAGAGTGCGAGGCATTGGCAGGTGGATTTTTGGAGGGTCTTAGTGGATGTTTGAAGATGGATCAGCAGATGGGAGAGACTGTGGCTTGGGATGCAGGTGTGGTGATCTGGACCAAAAATGGGTCCTGGTTTCATCATCTACTGACCCATGACTTCTCTAAACTCAGGGCAGTGAGAGCAACAGCTTCTGAGGATTACTTGGAAAATCCAATGGGTAATGCTCAGCATGTCATCCGGCTAGAAAAAGGAGGTCAAGACAGGCGGGAAGGCACAGGCTGGACTGAGAGGGTTGACCACTATATCTTTGTACACCCCAGAGCATACAGCACTTAGTAACTACCCTGTAAATATTTACTAAATAAATACAGTGTAGAATAGGCAAAAAGCTTGAATTCTATTAACAAGTAAGTATAACTGGTATTGCCTTAATTTATGTAAAAGCCAGCACCGCCATGTTGAAGAAGAAGGTCATGATGGATGCCTACATGACTGATGTGTATCTAGCCCAAGTGTACTGAACAACTGCTATAGTCTAACATGGAGACTGTAGAATAAAGAGAACAGCCCTGACCTCCGGAGTGTGTGGAAGGGGCAGGCTTGAAGAGGTGTGGTGGGCCGAGCCATGCTGGAGGCATGGAGGAGGGTGTACAGAGCAAAAGTACCATCAGATGAGGGAGGCTTTATATGGAACATCAAACTCAAGCCTGGTGCACCTGAGCTGTTTGTGAACAGCTGGTGTTTCTCCAGGGAAATACAGGGAGAGAGAGAGAGAGAGAGAGAGAGAGAGAGAGAGAGAGAGGCTAAGACTCAGCAAGGCTTGGGATGTGCGACGCTTCCCACATCCCAGGGGTGTGGAGCCAGCACCTTCCAGAAGCAGACGCTGCTTCTCGGTGCATAGAGTAAGGCTTTAGGGAATGACAGAACCCTTGAGAACCCACTGGGGCCGGGAGGCCTCATGGAACATACGTACAGGGTTCATGTTACAGGAGAAAGAATGGCTGTCACTCAAGGGTTTTACTGCAAGGGTGACCTGATACAGTTGTTCAAAGGTAGCTCTAGCCACGAACTGGAGAGCGGGCGTGAGGGACCCAGATGCTGCAGAAACAAGGAGGGTCTAGAGTCGTCGGCTCTGCGAGGCTGTGATGGGTGTTAGGGAAGGTGAGCCCTGTATTTTCTTGCCCTGGAAGTGAATGAATAAGTTTTGGATACAAATGAATAGCCAGGAGCATTCGTCCTAAAGCCATATGTGCATGGGCCTTCAATCTGGCAAAGACCCTGAAAAATCAATATGCTTTTTCAGTTTTTAAATATGAAATGAGAGAGCAGAGTCAGCAACGGTCTCCCCCTCACCAACCCCCCTCCGTGGTCTTAGTACGTTAGCTCCCAGCTAGAATGAAGTTTGTTGTTATTCCATGGTATGATCCCCAAGACCACACCTTGGGATCTCCCAGCAAATCCTCCCTGTGGTCAAACTGAACAGCACAGGGTGGCTCATTTGATCAGTGCCTTGGAGCAAAGAATGGGGGGGAGGGTACAGCAGTGGGTCTGGGCAGTGGTGGCGGCCTGCAGGGTGGACACTGTGTCTATCGTACACGGTACTCAGGGAGATCTTGGCTATGGGCTTACAAATAAGGGCCCAGGGCTAGGCAGTTAAAGACAACAAGATGTTAGCGGTGAGCCGAAACCACCAAATCTTGGCAAACTCCATTAGAGCGCTCTTGAGTAAACTCTGGAGACACAGCTCCAAAGTACAAACCCAGGCATGGCGAGTTACTGTAAGGGTCCGTGGGACACTGTGACATTTCAACTACATATATTACATCTGCACATGGTGGCACACACCGTGAATCCCAGCATTCAGAAGGCAGGGGTGGACAGAGCTCTCTGAGTTTGAGGCCAACTTGGTTTACATAGAGAGTCCCATGACAGCCAGGGCTATACCCTGAGACTCTGTTTCAAATGAACAAATGAACAAATGAACGAATGAATGGAAATTTGAGCCCAGTCCTACACTTATACAGTTACGTCAGCAAGCTATGAATGGGTAAATAAGTAACCATTGAAAATTCCTTGACTCAATCTTTTATATACATTCAGAGGAAGTCACACTCTCGTGAACTTTGACACACTTGACTCGTTCTTTCCACTTTTCTTTTCTTTTGATACAGGGTCTTGTGTGGCTCGGGCTGGCTCCAACTCACTGCACAGTTAGTTAAGATCACCTTAAACTGCTGCTCTCTCGTTTCCAAGTTGTCAGATTACAGGAGTGAGCCACCATTCCTGCGGTCCAGAGTTCATAAAGTATAAGATCAAGCCCTGGACCTCTGTGAGTTCCCAGGCTTATCCCAGGCTTCCCATCTTCTCCTGGTTTAAAGTTTTCTTTAATACCATACCAGTATGTATATAATACCAGAGAAGCAATATTGAAACAAACCAAATAGTTTATGATTCATACCAGTTCCATGTACAAACCAGATGATTGCTAGCAGCAGCTAACAAAGCACCGATCCTTTAAAGGACTCTTGATACAGGTGAGGCTGGAAAGCATTTGAATTAAAAGAGTCTGGCAGCCAAGCAGTGGTGGCGCACGCCTTTAATCCCAGCACTCAGGAGGCAGAGGCAGGCAGATTTCTGAGTTCGAGGCCAGCCTGGTCTACAGAGAGTTCCAGGACAGCCAGGGCTACACAGAGAAACCCTGGAGAGAGAGAGAGAGAGAGAGAGAGAGAGAGAGAGAGAGAGAGAGAGAGAGAGAGAGAGAGAGAGAGAAATCAAAAAGTCAGGTTCTCACCCAGCTCCACGTCCTGGTCGTCAGTGAGCACAAGGATAATATTGGGTCTGATGTTTTTCCGTTCCTGCTGTATCCTTCCGCGGAACCGCTGCGACCGCGCAGTGGAACACAGGCTTCCCAGCAGCTCGGCGCTCAGCACAGCCAGAAGCAGGGCCCCGCAGGCACGCTTCATTGTGCTTGGTCCAAAGTTGCAAAGTCCCCAAAACGCCTTGGCCTGCTGAGTTCTGGGAGCTGGGGCGTAGGGAATCAGGGGTGGTGTCAAGAGAAAAAGGGAAAGGGGTGAGAATTAAATCCAAACCCAAACACAGTTGTAGCAAATGGGCTGCAAATAAGCCAGAGCTGACAGGCAGGCTGGCGGGACTGGGCTGTGTGAGTCACCGGTAGCAGACCCTCATTACCACCGGGGAGATTTTAAATACTTGATTATTTTGAAAGATCACTTTTGCCCTTTATTCTCCATCCAACTTTCCCATTTCCACCCATTGCCAAAGTGTACTTTGCAGCCCTGAGCTCAGACGTAAAAGCTTTCTGACAAGAGCTAATACCTTGAATTAGGTAGGTATCCTGGGTGAATAATCAATTTCTAGACTCAGAGGTTTTCAGAACATCTGCAGATGGAGTCCTAGAAAGGAGAGAGAAAAAAAAAAAAACACAAAGGCAGCATCAGTTAAGAGTTTCAAACCAGGCTTTTGATCTAAAGTAATGTCTTGAAGCATGTGGATATTTTTTCCTTCTGTTCTGCAAAAGGCAACATGGCTAACACACAGAACTGCTGCTCAGCGGCTCAGAGAGAATCTCCACTTCCTAAGCGGCTGCGCAACAGTGGCCAGGCCATCTTTAAAAGTCCCCAGTGAGACCCGTGGGTGGGAGGAGCCGGGCACTGGGAAGGTGCACCCGTGTGTGCGCAGGGCGGCGGTGAGGGCCATGCTAGAGGAGCCCTGAGCGCCAGCATCCCTCATCGACGATCTGCCGAGAAGAACAAAATGCAAAGCTGTCTCTTGTCATCATGCCACTCACTAGCCCGGAGAGCCATCTTGACAAAGGTTTCTTAAGAAGCAGAAGCACCTTTCCAAGCCCCGGAGAAGCCTAACTGTGCCCATCCATCACCAGAGCAAAGCACGTCTCGACAGCAAGGTTGATCCTGTTCGGTCCTTGGCTCTCCAGTGGCACCTTGGATGGCAGAGTCCCCTCCTGCTGTCAGTGGCCAGTCTTACTGCTGCCGGCACAGGGCTCAGAGCTGCTGCAGATCTAACTAAGCCTCAGAATGAGGTGCCTGATTGCCTCTGAGGCTGGAGGCGAGTGGCTGCCCTTCCACAGCAGAAATAAATAAATGAAATCCAAAGGAGAGAGAGAGAGAGAGAGAGCATAGCAGAAATCTTTGTAAGGCTGCATGGGAGGAGACTTCTGAAAGGCTTGGAAAAGTGTCCCTCCACGTTGGCACACTAATCTGCAGAAAGCCCATCTTCAGACTTGTGGAACAGCAAGGGGCTCTTTATTCCAGTCTCCTCTGTGAGGCCACAAAAGCTTTTCATGGAACTAATTAGATAGCAGCCACTTCATCGGCCACTCCACCCTGCACCTGAGGAGCTGTATTTTGATGTGCAACAAAAAGCTGGCATAGGATAAATGGGCGGGAGTGCTTAGGTGCCAGCCTCACAGAGCTGGGGAGAGCGTCCTCATGCCTGCCCGCGCTCTAAAGTCTGGAGATGGACAAGAGGCAGCGAAAGAAGAAAGGGTGTGTGCATCCCATCCCCCACATGGCTTGTTTTCTGTAAACATATGCACACTTTTGCCCCTATTATTTTAAAAAGCTGTTTTGTATACAGTTTCAATGTCTCTCAGTCTGCCACCTGTAATTACTCTGTGTGTGTGTGTGTGTGTGTGTGTGTGTGTGTGTGTGTGTATGTCTCAACACTCACCCATAGATTTTTTGAATAAAAACCTGATGTCTGCAAATGAGTCTCTCCTAGGTATCTAACTGTCTCAGGGCAACGGCAAGGCACTTCCAACTGATCCTGTGCGCTGGGCAGTCGATAAGCAGACTCTCTTGCTTTTCACCCTTAACTCGGGGTTATTCCGGCAATTGCAGTGCATGCTAACAACCCCCGACCTGCAATTATTTTGCACTGGCTGCTTGGTTTCTGTGCACTTGCTTTAAATCACAAGAAACCCAATCTGAGCACGAAAGAGAGGGGGGCAGCCACAGGAACTAGACAGAAAGAAGCAGCGTCTATGCCATGAACTGTGGGGCCAGGCTTAGCTGCTCCTTATAGACCTTCAGGCCCGTAGGCTTGGTGCAATTCCATGACTTTCCTTACCTCCCAGGGGCTGCAAGGCTGGGTGAAGAGAGTGAGCGGGCTTTGGCCAAAGCGGGCTGTTCTCGCTTTGGCTACAGTGTAACCCTCCCTCTACTAACAGGGGCTACATAGAAACAACTCACAGCAGTGATCAAGGCTAGCTCCCACTGAGCGAAAGACTCTTGACAATTACGATGCCGATCACCGTCCTGGATCCCAGTCAACTCGGCTAGCTATTCTTTTTCTTATCTTATTTCCTTTACCGCTTCCTTCAGGAAACAGAAAATTAGCACCTCGCAAAAACTACATCTGACACCGTGTCCCAATAAAGAACAGAGCAAAGCAATGTAGCTCCTACCTATCCCATAAACTTCCTTGAGCTAAGGATGCAGACAGACATAAGCTAACTGGAAATGGCTTGGTGGACGTGCGTACAGTGATCTGAGGCTGATTTCTGGGTCCCTCATGGTGGAAAGAGGGAAACGATTGGAACAAGCTGTCTACTGACCTACATACTCACTGTGGCACGTGTGCACTGTGCACCTCAAATAAATAAATATAAGAAGAAGGTATTATCTTTAATTGATATTTTAATTGAATCCTAACTTTACATCCATGCGGGCTACACAGTGTGATGCTTGGGAATATGTATGGATCAATTATGTTTAGCTTCATCAAGGTTTGGAATTTAGCTACAGTGAAGAATTGGGTCTCAGCAATTTTTGAAATTCACCATGTATTTATTATTGGTATTTGCCACAGCTAGTGAGTCAGGGATGGACCTGACTGGGGTCATAGGAGAATGCAGGAAAGACAGGAAGGCACACATCTGGACAGGAAGCTGGGGTTGGGTGGTCCAAGAAGTTCAGTACGAGTGTTTATCATATAGAGATCAGCAGGGAGGCAGGGTTATGTTATACAGCTGCATCAAATCGATGGCTTAGCTAACCTCAGAAGGACCCGTCTCTGATGGGGAACTGTCTTCAGGCCATTAAATATCCAGGGGTGAAGAGAAACACTCTGAGGGACATTTTCTGAACACATTATCAACCGCCACACTCAGGCCCTGTGCAAAGTGGGACATTCTTCTGAGTCTCACCATGGTGGCTTTGCCCTTCTCCCCAGGGTCTAAGATTTTGGGGTCCTTGACATGGCTGTGCCCATGTCAACAGCATACATCGACTCCTTCAGGTCTTCCTCGGTGTCCTACAATTATTGTGGTTATTAGTATGTTTTCTTTTTATTCTGTTCGAAATAAGTTTTATTTTGAATGAATTTTGTCCTTCAAAAGTTACATAAAATTATTATCATTATCGAGTTATAAATATCATTATCGAAATATAAATATTTCATTGTGATTCCTACACTAAAATGATAATTATATCCACTTTCTCCTTTAGTTTTACATAGAGTACTATTCACTTTCTTTATAGTATAAGAAGCATAAGATCACAATGTAGGACTGAAGAGAAAGAGGACTATCAAAAATGTCAATAAGTTACCAAAAGAAAAATACCAGGAATAGAGCCTCGTGTATAAATGTCCAGCCATGCACAGTAGAAGCTCAAATGACAGAAAGTGCCAAGTACGGAGCCAAGTGCTGCGGTACTCTCAAATCAAGACCAGACACAAGCTGCCTTTTCTCCGAACCGTAAGATTGAAAACCCCAAACATGGCTGCTGTTATTTGGTGTGTGGAGTTTACAGAGAGTTGTTTAGGGCAATCAACTGAAACTATGTATGTGGCATTTTATTTGAAGTCGGCTATAAAATAAAAGGGGCGTTTAAGTCAGTGAGAGCGAGTTTGGTTTTGTGAGGTATGTGTAACAGAACCTCAAACTGAGCAGAATCCTGTCTTCCCAGGGAGGTTAAGGGGCTCTGGCATCCCGAGGCCCTTAGTGTGGACAATTAGTGCTGAGGACTTAGAGAGGCTGGGCAGAGTGCTTACCCTGGTCTTTAAAGGTTCACTGGTAGAGCATCTGTCTAGAATGCACTAGACTAGACCAGAGTTTGATTCCCAGATTAAGGCAGGATTACCACAAAATTAAAGAGGATTGGAGCCAAAATGCTTACAGAGCTTTGCGAATGTGCACAAAAACAATTTTCCATGGTGTCTGTGAATTTTGGGGAGGACTCTGAGTATTTGTCAAAGGTCTATGAGGTCAGAACCATGTTGATAAAAATATTGAGACATTATTTTTTTCTGCCTTGGTGATATTTGTCCCCAGGCTGTAAGAACAATGGCAGGAAGGCTGAACTCGCCTTAGTGTGAGTGAGCAAGTGTCGATATCCAGTGACACTCCAAAGGAATTCATCTTATTAACCTTTGAACCCGAGCACACACATTTTCCTATTACTACTCTGTGCCTAAGCTGAGGTGCATGCAGAAGCCCCTGCTCCACACACCTACTCTTCCAGGGAAAAGCACCATCGATTTCTGAGCCCCAAACTAAACCAGCCAACCATTTATCCACGGAGAAGCAAGGTTTACGTAACACAATCATTTGTATGTGGGCATTTTGCAGACATTTTCTCAAATAGTGAAATGGACCTGTTATTTCAAGGACCCAAAGAGACATTATTTGCCACTGACGACAGAAATAAAGCTTGTAGCTCTCAAGCTAAAATCGGAAGTTCAGAAAATGTGCCCAGCTTACAAAAACTTTGCAGCTTCTTAAAATGTAAAGCTCATTTTCAATCGCATTGGTGATGATATTAATAATTACTATAATAAAAATAAAAATACACTTTTGATATTGCTAAATAGCATGTGCCAAAATTTATGACTTATGTAATTCAGTGCTTGTGAACACAACGAATGAAAATCAACTTGTGTGAAAATTCAATGTGTTTGAGATTTCCCACCTCAGTTTATCTCCGAACTCATCAAGTGTGGCTCTAATGGTAAAGAATATCTCAGTTCCTGCAAGTGGTGGCAAAATATCTCTGCCTTCTCACTACTTATTAATGTGCAGCCAGATTCTGTTATGATGTCTACCAGAACAATATATTTCAGGAGAGCCAAATAGACTCTTTGTCTGGTATGGTAGCACACTCCTGTGATCCCGTAATGGGCAAGGCGAAGACTAGAGGGGGGTCACCGATTCTAACACAGCCTCGGTAAAGGGCAGGCCTGGCTCAGCGAATAATGAAAAGAAAATAATATAATATAAAATATTTATATTATTTATAAAATAATATAAAAGAAAAGCTCTTTTCTTTTATAAAGGAAATAGATGTATTCATTTTATTTTACAGGTGTTTTATCTATAGCCTATCATTCACAGACTTAGCGTAGGCTACCCCTGCAATGTGATGAGGGAGAGAGAGGCCCATGTGACATTTTCCACTTTATTCAAACTGTATAGGATTTCCTCAATAATCTGGTGCATGCGTGAAATCAATCAACTTAGGTTTTTAGATTTTTCTCTTTGCCTAACCATTGAGAAAGTGATTAGAAAAGAATTGAGAGGAGAGATTATAACAAAAGATGTACTTTTGAAAGTTAGAGGTATAGCACAGAAGTAGAGTCCTTGCACAGAATGCACAAGACACTGGGCTTGATCCCCAGCGACACACACACACACACACACACACACACACACACACACACCACAACATAACAAACAAACTTTAAAGCTTAACTTTATAACATCAAGAACTAAAATCAGAAAAACAGCTTTAGTGGAGCTTCGGCTATAGCTTGGTAGAATGCTTGCCTCGCTGTGCAAACTGGGTTTAACTCCCAGTTTACACACAGAGAAAATAAAGAACACAAATGAAAATAAGTGAGTTAGCTATTGGCGTTTTAGAGAATGCAAATATTTGGGATCAACACTGTTTGTCCAATTATCTTGGATTAAGAATTTGGAAAGCAAAGACATTTAAATATTATGGAAAGAACCAAAAATAGTAATATTTCTGAAATGGGTGATGCAAAGTATCTTAAGGAACTGACGTCATGTAGCCAGAGATGGCAGACGAATCCTAGAGAGACATGTTGCACCTTTGTTTGATTCTGTAATGTATGTACATAAATCTAACACAACTCAGATTGATTTTGCTATTTTTGTGTTTCTTATGATATACTTGTTGAAAGAAGCACTAATTTACAGGAGAATGAGATGGAACACCCCTATTCCAAGCGCATTTCTTCACACACAGTCAGACTCCACAGGTGGAAGAAACCTCTCTCCTCACTATGCGAAACGAAGCCACAGCTGAGTGGACTCACTTGACCTATTTTCTGTGTCATGAAGGTCCTCACAGGTGTAGCTGCGTTCAGGGGTTTTAAAGTGGCAAAGTGGAAATAAAAGCTTACTTAGGGCACACTGGTGGTCTCGAAGACTGAGGTCTCAGGGATTGGCTAACATTTCAAAAAAACGGCAGAAGGAATCTAGGCTGCCCCGCCCATGCCCCCCACCCCTCTTCAGAAGACCCTAGCTCCTAGCCCAGGGCAGATCATGGAAGTTATTTTCATTTCTCTCACTTATTATTTATAAGATATAAACAAACACTTATAATTTATGGGATAACTTTTAAAAATAGTCCAGTGGCCATATTAAAGTCAAAGGTTTTGCTCTGAGACATTTTTCAAGTAAGCTTAAAATTCAGGTTGGATATATACACCTAGTTTGAAAAGTACTTTGGGAGTTGTACCAGGAAACATTATTTTCAGATCTTTTATCCCATTGGTTCAATAGATCATTCTAAGTCCTTTCATGGCGAGATCCCCGTGCTCGCCATTTCGTGGCTCTGTACTTACCCTGAGATGGCTATAATCGCAGCTGTACATTTTGGGGAGCGGCAAGCCTGGCCAGAGGCTCGTTACATACAGTATAAGCGGTTACCGTATAACCGGTTATCGTGTAACCAGATACCGTGTAACCAGTGAGAAGTGAGTGGAAGGCCACTAGGAAAATCAGTTCAATCACCTTCGCCATAAAGCACAGAACGGCTGCAGATTATCTGCCTATTCTTATCAATACCCACCCGACTGACAGCATTTTCTTCCAATCTAATCTATCGATCTATCTCAGATCACCATCTCAACACACAAACAGGAACAGATTAGCCCGAGGAGCTCCGCCAGGGCAGGGCTTTATAGCCATCAATCCACTGACGTTCATAGGTTCACAGGATGTTGCTTGTCTCTAGGACCTGTAGTAACTTGACATTTACCCTGTGAATGTCTTGGTTTCCGGCCTGAACAGAAGATGGGGAACATTTTAGGAAGTGGAAGTATTTTATTGATACTAGCCCCTAAAGTTGATACTTGCCTTGTTTGTAAGACAAAAGCCTTCCTGGGCTTCTGGCTCAGACTATGATCTCTGCTCATGGATGTTTGAAGAAGTTGATGTCTATTATCCCTAGAGTATTTACAAATGCATGCTTACTGGAGGAGTAGTCTTCAACATTCATCTGGCCTTCTCCGCTTCCCACACCCAGTAGTGTTCCGTGCCTAGAATTTAGTTTCTCACTAAGGACTTTGTTTTCCAACTTTCACTTCTCAGCACACACAAGAGCAGTTCTTGTCACATGCACAGAAAGAGCTGATGTAATTAAACCAGCTGATGTGCCCCCAAAGTAAAACCAGACATTCCTGTAAGCTGGCCACCGGGGGCCATTCCAAGCAAGGAATCCTAAGCACTCCCTTCTCTCTACCAATCTGGCTCCACGAAAGGGGGGTGCTATTAAAACCTGATGTGGTGCTGATATCAGAGATTATAATGCCTTGGGTTGGACTGATTGCAGTGCCCAAGCTCTGAAAGCACACAGCAAATGTCAAGAATATTTATAAGCTTGGAGACACACAGAAGGTAAATGGGTCTTACTTGTTAATTGAGGGGAACAACAATTAAACAAAGCTCTGCAAGTTTCGATTGGGTCTCCCCATAAATTTGTATGGAAGGGAGAAGAGAGTAGCACCGTGTTCACTAGTGGGCAAACGAGGGACACTTGGAAACCTGATAGCTATAAATCGAGAGGGGCCTCAGCCGTTAAGAAGAGAGTCTTTGTAAAGTTCGAATCACAAGCACCCCGTTCTGCTGGCCCACTACCGTAAACCAAGAAGCAAATGGGCCAAACAGCATCTGGCAAGTTCACAGTCACCAGCAGCCAGAGCAGATTCATACGTAGCCACTGAGTCTGGCTTCCGAGTCTTCCAGGGCCCCAGCATCTACCAGTGCTTCCAGTTCTCATGGAGTTCAGGATGTTTGTGCATGTTCCCTGGGAAGCTTCTGTTTCTTGATTGGATTTAGTCACAATTACGGATGAAAGTATCCAGGATTACATTTGATAGGTTTCTGGATGGAAGGCCAAGCTACTGTAAATCAAATATTTCCAGAATCATGGAAGAAAACTGCTGCATGTGCCTTTATATTTCTCTTGTTCCAAATCAGAACTCTTCCGGAATTTGCAGACTTATGTAGCTAACTCATTTTCTTGGCAAGTGGTGCCAGAGAGAAGAGCTGAAGACCCAGACTGGACTCCTAATCCAAAGACTGGCTTTAACTTTTCACTTCCTGGCACCGAAGCCATCGACTTCTCTCAGGGTCCGAGGCTGTGCGGAAGGAAGCTTTCCTTCCTGGAAGAAAGGACTCTACCGTGCCTGGCTCTTAGTATCAGAGCACTGGACGCTACGACAGTGGAGCTGTTCCAGAGATCGATTCCATCATAAGACAAGGGCCAGGAGATCAAATCCATGACTCAGGAAGCTCACTTAGAAGTTTGGATACTTTAGTCCGACTGATTGCATCATGGGCCTAAAAACGTTCCAAAGCAATGGTAGTACTATTAGTCTAGAACATTAAGTCGACAGCACTGCAGGAGGAAGGCAGTGTCAGCGAGCCTACTCTTTTTCATGAGGTGGGGATTCTCAGACTGAAACACTATCTCGGGCAGTTGGCCAATCATGAGGTGGCATGCAACTGACCTGCTTGGTGATGTCATAACTGACGGGGCTGTTCTAGAGGACTACCCTTTTGC
The DNA here is from genome assembly GCA_964023405.1 of Apodemus agrarius. NCBI lineage: Eukaryota > Metazoa > Chordata > Mammalia > Rodentia > Muridae > Apodemus > Apodemus agrarius. The sequence goes on along the minus strand of OZ030009.1, from coordinate 158,052,765 downwards.
GAGGGCAAGCGTTTTGGCGCATTCTGTCTTCACAGCAAAACTCACTGACTACAGGAAGGCACTACATTTGCTCCAGAAAACATCAACCCATGTTCTGAACAGTTTTCAATACGTCTGGCACTCCTATATATATTCCTTCTCAGTACGTGAAGAAGACAGTTTTTCAAATACTTGATTTAGGTGGACTAACTACTACTTAGGATGTAGAAATTTATTATGTTTATTCAGTTACTACTGTATACTATGATGACTTCCGGTTAAGTATTCTTAGGGGTTAGGTGACTTGCTCTTGATGGCATTTTAATCTCAGCTCTCTCTCCCACTCCTTCTCTTTAGGAGCCTTTGCAACGCAGCCCTAGCTCACCTGGTGCTCACTGTGGGACCCAGGCTGGCTGTAAGGTTGTAGCCTCCTCCTGCCTCAGCCTTGAGAATGCTGGGGCGACTGGGATGAGCCTCTCACTGCACAGCTCCCTGCCCCGTTTTCTGTCTCTGTCGATCCCTCGGGTGCTCTTCCCCCTCACCCACACCCTGCTCTGTGAGAGGTTATTCAGTGACTACGGCTGCCTTAAGAAATGTACTCTGACACGCGTTAAATGGTGTGACACCAACTCATGGCGGTCTGCAAGGCGCCACTCGTAACCTGGGAGCACTCTGAACGGAATTCTCCTCACACGGCTGACGAGTGGCTAAGACGGGGACATGCAGAGGGAGCTGAACAGGCAAGTCCAAGTTCAATGGCTCCAGCTAGTCAAGCCTGCAGGCTCGCAAGCTGCACCGTCTAGCCCAACTCCTGTGCCTTCTAGGGCCGCTTGTTAGATGCAGGACCCATTAGATCCCATTGCAGAAGAAGTCCTCTGAAGCCTGGTTGTCCAGTTGCTTGACTCAGGGAGGCGATTCTAGCACCAGGTGAGCTGGGGCGAGGACTGTGCACAGCCTCAGAGTGAACAGCTGCCTTCTCTCTGTTCGCTGAACCCCAGCTGACATTTGACATTAGTTTCTCCTCCATTCCTCACCTCCGCGGCCGACACTGACCTTTGACTTCTGAGGGCCCTCGCTGCCCTCGACTCTCCAGAGCTCCATCTCTCCAGCATTGCGATGCTGCGTCATCGTTTACCCACAAGGATGTCTCACTAATAGATTGCGAGAGGTCGTGCCTTTCCCAGTCAGGACTTGAGCCGCGCCACACCACACACCTATAGCAGACATTAGTAATCGTTCCTCTTGTAAGGAGAGGGCTCTTGTCCAAAATTATACAGACAGAAGAAGAAACTGGATGACCCCACAATAGAGTCTCTGTAAATGTTTTTTTGTGTTTTCTCTTGAAGTACATTTTTGCTTTCAAGATCCTGTGTATCTAAACATGTCAAATTAATGGGAAGAGGCTTTTGAGTCGGAGCCTCGGGTGTTAGGGGTGTTCTCAGCATCTGTACTGAGCTTTTCAGTATCTCGAGGGAGCAGAACAAGCCTCCGTATGGCTGCCACCCAGCAAGACCAACCCCGCCTTTCACCTTGCAAACAGAAAGCTCCTCTGAGCTCGATAAAATAAAGCAGGGTTGCTGGGAGAGGGAGTGGACCGGCACGGTTGGACATGAATATTCAAGACCACGAGTCACAACCCCATGAATCAGAGGGTCTCCCGTATTTGTATTTAGCATTGTGGCATCTCGAGACAACTTGCCATGATTAATTAATCCGTGGGGCTGAGGCAGAAGGTGAAATAATTTGTGCACAGTCACGAAGTCAGGCATTCTCAGTGTGTGTGTTAGTGTCAGGGTGCTTCCCTTTCCAGAGACAGAGAGAAGACAGAACCCGACTTTTCCTTTTGAGGCTGTGATGCTAGTGATCCACCCTCCTCACCCCACAGTCCCTGAAACTGTCTACAGGGAGGCAGGTGGCTGCCAGCTGCCCTTACCTCATACCCTAATGACATCATCTGCAGTATCTCTAGTCCATGGAAACTCCACCTACTGACATCACCCTTTTCAACAGCTCTCAGTAGGTCCTGTTCATCTAACCCAAGCAGGGGCACCCATGGGAGCCCCCCTGAGGCTTGGCTTCCGAGTGCAGGGTGGAGGCGGCTAAGTCTAGTTAGGATGTTGTGTTTGGCTCCCGTATCTGTTTTCCGCCATCTCTACTGAGGTTTTCACTACGGCTGTTTCAGTAATGCCTTAAGTGGGTATCACAATAGCGGGAAGGACCCACGAGTTCCCATGATTCCTTCTGTTAACTATTTAAAGGCTCCGACTCAGAACAAACAAGAAGTCCATCTTTAGACAGGAACCACTTGTTTTCCAAGCAGAATTTGTGCCACAGAGAATGACGTCTTACTTGGTTATGGAACCCACGGGGTGTAGTGACTGCCCTGGCCCAGGCTGTGCCTCTTCCACTGTGTCCTCTCACTGAGTGACTCTCACTGACTGGAGGCAGCAGACCACAGGCGTGAAGTGCCACTTTCACTCTGTACTGCGTGACAGCGGCATCGTCGCTGATGGAACTGCTAGCGCTACCGCATGCTTCTGCCGGGCTGTGCGTCCGGACTCACCCTGCTCACCTGCATTGGTCCAGCACCAAAACTGGTTGGGGAGAAGCTGTTTCTTTGGGTGGGTGTACTGTCAGCCAGAAGAGGGACAGGGGTCAAGTACTCTGTGATATAACTCGACCATGCCCACTTTGAAGTTAATTGCATATTTCTGATCCTCACAGAACACTGTGGATGGGATCCCTATTCTAAGGATCTAGGTCTGTCTCATTGACATCACTATTGAACTACCTCTTTCCTTAAGGATACTGGGAATCAGACGCCATTGCGGACAATGGGCCGACTGAGATTCCTGTAGCGTCTCTCCACACTGCTGCCGTGTGTGCTCCGCTGTCTATGATCACTTCTTATTATTGGGACATCTACTTCTCATCATGACTCTGCACGTCTCTACCAACACGCTTGAGAGATACAGACCGACCACAGGTTAGGCATTATAAGTCCCATGCTGCAAACCAGGAAAAGACATCTCAAGCACCGCATATAGGATGGTCAACAGCACATTGTCAGGACAGATGTTTGGATATGCATCCTTCATGGGTTTTTGAGAATTCGTCCTGGGTTTCTTGTGTTTGCCTTCTTTTTGCGAGACGGCTAACAGTGAAGTCTCTTGGACTATGTCCCAAGGACGCATACCTCCGTTCCTGGTTTGCTGTCTTCCATATCTAGCAGACCCCCCCCTCCCCCATCGCACCCGGGACATTGGACTAAACCGTCCCACTATGGGCTATTTCTTACTCACTTGCATTTCTTCTAATTTCTATAAACGTTGTAATTGAGCAGGCTTTGTTTGAGCACCTGTGTGAGGCCCTTCATTCGGCCCCAGGGAGATAGTGGATGGTTGAAAAAGGGCTCCCTTTTGAGTAGATACTCATGGAGAACACTGGATGTAACACAGTTTCTGCTGTCGCCCTGAGGGGTGGGTAGAGTCACGCTTTGGGCAGCAGCGTGGTGCCCTGGAGCATATCCACTCCTTTTCTAGGCTAATAGTGCACTAGACACCACAGTGGGGTTGGACATTTGTCTTTAAAAGTAAAGAACAGACTTGGTAGTCAAATCAGAGGAGAGTCCGGCGTGGCCCCTCGGCCACCAGAGCTTAGCCCTGCCCTGTGCTCTCCACCCAGGAGCTTTTGAAAGCGTAATATATGTTGATAATAACTGAGCTGGATTTGTCAAATGTTCAAGTGATTCCTTAAACTTTATAATCCAGTGGAGATATATAAAATATAAGATACACTTACATTCTAATAAAGATAGATCTATTCTTTTCACAGATAAGACATCTCTCATGTTTACAACGTATCACCGGTCTCTGCTGCATGGATAATCAACTGTACGCTTTCAACTCAATACAAGGAGCGCTCTGCCCCTCCCCCCTTGACTGTGTGCCAGAGAACGCTGAAGCTGAAATTCACACTAGGGTCTCCTGACTTGGAGGCTGGTGGCAATTTCCCCTGGCAAATTAGATCCTTTTCATTTTAGTATGCTCTTTTGCAAAGAATGATCAGTGCACGCAGCCAAACATAGATGTTGAAAATGCACAAATGGATCTAACACACGAAGAAGCCAAGAGGAGACGTGTGTTAGTCCTGGTTTCCACCTTTTCATTGCCTCTGTTCTCTTCAGCGCAGTGAAAGGCTGATTTCAGACCTCCCTACCCGTCTGCACGCACAATCAGGGAAAACACACAGAAACCGTGACTGCCCCTGACATGGCCACCTGCTGAATCTTAGTGGATGTGCTGCTTCTAAGGAAACCTTTAACAGAATCATAAACAACAACTTTCGGGGGAGATACATCTATAAAATAAATGAGATTTAATGACAGGAGAAAGCTTCAAGACGATGCTGACTTTTAACTTTTAACAAAAGTAAGTAGGGAAGTTTGATCAGTCCACTGAACAATGTACTTTTCAGTACATTGAAAACACAAAACAGCCAGGCGGCTGTGGCACATGCCTGTAATCCCAGCACTCTGGGAGGGAGAGGCAGGCGGATTTCTGAGTTTGAGGCCAGCCTGGTCTACAGAGTGAGTTCCAGGATAGCCAGGAGTACACAGAGAAACCCTGTCTCAAAAAAAAAAAAAAAAAAAAAAAAAAAAAAAAAAAGAAAAGAAAAGAAAAAAAGAAAGAAAGGAAAAAAAGAAAAAAGAAAACACAAAAACACTGAAAATACTGTGTATGCACACAAAATAAAAATTTAAATAAATAAGGAATGATTTGTGGCTAGCATTCCCCCATTGGATAGAAACTGGGAAACGTAATTTTTCTGGGTTGGAAACACGGAGGTGAGGGAGGTGAGAATTGCCTTTTTTTCTTGGAAATTAACCTGTTTTGTCTGACCTGGAACAAGGCCACAGAACACAAACCAGTGCTGGACAAAGTAGCTATGAGGGACTTTTCTTGTTTGGTCTAATGGTGACACCCGTTTACCTCCATACTCCAGTCCTGCTACCGTTTGCTAAAGAAAACACACCTTTAGGTTAAACTAGGATAGTTGTAAATTACATGGCCCTGACTGTTGCCTGGCTAGCTTCTCATTCATATCCTCTCCATTCATAACACAAACACAACTTGGTTTGTAGTGGTCAATGCCCAGTTTTAGGTGACATTTCTCAGCTTCCCCAGCAGGACTACGCATGCATGCCTGAGTGCTTTCCAGGGAGATGTCATTTAGAAAGGTCGTACCAGGGTTACTGCTTACAGGAGAAAGCAGTGGCTGTTTGGCCAAGATCATGGTTTGAGTTTCAGCAGCCATCTTGGGCCACAAAGTACTGTCCCAGGTTGACTGTGCCATGCTGCCCTGAGTGATAGCTCAACAGTTAAGAGCAATGGCTGCTCTCCTAGTGGGTCCTGTGTCCAATTTTCTGCACCCACATAGTGGCTCACAGTCATGCAGCCCCAGACGGGCCTGGCTCCGCAGTGACGTCTGTTCCAAGCCAAGCTTCCATGTTTGTGTGTTAGACTCCTGCCTTCCATTATGACAGTAGGCCCTAGTTTGATTTCTTTTATGTGCAGTCAAAATCTCGCTGACATTTCTTAGCTAAAAGTAATGTTTTCCTTTCCCTCACTCAACAACCACTTTAGGTTTAAAATGTTAGGGAAACATTTGTTTTTTTTAAACCCAAACAGAGGCATTTGGTTTATATTTGGAACAGGACAAACAACAGCCTGTGTTTAGTGAGAGATTTGGAAAAATAAAGAGTTGGAGCCCTGAGTGATAGCTCAACAGTTAAGAGCAATGGCTGCTCTCCTAGTGGGTCCTGTGTCCAATTTTCTGCACCCACACAGTGGCTCACAGTCCTGCAGCCCCAGTTCTAGGAGATTTAACACTCTCTCCTGGCCTCTGTGGCCACAGGCATATATGTGGTACCCAGACACACTTGTAGACAAAAATACCAATATAAAACAAAATAAATATATAGAAAAATACACAGATAATGTGTAATTACAATGTAGGGACCAGTGGGATGTGAACCTCTCTTTACATGTAATAAGTTCTCAACTACATTTAACTAATGTTTAAGATAGTTGAAAGTTTCTCTGTCAATCAAAGAATATTGGCAACCATTCATAAGCCATGGGAATGAAAAACAAAAATGAACTCTTTATAACCCCCAGATGGACTTTTATACATAGAAAAGCTGCAGTATACATGGCTCTTTGGCGTCCTTATAAAATGGTAACAGTAACAGAACAAGAGGCTCGGACGGCCCACACTCTTCCTGGGTTTTCCTTCCAGAGGGTCATGGTCATGGTCTACGGCCAAACACACGGACACCCCGTCAACATGACGATCTAAACACATCAGTATTTCCAGAAAACACCATTACTGCTGTCTTACTTAAACAAACAAAATCTTAATGTTGAACAGAAAGGCAGTAACACCAACAACTCCTATGCATGAATCTTGATACATTTTCTTTTTTTCTTATTTTCTTGCCTTATATTTTTATTGGTTGGAATAGCTTATCAGCACTCAGAAGGTTGAGGCAGGAAGATTGTGAGTTCTAGGCCAACATGAATTACAGAGTAAGGGCATGTTTCAAATAAAAAGAAATAATAATACACAAAACATATCATTAAAACATATCATTATTATATGTAGGTATCTTTTCTTTTCCCTTTTGACTATTATAAATCTTATCTGATTTAATTTTCAGTTGCAAATAGGAACACTGCTTTTACTTAAATTTAATCTCAGGGAAGGCCATCAAGATTTCTATACTTGACAGGCAGTGGTGGTGCACAACTTTAATCCCAGCATTTGGGAGGCAGAGGCAGGCAGATTTCTGAGAGACCAGCCTGGTCTACAGAGTGAGTTCCAGAACATCCAGGGCTACACAGAGAAACCCTGTCTCGAAAAACAAAAACAAAAACAAAAACAAAAAAAAAAAAAAAGATTTTGTTTTGCATGTCCCTATTTTGCCTTCAACTAAGATTTTATAAACTCAGATGAATATGCAGTTAGCATTCTAAGACATGTGAAAGGTAATCCATTGTCAATTACTAAAATCTAAAGTAGTCATTGATAAGGTAGAAAAGTTTAGAAGGAAAAACATATGACAAGCCCAAACACTTCATTTAATTGGATTCCTGCGAAGCCGCTTTGAAGTTAAAGCCACTTGGCACCTCTGCCTAGATCACACCACGGTTCTCCGACCTCTTCATAGGGCATCACAGGACAGGAGGACAGAGGTACCACGCCAGCCCTTGGGTCACGCAGACAGGCTACCGATGGCCCAAGGACACTCTGGCCATCACAGCCATACACGGCTCTCCCCAGGCAGAGGAGGGACGGATCCTGACCCACCCGCGGTGTGTGTCTGGCATGACACTCCTCAATCTATTTAAGCTTACAGTCAACAGAGCAGCTGCTGGGATGCTGGGTCCAGAGCCAAGGGGCTGCGTTGATTTTTAAGTACAGCGAGAATTAATTTGCAAATCTAAGACTCGAGTATTAAAAACAGCAGATTTTCTTTTCTTTTCTTTTTTTTTTTTTTTTTTTTTTTTTGGTTTTTCGAGACAGGGTTTCTCTGTGTAGCTCTAACTGTCCTGGAACTCACTCTGTAGACCAGGCTGGCCTCGAACTCAGAGATCCACCTGCCTCTGCCTCCCAAGTGAGATTTTTCTTAAAGGGCCCAATTGTTCTATTTTCTTCTCTTTTTCTTTGTGGTGCTGGACATCTAACACAGGGCCTCGCAGATGAGACAAGCACTCTGCCCCTGTGCTACATCTTCAGTGGGGTTTTTGTTTGTTCGTTTGTTTTCTCGATAAAGCAGAAATGTTCTGATAGTGAAACAACAAGGATCGATAGGTTGATCACTGCAATCTCTGCCTCACAGACCCAAAGACCAAAAGAAGAGAAAACCTAGAATAGACCAAATAGAGTTGTTTCCGCCTCATTTTAGAACTGAACTGTTGAGACCTTGAGAATTACGGACATGCCACGGGCACTGTGCCCCTGGCGTCCTGGCCAGCCTCTTGCCTGGGACCTTACACAGAACGCACGGTTTGATGTCCCTGGTGACGTGTCTTATGTAATTCAGAGCAACAGCCTTCCATGCTTATTTATTTTACTACTTTTTGTTTTGCACGAATGCCTGCTCTGTTTCCAATTGAGGAGCCTCGTCAGTGCTGCACACAGGACTTAGCTTTGAGACGCTCTTTCCAACCCTCTCCAGTGTGTACAGAACCCTTGACCTTTTCAAGGAGAGGCTTCCGGGAGACAGGGCGTCAGTGAGCTGGGAGGGAGAAAGGGAAGCACTGGACTGTGGGTCTTTACCTAAGGAGGAATGGTGTCCAGAGTCACGTCAGGCCACGTCCCGTCCAACGGACGGCCCCAGAGCCCAGAGAGCTCCCTACCCTGGGTACTTCATAGCCCCATAAGAAGGGATACTTCCTTCTCATTCGTCCTTTAATTCTGACATCTCTCCTCTACAAACTGGTGAGCCCACGGTTTTAATCATAAAGTTTTTTTCTATGCTTTTACATGCAATTAAAAAGTAAATGTCAGAGCTGATGGGAAATCTCAGAGGATAGAAGCACTTGCTATGCAAAACTGACAACTCAAGTTTGAGCTCCAGAACCCATAAAAGTAGAATAAACGTATTCTCTGACCTACACGTGCCAACACACACACACACACACACACACACACACACGTATTGTACTCTCTCCTGTAGAATGCAGACATCATAACTGATATACACATCTCCGCCATTCCTGTAAATTTTATCAAACATCTTGCTCTTCTTTGCACTCGCAAAGGCATTCTTCGCAAGTTCATCTCCCTGGGAGAACTTCGGGGTTTTGTTTTCAAATACATGATTGGTGATAGGTGCCCTTGCCTTAATGAGACAACTGCTAAAATACTATCTTCCCTTTCTACATTCTCTTCCTTCCTGTGTGTGATTTTTCAATCACTATAGCTGATTGAAAAAAATTCCCTCACTAAGGCCAAGTCTGTATTTCCATTTTCTCATGGGAGGAGTAACAGCTGGTCTTGGGTTAGTGTGTGGTACGGAAGGGAAAGCACTTCCGTTGCTTGTACGGCTTTGGTTTCTCTGGGGAAAGACATAGATCTAGTTAGCTCTTGTACTTGTCAATGGAAATGTCAGGTCATTCTTTCCTGAGACTTGCATAGCTCTCATCTCATGGGTTGATGGTCAATTTTACCTTTATACGTGTGTGTACATAGATGACAGCTGTTGACACTGCTGCACCCAGTAGAAATTAATGTACAAACCTGCAACCTTTCTCGTTTCTTTCCTATTGATCCTCCCCCCCCACACATCCTCCTCAATTGGTCTGTATTTCTCCCTTACAGAGACACATACTCATCTGCTTCTTCCTTTCCCCCTCTCCTGAAATCTTTCTAAGAATTCTTTAGCAGTGTCATGTAGGAAAGGCTAAAAGCTTCATGGGTTAGAGACTTATGGGAATCACAGATAACTTAGTTCATGCTAATCTGGCTAAATTAAGAGGGACCATGCTGGGCATGATGAAACATATCTTTTATCCCAGAACTCAGGAGGCAGCTGCAGGCAGAGCTTTGTGAATTTAAGACTAGCAAGTCCTCATAGTGAGGAGGCCTTGTCTCAAATCACACAAACAGACAGACTGACATACAAACACACAAGCCAAGCATGTGACTCTGAAGGTGTCAGTATACGCCTAGTGCCAGTTTAGGTCTTGCATGTCTCCCACAGGTGTTGAGACTGATCACTGGCTGTCATGCTCTGAGAAGTTGTGGGATCTTTGGGGACATATGGGTAAGATCACCGTGGGTCACCGGAGCCATGATCTTGAATGGAGAGAGTTAGGATCCCAACCCCTTTACTTCCTGATGCCAAGAGGCCAACACTCCCCCTTCAACACACAGTCTAGCCATGACAAACTGTGACAACCCATGCCCCATGCTGCAGGTCGATCATAAACCAAAACCTCTCAAGTCAGGAGCCCAAGTATCTTTCTTTCTGAAGGCTCTGGGTATAGATCAGAGGGGAGGGGTACAGCCCAGAAAAAGGGAACTCAGTGTGGGAGAGGACCTGGCTTCAATCCATAGCCTTAAAAACCAGGTAAAAGAAAACAAATAATGTCCTGTTCATCCAGGCACCCAGGCACTCTCCCATGCTCACACAGCCACGCTTTCCCCTGTTCAAAATCCAGTGCCCTCTCACCCTTGGCTCTAACGTTAAAACACTTACGGTTTAAAGAATTTCCTGATATTTGGCCAAGGAATTTCACCTTCACTAAAATGCTGGGCTCTTCTTGGTGTGCCAAGAAAGTTTAGACTCCAGTAAAGGTTTCTTTAACTTCTGTCTCTGATGTATCTGATGTCTCACTTCCTTAGAAACTCTGTGTTCCTTCTCTGGACTCTTGGGACTGCCTGTGCATTCCTCCGCCAATGGACAACCCGTTCCTCTCCAAAGTTCACTGGGAATCTGGAAGCTAGCTTAGTGGACACCACTGCAGTAAAACACTAGCCTAGATGGTGATATATCGTCTTTTAGGGATACTGCCTCATCCTAATTGTAGTTTGAAAAGTGAGTTGACTGTTGAGAGAGGGTAGGCCTCGGTGGAAGGGCGCCTGCTCAGCACACTCAAGGCCTGTGGTTCAGTCCTCAGCATCAGAAGGAACAAAATGAATTGACTATCCGGCCTTTCATGTTTGGCGGGGTTTTAAGCTCCTGAAGACAAGACCTTTTCTTATTTGCATATCATTGTAGGCTGTGAGAAGATTGGGACATTTAAATACTTTTTCAAATAGCATGAGATCTTTCATCTTTAGAAGTCTTTCTTTTCTTACTAAGCCTCAAATTCAAGACAATTTCATTCAGTAGGAAAAAAAAAAAAAGAAAAAAGAGAAAGAATGAGAAAAATGAGCAAGTCGGGTTTTATTATCAATCATCCTGAAAGCCATTTCTTAACTTTTAAACTATTCTCTCCCCGAGCAGTGGCTAAGGTGTTTGGTTCAGAAGCAGTCTGTCTCTCAGCCGTCCAGAATGTAGGGTGTCGGGGAGATGCCAGGGCAGGGGAGGAACTCACTTTGATATGTACCACTGTTGTCTTTTCAAAGACAGCACTAGGTGTCTTGAGGTATCCAGCAGCAGGGCTCTGTTTTGGACATAAGTTTAAACTCACAAAGAGGAAGACCAGCTTCAGGGTTTGACCCGATAGTTTTCTGTTCTTCTAGTATCATGCGCTATCTCCTGTCTCCAAAGATACCACGCCTCAGCACCCCTCCCTTCCCTCCTAGACTTGAGTACTCATGTAACATCCTGCCAAGCTGGGGTGGACTCTTGAATGAGTCATCTGCAGACTGGGGTTCTGGCCTGAATGTATTAGCGTTCTAAAGCTCGAATTTTTTAACCTTTAGAGTCATGGATGGCACTAGTTCATAAACCTGCTGGGGGGGGGGTTGTTCTCTGGCATCCTGTTAGAAGATGAATGAGCATAGGCCTCTGCTGACCATTGGAGGGTTAAAAGAAAATAGAAAGCAAAGGTAAACTAAAAACAAATAAGCTAGCAAACCAAACAATAGCAAGTTAAACAGGCTGGCTAATATTTTTTCTTTATTAAAAAGAAGAAGAAGAAGAAGAAGAAGAAGAAGAAGAAGAAGAGGAGGAGGAGGAGGAGGAGGAGGAGGAGGAGGAGGAGGAGGAGGAGGAGGAGGAGGAAGAGGAGGAGGAAGAAGAAGAAGAAGAAGAAGAAGAAGAAGAAGAAGAAGAAGAAGAAGGGGAAGAGGAGGGGGAAGAGGAGGGGGAAGAGGAGGAGGCAGTGACTGGAGAAATAATTCAGTCAGTAAAGTGCTTCAAGCTTACCATTCAAGTCTTAGGACTTAAATCCAATCCCCAGCACCCATATGCTGAGCATACTGATGGTACAGGCCTTTAATTCCAGACTTTGGGAGGCAGAGGTGTCAGATATCTGAGTTCAAGGTCAGCCTGGTCTACAGAGCAAGTTCCAAGACAGCCAGGGCTACACAGAGAAACCCTGTCTTTGAGGAGGGAGAGAGGGGAAGGAAATAGGGAGGGAGAAATGGAGGGAGGGAGGAAGAGAGAGAGAGAGAGAGAGAGAGAGAGAGAGAGAGAGAGAGAGAGAGAGAGAGAGATCACATCACATTACCTTTGCCATCAGGGGTTAGATTAAGCACAAGGCAGAGCCTTCTGAAAGGGTTCATACTCTTGAAGTACCCCTGTGATACCCACACTCGTACTGAGAGGGGAAAGCTAGGTATTTGTATATCTGTCTAACATGGGTTCTGAGACCAGACGCCGTATAGGGAATCACACATAATTCATGATACTTTCTGCCAGTGGTCTTCCATTCCATAGGATACTAGGATAATGGCATTAAGAAGCCTTCGGGGTCTGCAGCTATGGATATCCTTGGGGATAAGAGACATCTTTCAGCCAGGGTATTGGCATTCATTCAACACACCTCTAAGGAGCCTTACTCTGTATACCAAAGGCTACAGGGAATGCACCGGCATCCCGTGTCTGCACCTGCTCTGCTTTGGGAGCCAATAGCCTTCTTTCTGCAGAGAAACAGAGAGGACGAGTTTGAGAGAGACGCTCATCCCCTCCTTCCTCAAATGCTCTTAAAGGTGGGCGTGGTGCAGGAGGAACCACAGCCTCGGTGATAAAACCTCATGTGACCTGGCGAGAGACCGTTTCCTCCATGTTCTACCAGGAGGTAAGTGGCACGTGTGGTGAGTAGGTGGCAGACCAGGCATCGACTCAGGCAGTGGCATGCGGCCCCTCCCCAGGAAGCCTCTCCGCATCCCTGGAGGATCAGGCTGGGTAGGAGGTGGTTTCCACCATCTCACCAGGCTTTCCAGCCATGCCTTGTTTCTGTGGCTTGCGAGTCTGGCATTCTGGTTTAAATAACGGAAAACGTGCTTTGATCTAAGAGAATAGAAGTTGATGAATGATGCCCGAGGACTCCTAGAAAAACGTCTGTGTGGAAGTCTGTGTTTTGCAGCTCAATCCTGTGTTTTAAAATAAATGTTTTAGAGGCAGAATCTCAATGTGGCGACCAGGCTGGCCTCACACACGCACATGCACACACACACACACACACACACACACACACACACACACACACAGAGAGAGAGAGAGAGAGAGAGAGAGAGAGAGAGAGAGAGAGAGAGAGAGAGAGGAGAATTTGGAGACTGTACCACATAGTCAATAGGTGTAGTGAGTCCACGATAGCATGGGGAATGGTGACATGCTGTGTGTAAAGCACATGGCACTGATGCTAGGAGAAGTTAGATGCTTGGGGACAAGTTCAAGCTGGTCAGTGCTTCTAGCAAGAAGGAAGGGGGTGTGGCTGGTCGTGAGAGCGAGGACTGCTGATTTGTCACCGGGTAAGGGCAGGTGTGCCATTCCTGGCGGTTGCATGTGTGTCTTAGTATCTGTTCCTGTTGGCTTTGCAGTCAGAATCCTCATCACATCTAAGCCACCCGTCTCTACATGCATCCGTATTGCACTGGTAGGGATATGAGGCTAGCATCTCATCTTAAACATTACCATCTGGCTGGAGCGGCAAATGCTAGCATTTTCCTTCTTCCTGTTCGTGGCCCATGCTCTTCTGTAGTTGTCTCTGGTTTTTATTTTTATTTGTTTTTTGTTTTTGTTCGTTTGTAGTGCGAGGGCAGTGCTTGTAGCTATGTAGCCCAAGCTGGCCTGGAATCTCCCTGTCTCTGGCTCCCCAGGGATGTGTGCCCCCATGCCTGGCTTTCAGATTTTGTAGATTTTGTGGGGACCATTTGTTTCCCTTTGGTATCCAATGTTCTAGAAATCCCACATCTCTCCCCGACTCCCACTTCACACTGAAACAGGATTTAGAGTAAATTTGCCTGCTATTCCCCTAGCAGAAGTGATGGCTTCAAAGGCTGACAAATGCCCAAAGCTGGACCACTCGGGACCAGTGAGACTCTGGAGGCTTTTCTGTCTGTGTTGTGGAGAAAGCCAGTTCTCTGTTGTCATTGATCTAAAGCCGGGAGGAAGCGCAGCTGGCGTTGCAGTAGCCACATGTAAACACAGGCACATAAACCTGGGCTTTCCGTGGCAGCCATCCAGGAGAGTCCGAGAACACAGAGCAGGTGCCTTCTGCTCCAGCACAGGCCCCACGGGAAGTATATCTTATTCCTAGTGTTTTCTCCGTTAAACCCAAACATTCTCTGGGGCCTAGGGTGATTCAGATTGAAAGCTTTTTTTCATCCAAATAAATTCTAATACATATTATCCACATATTTCTACATAGCAATGTACTATGTTGGCCACATTAATTTAGCTTTAAGTTTTGTTTTGAGGTTGAAGTGAGCAGCTTATTTCTAGTCTTCATGCCCTCATATGAATGATTTAAAATTTTTTCACTCACGTAACTATGGACTGATAGCTTTTCTTAGGGCTACTTTAAAATGCAATTCTTTTAAAATATGCGTGGCATCGACTTTTGTCAAAGTAGCTAGCACTCATTTCACAGGCCTCAGAAAGATGTGGTCTTATCAGCTTGGCCAATTGCCTTGGCACGATACTATCTTGACCCATTTCCTTAAGCCTCAGTTGAATGGGGAAATGCAGCTTTAAATCACTCATTTGTCAAGGAGGTGCATTTGATGACTCTTGGAAGATCAAACGGACTTCATCAGTGTTTCCTCTGAATTGGTAAGAAACTGGAGGAAGGAACAGGATAGAACATCCCCGCCTTCCTAGAAGGAATACTAGATGTTATAAAATTGTGTGCCCGGGTATGTTTCCAGAGATCCATCCCCTCCTTGTTGGCATCTTCAAGTGCACCAAGATGCATTTCTTAGTATATATACACAATTCCTTGGAGATGGGCTAATCCAAGGTCGCCCAGGAAGAGAAACCTTGACCTAGAACTATTTAACACGTTTAAAAGAATTTCTCCAACAGCTATTTGACTCTAAAGATGTTCTATTATACTAAAGACATTTAAACACACCACTTAAGTGTTCCTGAATTTCCCTGGTCTCATCTGGTCTTTAGAGATTGTCTATTTAATTAGCAGCTGCTTCCTGTTAGAATCCTTAAGCAAGCAGACCTCAGAGTTCAGGAACAGCTCATGATGTGTTATTAGGAAGTGCTTGGCTTCCACTTGAACTTCCATCACTAAGGACTCAGTGATGGCATCAACACAGATTTCCCCAACCCGTCCACAGCGCCTGCCTGGTTCTCTTTCAGGCCATGGTCTCTGTCATTATCATAACCACTCCCTCAAACCTCGAAAAATGGTTGACTTCGCAAGCCACTCTTGCAAATACTTTCTCCTAGCCTGTTGTTTGTCTTTTAAACTTTTCTTTTTCCTTCCTTCCTTCCTTCCCTTCTTTCTCTTCTTCTTCTTCTTCTTCTTCTTCTTCTTCTTCTTCTTCTTCTTCTTCTTCTTCTTCTTCTTCTTCTTCCTCTCCCTCCCTCCCTCCTTCTCTCTCTCTCTCTCTCTTTCTCTCTCTCTCTCTCTTTTTCTTCCTTCTTATGGGAGTGGAGTTTGGGGTTGTTCATAACAAATCTTTAATTTTAATGTTACAGTAAAGACAAACCGATAGTTAAAAGAAAAGAAATGAATAAACACATTCTTTCCAACTTGTTCGTTTTTGGAAAAAATAACCTAAAGGCCTTGGGAGCTGGACACTCTCATTCTACATTGCCTACAGCCTCTGGCCAGGCTGGGATTAAGGTTCCAGGGACCAATATTTCAAGAGCTTTTGTTTAAAATGGAACACACAGAAGACTGTAGTATAGAAAATAAGGTCCCAGCAAGTGTTCTTAGTCACAACAACCTAGGTTCTAATTCACAATCATGTCATTACTAATAGATCCTGAGTCACCAGTTTGCATCTGTAAATTTTATTTACATTCGAAATTATTCTAATTAGAAATAAACGTATGGCCGGGCGGTGGTGCATGCCTTTAATCCCAGCACTTGGGAGGCAGAGGCAGGCGGATTTCTGAGTTCGAGGCCAGCTTGATCTACAGAGTGAGTTCCAGGTCAACAAGGTATACACAGAGAAACCCTGTCTCCAAAACAAAACAAAACAAAACAACAAAACAAAACAAAACAAAACAAACAAAAAAAGAAATACACTTATGGTGGTCACAGGTCAAACGGTGGTGGTTGGCTGTTTGGATTTGTCTCCCTCCGTCTGTTGGCTGATTTGTGGTACTGGGGAGTTGAAGCTGGCAAGATCCTTACCTACCCCGAGTCATGATCCCAGACTGCACTAGTTTTCCTGTATACTCCCTTTTCTTTCCTTCTCCTCTTTCTTTTTTCCTAGAACTGCAGAATGCATCTAAGGCTCACACCATGCATTGTCTCCTTTTAGAAAGAGGTGGTGGGGACATCTGTTCCTTCTGGTTTAAGAGCAGATTTTCCAAGAGTTAATAGAACTGGAGAGGAATTTGCTGTTTTAGGAGGGGTTACTGACCTATTTTTCCCAATGCTAATAGAGCTATTGTTTGCCTGTCACTGACCAGAATGTTAATATGTGTGACTGTCTTCCTCCTCTCCCACCCCTCTTTTTAAAGAATTGAAGAATTTTCCCTTCTAAATATTGAAAATTCTTTTAAGAGCCAGGAAAGATTAAAGTTTTCTCATGTGCCTATTTGTTTAGAAGCAAGTATCTAAGAGATGCTCACGCAATACATAAACATGTTTTATTGAAGTGATAGAAGTATGAGGTTATATGAAAGACTTCAAGGGTAATTTCTAGTTAAAAAGGGAGGATGGAGAGATGGCTCAGAGGTTAAGAGCACTGAGGCTCTTGCAGAGGACCTGTATTCGTTCGAATCCCAGCACAGTGGCTCATAGCTATCTATAATTCCTGTTCCACTTCTGACTTCCATGGGGACCAGACATACATGGCAGACAGACATAGTGCGGGCAAAATGTTCAAACAATAAAAATAAGGAAGAGATATACAATTAAAAATAAAAATAAAAGAATATGCTACTTTAATGAAAACCTGAGTGGAAGGGCGGTTGTTTCTCAATGCTTCCGAGTCAGGGAGATGTGTTCTTCTCTCTCATCCTGCCCCTCACTCTGTCTCTGGAGTCTCTGCAAAGCTGTGAGTGATATAGTCAAAGCTATCAGGTAACAACTGGGCCTCGGTCCCTAGCTGGGGAGCCTGACACTCCTGGCAAGGATGTGAACTCTCTCAACTGGCCCCAGTGTTTAAGGGTGGCAATGGATTTAATCAGCTTAGAGCAGGCTCTCTTTCCTGTTGTGGTGCCTAGCTTCGGAACCATTATGTAAACAGAAGTGAAGAGGGAAATGGTCTCTGTGGCTATTATGAGAGAGACAAAGAGAGGGCCATGGTTATAATGGGTGTACATTTGTAAAGTGATCTCAAGACGAAAACAAAACCATAAATATTCCTCTATGATCAAATGAAGATGTAATGTCCCTGTGTAAGTAAGTCTCTTTAATTCGGAATAGCACCAACATCTCTGCTTCCACTTTAATTATTGTAATAGAAATAATTAAAGTAAATGATGCAAATGTCATCGTTAAGATTGATGTTTGGGCAAGAGAAACATGCGTGATGTAGTTTACCTAAATATCTGTCTCCTAAGTCAGAGGACCTAGCTCATGTGCTCATAGCGGTGTGTGTGTGTGTGTGTGTGTGTGTGTGTGTGTGTGTTGAGCAGAAAATGCTGTGCTGATTCCTAGGCAAAGGTTCAGGCTAACAGGGCGCCCGGTTTCTTCACTCATCACAAACAACTGGAAATGGAGATAGGTTGTTTTCGTTTGTGATATTATCAATGAAAAGTGCTAGCAGCGCAGATGATAAGCAAGTTTTAATTTTCTGGAGATTTACGTTTTGTCATTGACAAGAGTGAATGAACTTTGGGGCTGGAGAACGGGCTCAGTGGGTAAAAGGTAAGCACTTGTTCTCAAGGACCTGGGTGTGATTCCTCAGTAACCTCACCATAGTTCACAACCATCCATGACTCTAGTACCAGGGGATCCGATACTCATCTGCTCTCTATGTGACACTAGGCATCACATGTTAGACAGACAACCAACCAGACAGACGACAGACAGACAGATACACACATACACACACCCCACAAGCATGCACAGAAAATCCACTCATACACATAATATAAAATCTAAGATAATTTGAGGTAATTTTTATTATCTGTAAGACTCAGTGAATCAGATTTTGTGCAGATGACGCCCTGCCCATCAATATGTCTTTGAGAAGTATTTGTCAAATCAATGAGCATGAACCCCAGTCAGAAGCATGTCTATTCTGTCTGCAGAAAGCACGTGGCGGCCAAGTGTCTTTCTGAGCATGCCGCCCACAGGCAGAGCTTCCGTTTGACATCACAGCCACAGAAGAGCAAGAGGACAGCGGAATCTGCCACTCTCACGGTTCTTCAGCTGGAGTTCCTTGGGACAGGCACTGAAGCCCACAGCCAGCCGCCATCCTTACTGAATGTAATGTAGCAGATGTTTCATCTCTGTTGAACTTGCACCAAAGCAGAAATATCATTCCAACTCATGAAATAAAACCACTAGTAAACTCAAGGTACCCTCTGCAGCCCCCACTGTGGTTCCCAGTGACCGCTTCCTCCACTTATTTATAGCTTGGTAGAGCTTCATCCGACACAGACAATGGCTGTACTGTTGAAGATAGGATACAAACTAGTTTTAGAAGGGAAGTCCTAACAAAGTTTGCGGTTTCTGTCTTACTCTCTTGGGTCCCTCACTCTGGAAGAAAAGATGTCACGAGGGCACTGAGGTGGCCCCGCGGAGAATTTCATATGGCAAGGATCTGGGGTATCCTGTGAGCAGCCAGCACCAGCTCATCAGCTCTTAGAATGACACCTCTTGGGGTTCTGGGTTTTTATTGCTATGAGGTCCAGGCCAGCCTCGAACCTGCAATCTCCTGACTGACTCGCACTTACTGAGAGGACAACTGTGTTCCATCAAGCTCAGCTTTGGGTAAATGACCTTAGAGAAGGATCCTCCTGTTCAACCAACTCTTGAACACTGCTCCATACCTTGGACTACATTCTCAAAGACTCTGAACTAGAATAATCTACATGAGCTATTTTCAATTTTTGACATATTAAAAAGGGTGCCAGATAATCAATGTTTATTGCTATTTTAAGACACTTAGTGGTTATGTAGCAGATAATACAATAAGCCTCTGACAAACATCAATTTCATGAGTGCAAAGGAATTTCTTAATGTTTCTCTCAGAAGAAAGAATCTCCATGCCTTTCTTCTCACAGCCAAGATACCATTAGCAAGGAGCATGGTGGTTTATTGATCCACAGGCTTTGGAGGTCTGAAGACCTGGGCTCTGGTGTTGGCTTGGCCACTTGCTAGTGGCTGTGGGAATTTGGATGGGTTAACATTTCTAAATCCCAGTTTTATTATTAGTTCAGTTAGGTAATAGTGCCTAGCCCATGGGCTTTTTGATCTTTACAAGACCCAGCATATACAAAGTGTGAGGCGACCCGTTAGCACGTGGGATGTCCCATTCGAATATTACTTTTATTACTAATTTGTTTTCACAGTCTCAGCCATTTTCATGCTGCGGTGGTTTATTTGTTTTTTGAAGATCCCTGAATGCAGGTCCTTCTCATCTAGCCCTCTGATTGGCCACGTGACTTTAAAACTTGAAACAGACAAGAAGGAAGTAGCTGGGCCACTGTGGTTCCTCACCTGCCTTACCGTTTGTTCCTGCTTCTCCAGCTGTGATTATGTCACTCCAGGGTGGAAAGCTCAGAAGCCACACACTGGTGGCCTCCCTCCCTCCCTCCCCGGGGCTCCATGCCACCCTGCCTTGTTTGGGGCACATGACTAGCTCAGAGTCTTTATTCTATGAGTTATAATCCCATGAAAGTTGGGTTTTTTGGAAAGCCAAATTTTATATCATCAGATATTCTGGTTGTCTACTCAGGGCTTACAAGTATAAGATTAAGAAAAATTTACTTCTGTGGGAGTAAATCAAGAAGTATTTCAGCTGCAAAACACAGAACTGAGTTCTTAGTACTGAGTTCTTAGGAATTTGGCTTTCATTTCCTTTTTCCCTTATGAGAGAAAATAAGAATCCACTTACTATCTCTCATTTCCATCCCTAGCTGGTCAGAGGGAGAACAAGAAGCTCTCACCCATCCTTACAACTGTCCCATGACACAGGAATGGCTGAGCATGGGGGAGGGGTAGTCTTAGCATATTTACATCTACTTTGTTCTATCGGGTGAGCAAAACCAGAATCAAACAGCAGGTGGCTTTGTCAAAATCTCCCTGAAAAATTCTGAACTCTGCACTTCTAAGGTCAGGAGGCAGGGTACTAAAGGTCAGGTAGGGGCAGAGGTCAAGAGGGCTGAAAAGGATTAGAGGATGACAGAGGCTGCAGGCATAAAGGAGTCGCTGGGAAAGCAAGACGTGGGCCAGAAACAGCACGCTCAGAATTCTAAACCTTAAAACGAAATCCTTGAAGGGAGCTAGACTTCCTTCAGGTTGAGGCAATGTACTGAGGAAAGTGTAGGGGAAAATATTAATCTCCCAACAAGTTACCTTGTCCTTCCTCTTGTGAAGCTGGTTAATTAACTAGCTCGTTTATTTGTTTATTTACTTACCGTGGTGCTTTGGAGAGAACCCAGAGCCCTGCGTATGCCAAGCAAGTGCTCTTCCACTGGGCAATGTTTATAATCTACATTGATGAAGCTGTCATCTACATTAGGTGAGATGGGAAGTCCTATGTTAGCTGTGGCCATCCCTATCCCGTGGGCCATGAGAGGAGATGTATGATGACACCTACAGCCCGAATGAGCCATCGTGTGACACGAAGTCCACAGAAGCTGCTTTGGGCCTCGCCTACCAAGAAAGCCTAGTGCAGTTTCAAAATCTGGCCGTTTATAAGAAAGAACAAAGCAAGGCTTTACTTCGGTAAATTCTCAACCTAAAGTCCTTTCTTTGGAGTTTTCTTTCCCCTGGCGACTTGCTTTCCGGGAATGAGGCGCTTCCTGTGTCTTACTGATTTAATTTTTAAAGGAGCTTCCTGCTGTCGTTTGGCCTCTGCTCACCACAGGCACAGAGATAACTGATAGACACGAAAAGAAAACCTCCTCCAGGGAAATCCTACCTGGCCACGCTTCTCCATTTTGCTCTAAATGAAAACACAGTTCTTTGCTACTAAGAAACTGAACTGAGCTGAGTCCCGCTGAGTGTTTTCTGGGCGTATACAGGTCCAGACGTATGCAGAACCTGTATGCAGAACCACAGTGCTACAGCCGATTTCCAGACAATTAAATAAAAACTCTCTGGCATCGAGAGTGGAACATGGCATAGCTGAAAAAAAATGCGATTCTATCCTGTGTGCAGTTACAGGATAAATACTATGAATGGCCTTTGTGGAAACAAAGCCTGCGTAGGATCCATTGAAAGAAGCTCTGTCCTGTATGATCTTTTGTCAAAGCAAGAGACAATGTAGAGCTACATAAAAGGAACCAAGCCACTGTTCTCCACAGAAATCACCATGTCCCCGTCTCTCAGCAAGCTTGGCTTTCTCCCAGGGAAGATGGTTGCTTTACTTTGCTGTAAAGTAAAATAAGCCCACCCCTCCCACACCTACACTGAACTTGGCATCTTTCAAAGGCCTTTTCTGTTTATTTCCCTGTGAAACTAGAAGAAGTCACTAGGGATTTCATTTTAGCAAACTGACTTTATAGACAATGCACTGATATATTCTACTGTCTTTAAATACCCTAGAAAGTTGGGTGCGTCTATAACTAACTCTTTCCCAAAGTGTGCTAGCCTCGCCTCTCCTCTCCTCAGGCCCCACTTTCTTAAACTCTATCACTCAGTTTCTCATCCTATGTAAAAGGAATTCCTACCGTTGGTTGTGTGGCTACTTCTTCAAGCTGTCCTCTGACCCCAGGATGGGCTCCTCGGGGCTAAGCTGGCCTTGTCCCGCCCCACTTTCTCATGCCACTCATGCCTGCCAGCGTGCTTGCAGATGTTAGACTGGCTGTGAGGTCACCTGCACCGGTCTGCCTCTTAAAGACCACCCACAGCTCCCTTCTCCCAGGGCCCCTTGTCCTTCACAATAGCCGGCTGACTCATTTCTCTCTGTCTGTCTCTTTCTGTCTCTGTCTCTTTGTCTCTTTGTGTGTGTGTGTGTGTGTGTGTGTGTGTGTGTGTAGGTCGGGTGTGACTTTCGATGGCTCTTCACCTTGTAGGACACCATTTCTCAGCAAACCCAGACCTGTTTGGCTCTGCTACACTGGCCGACTGAAGAACTCCAGGGCTCTCGCCTCTGTGCCCGCACTGTGGTCATGGCTGCACACCGCCAGGACAAGCTTTATGCTCAAGTGCTGAGGATCACTCCGGTCTCCAAGCCTCCTCTGGGCCTTCCTCCTCAGAGATAATTCCAAGTCTCTGGCATGACAGCCTGTTTAGTCCTTTGAGCAAACCATTGTCATCTGCCCTGCCCTGTCCTGGCTCCTCGATGTTTTTACTTTTCCTCGCCAGGTTATACAGCAGTAAGAAATTATACACAGACCTACTACCCCCTGCCTCAGCTCCCTCCTTCTCGGCCGCCTTGCTCTCTTTGGCTGGAACTCCACCAACTGCCTTGCTATCCTTACCTGGTACAGCCTAACCAGAGTCACTTTAGCATCTTGCTTAGTCTGCTCATGCTGTGGTGTGGTGCATGCCTGGAGAAAAATCACGAATCCATCCTGAGTCTTCTCAGGTCGTATTAGAGCGACGTGGCCCCTCCGTCGCGGGACAAATGTCCTTATTCCTCCTGGTTGTTCTCTCATTCCCTCAGTCGCCTGCTCTTCTCTAGCTTCCTGCTCCCCACAGTGTTTTCTGACCTTCAACACGACTTCGCTTCACACGTTACTAAGTAAGCAAGAGTGACTGCAGGAGATCGCTATGGCCTTGAACCTGGGTCCTCTGGAAGAGCGCCAGTGCTTTTAACCACTGAGCCACCTCTCCAGCTCTCACAGTTTTTAAATAGATTCTTCTGTCTGTGGGCTAGGTGCCATCTCTTTGACATATTAAAAATCTCAGCACCAGTAACACTCTCTTCTTTTGTCTAAACTCCCATATTTCCCTGTCAAAACAGCGCCATTTCCATCCCTGTATAAACATGCTGAACATGCTGTGATTTCTCTAATTGTGATTTATTTTTATTGTGGGATCTGAACTTGTGTCCTGTGGAAGAGCAGCAGGGGTTCTTAACTGCTGCTCTAGTCCCACCTCTTAAAACTGCTCCCTCTCCTGTTCTCTCTGGTTCTTTCTCTCTCTCCCTTCCCTTCCCCTCCTCTCCTCTCTTCTCTCTGTCCATCCCTCCTCCCCCTCTCTTCTCTCTCTCCATCTCTTTTCTCTCTTCATCTTTCCATTTTCTCCCTCTTTCGTTCTTGTGCTCTCTACCCCTTCTTTCTTCCTCTATCTTTCCCTTCTTGCTAATAAACCTTTTCTATAGTAAAAAACCTGCTCCCTCTCCTGTCGCACTTCCCCCCGCTTGCTGAGGACAACCTCTCCTGTTCCCGCTTCCCTCCCCCCCCCCTTACTGACAACAACATCCTTGTGAGAGCTGCCATCCTTTGTCTTTGGCCTCTGTGCTTTCTCTCACCTTACGCTTTTATCGGGTTCCCCTCTACACTGGGCTACTTCTATAGCCCAGTGGGTTTTGAGCCCAGGCTATTTTTGAGCACGTGGATTCCTGCCTCAGCCTCCTCAGCACTGACAACTGCAGGCCTGTTTCTTCACCACACCCAGCTCCATCTCTCTTCTCTTCCACCTCCGAATGCCACATGCTACAGGGAGAGGACAACAGAGATCCTCTCTCTGTAAGCCCACCGCTGTGGACACCATGCTAATGATCCCACTGATTGTAGACCTAACTGCCTAATGATAGCTCCACTTGGAGGACTAAGAGCCATCCCCAACTCAATTACTGAAACCACTGAGCTCCTGAGGTAAGTCACCCATCCCTCTTTCCCTCCTTCTTCCCTTTATCCTCTCCTCGTCAAATGCTTTTCATATTTCATATCCAACTGATTAAGCAATACCATTGGCTCTTCCTTTATAAACAGCCAGCGTCTATTCCTGCAGCTTCTCTTACTATCGGGTAAGTGTGAAGTTCTCTCCTCTATTTTAATAGCCTCGTAGTAAGCTTATTCTTATTGCTGTTGTTCATCTACCATCTGCTTCCAGCACGGCAAAAAGAACCTGTGGGAACATAAGTCAGGAAGCACTACTCCTTTGTATGAACTTCAATCATGTTTTCCCTTTCATCCGGAGAGATGGCCCTAACCTTTCCACGGACTTTGGGTCCTGTATTGGCCTGTGGTGACTCTGATGTCATTTCCTGCCACTGCTGCGCACTGATTCCATTTAGTCATCACAGACTCTTGATGGTTCCCATATTGCATCAGTCCACTTCTTATGGTGGGCTTTTCATGTTAGTGTTTTCCTCTCTGGAGTGCTTTATTCATTAAAGATTAATTTTTATTATTCTTAATTATGCATATGTATTGGGGACACATATACATGTGAACGTAGATTCCCCCGGAGCTGCAGTCACAAGCGGCTGTCAGTACCCACACCGGAGCTGGGAATGGAACGTGGTTCTTCATTGAGAGCAGTGGGTGCTCTTAATTACCGAGCCATCCCTCCATTTCCTGGAGTGGTCGACTGTAAGATTCCCAGCTCTACCTTCTTCAAGTTAAACCTTTTCTCAGCAAACCTTCTGTGCCGAGTCCTTTGTAGCGTTGATATGCACCCTAATTGCTCATTTTGTTCTCTGCTCTAATAGACTATACAGACTTGGTAGATATGAGTAGATGTATTATCTTTCCTCCTCTTACTAGAACGTGATATCCACACAATTCTGGATCTCTAAATATTTTGCCTAGTGATGCATTTCAAATTCTTAGAGTGAGGCTTGGCATATTCTATAGTCTGATTATTTTTGTCTTTATTTGTTTGTTTTGTATGCTATAGTGGGTCTTATTATGTATCCCAGGCTCACATTTGGACTTGGGACCCTTCTGCAGTGGCCTCTTGAGGGCTGAAATTATGGGTATATGGCATCCTGACTGGTTTCATAGTTTGATTCTTAGGTCTTTTATTGAAGGTTTTGTTGACCACCTCTGGTATTCCCAGGAGGTAGTGAAACCTTTAGGTGGTCAAGTCTAGTGGAAGAAAGGTAGACCATTGGTGGTTTGCCTTTAGAGGGATGAGTACTGGGATCCTGGTCTCGCCCATGAGGTGAGCAGTCTTCTCTGCCACACCCCTCAGTCTTGTAGCTCTCTGCAGAGACAGGTCCCTTAGCCCAAGCCAAGCATTTCCCTGAGCTCATCTGCTCAGGTATTCTGTCACAGTGATGGGCATTTAAAACACACCTGGCCAGAGGAATGCTCAGGGAATATCGGTTGCATTGATGAATGCTTAAGTAAAAGAAGAAACAAAGAAAAAAAATGAATTAAATAGGACTCCAAGCCATTTACTTGAAAATCCTTTTGTTGGGACATCAAAAGAAATTCCTTCCTCAAAAACTCTGCCTGACACCAGAGCCTCCTTTCCTGCGTCTGGTTTCCCAATTACAGTGAATGAATGCCAAGTGGCTGAGAAATTCTCCCCCACATTACACTCCAAGGTGTCAGTCCACCTCACCCCGTAGGAATGGCTACACTCACTCTGGGGACATGACAATGGCAGCTTTTCAAAGGCGGAACAAGAGGAGTGGCCTCATTTGAGGGTTCCGATATAAAATCACAACCTCCAGCAGGTTTATCTAAAGGCTTGGCCAAGTTTCCTGGAAGCCTGGCCCACCCTGAAAGAGATCCCTGGCTGGTAGAGCTTTTCAAATGGAAAGTATGCAAAAACGCAGTGGCTTCATGTGGTTTCACTCCCCAAACCAGGTGGAACCTGAGGCTTTGGCAAAGGCTTCCTTTTAAATTCTTAGCTGTGCAATGTAAACCAAGGGGAGAATGTTTGGAAAAAAACAACCAAAAAAACAAAGTGAAACTAAACCCATAGTTTAAAACAGCTTTTCAAACACCAACATAAGTCTCTGCTCTTTTAAGGTCCTCTTGCTCTGAAACAAAACAGTCACTACATTGAAATGTTTGCCACAGAAATGCACTAGGTTTTTGTTCCACTGTTAAAATTGCTGGGGTCCTCAACATGCACGCAGAGGTCAGGGTATCATTTCCATGGGATGGGTGCTGTAATCAGAGAACTGAGTTAAACAACGGTGACTCGCCACAGCCAACCAGAAGAACAAACCAAGAGACTGGACGTCATACACAGGGAGAACTTCCTTACCTAAAATACTGCTATTAACTTAAAGGTTAGAAATGCAGAAAGACAAAAACAAAAACAAAAACCTCATGACAAGAAATGCAGAAGGAAAAGGGACAAGTGATTTTACAAATCCTGTACATCAGTGGTCAACAACCTGTGGAAGCCCTGGAACTGCAGATCAGATTTTTATGTTATGACTCATAATAATTGCAGAATTGCAGTTATGAAGTAGCAACAAGATAATTTTAAGTTGGGTGGGGGTATTACCGAAACATGAGGAACTATATTAAAGGGTCACAAGCATTCATAAGGTTGAGAACCACTGTTGCTGACTAAATATTAAAGACTAAATATTAAAGACTAAAAGAATGTATAATATTGATAATAACATTATTGTGAGAACCAGACAGAAACTACAAAACAGATGGTGTGTGTTTCTGTGTTATACACTTGGAATACTTCTGAATTTGAGGTACCTTTAGTAAAGAACTGAAACTATGCTAGGTAGGAAAGATGTAGCCAACATAGAGATTTTTTTTTTTTTTTTTTTTTTTTGGTTTTCCGAGACAGGGTTTCTCTTTGTAGCTCTGGCTGTCCTGGAGCTCACTCTGTAGACCAGGCTGGCCTTGCACTCAGAAATCCACCTGCCTCTGCCTCCCAAGTGCTGGGATTAAAGGCGTGTGCCACCACCGCCTGGCAACATAGAGATTTTTAACACTGACAATTTCCTGGAACTCATTCTGTAGACCAGGCTGGCCTCAAACTCAGAAATCTGCCTGCCTCTGCCTCCCAAGTGCTGGGATTAAGGGTGTGTGCCACCATAGCCTGGGGACATTGACAATTTTTAAGAGACTTCTGTAAGTCCTACATTTTTCATTCATGAATATTGTTTCATATTATGTCCCTCTTCAAAATATTGAACTAAGGTATTTAGAGGGGTGGGAGCGAGGCCTCAGGGGTTAAGAACACTGGCTGCTCTTCCAGACGATTGGGCTCAGTTCTCAGCACCCCTTAGTCCTAGGGCATCTGATTGGGCTCAGTTCTCAGCACCCCTAAGTCCCAGGGCATCTGATGCCCTATTCTGGCCTTCATGGACACAAGGCATACATACATGTGGTGTACATGCAGGCAAACACTCTCACACACAAAATAAAAGCAAATAAATCTTTACAAAGAAGCTTTTAGGCAAAAACCTTGTCATTCATGGTGATTTAACCATCTTTTCTTTTGACTTAACTTTTTGACATAGGAAGGCAGCAAGGCAGGCAGTTCAAAAGACAACCAAGTTTAAATTAGAAAGCCACCAGAGTACTTGGGAATACTCTAGAAGTTCTAATTGTACTATTCATACACAGAATCAGAAACCCTTGAAGGTAGAGAACCCACTTACCAGCTTCTTATCATCATTATCCTACAGTCTATGGAAACATGTTTTCTTCCTTTTGGGTCCTAAAGTTGTGAAGAGTGCTAAGTTCAGTACAGGACTAGTTCAGCTCCAGCACTAAGATCTAGCTTATGTGGATCTGGTTTCCCAACTGACTTCTCCATTGCTGAAAACAGGCAAATGTTGCAACAACATGTATGCATTTATCAGGCTCCTCCAGCTGCTCAGGCCCTAACCATTGCAGAGAGCTTTATCCACAGTTATCCCTTCATTCAATGTTTTCTATAATGTGTGTCATGTGTTGGAGTCACAGCCCCCCACTGCCGATGCAGAGCTCGCTGAGAGCCCATCAGAACCTGTAAGGATCTCCGTGCCTAGTGGGGACAAAGAGAAAACCATGGGTCCAGCGGAAGGTCAGTTGGTGCCATCAACAGAGATGTGGAAACGGAAGATGCTGTGTCAGCCTACAACCCCCGCTACTCAGAAGGTTCTGGAAGCTGGAGATTCTGAAGCCCAAGGCTAGCCTGTGCCATTTAGTAAGGCATTGTCTAGAACCAAAATTTAAAAGGGCTGGAAAATCTAAAAATGAGGCTTAGTGGTGTAGTGTTATGAACATGTGTGACGCCCTGGTTTTAATTCCTAGCACCCAAGGAAAAGAAGACACAATGAAAGAAAAGGAAAAAAAAAGAAGCTTTAGGACTTAACTCGGGGGCAAGGTGCTTGCTGGCTGGAAAGCTCTAGTATGGGGAAAAATGAATAGAAAACATATAATTAGCCTATAAAACCTTTTTCATGTTACACTTACAAACTGCGTATCTGTTCAGTTTTTAAAAAAAAAAACATTTATTTATTTTATGTACATGAGTACTCTGTCTGCATATATACCTGTGTGCCAGAGAGGGCATCAGATCTCATTATGGATGGTTGTGAGCCAATATATGGTTGCTGGGAATTGAACTCAGGACCTCTGAAAGAGTCTCTTAATCACTGAGTCATCTCTCCAGCCCCTGTTCACCAATTTTAAGGAAGCTAGCCATGGCCTTCAATCCAGACACCAGGGAGGCACAGACAGGCAATTATATGTGAGTTTGAGGCCAGTGAGGTCTATACAGTGAGTTCCAGGCCAGGGCCCTGTCTCAAACATCAACAAATTTTAAGAAAAAGTAGACTGTAAGGAAGTAATGAAACTGGTTAAAAAACAAACAAAAAAACAAACAAAAAACAACAACAGAGCCAAAACCAACCAATAGAAATACTAACTGGAAACAAACCACAGCAGTGAAGTCGAGTGTGAATTGTCTCAAGAACTGGGGGCGGTGGGTGATTTTAGCATCAGTGATGGTGACACACATGTAGCGGTAGTCTGGGAGAAAGTGGTGGGAATGGATAAATTCTTGAAGGAAGAATTACTGGAAAAGTACTTCAGAGGCTCAAGTAACTACCAATGTGGCGAGGGCAGTACAGTGGACGCCATAAGCAAAACCTTCACGTCACAGGATTTGATGAATTTAAAATTCAGAATTTTCCACTTTTAGTACCTACACTACACTGGAGGACAAGCAATAAGACCACTCATCTCCTGGACAGAGTTACTGAAGATATTACATGAGATTACCATCAGGCTGTGTTCAAGGTTCACATGAGATGTAAATGCATTTTGTATTTAGACTTGAGTCTCATCTTTAAGATCTCGTTATGTATATAACTATTCTAAAATCTAAACAATAACAAAGATTTGGGGTAACTACTGTATTATATACATAATCCTCTGTGTGTGTATGTGTGTGTGTGTGTGTGTGTGTGTGTGTGTGTGTTTATTTGCCCTATGCATACTCCTACAATATTTAGCAAACTTGTACCTTCTCTCTTATCAGAACCAAGATGACTGAGCTGACCATCATGAGGAATGAAGAAACAGAAGTTGACAGGGTTTGCACAGAGCAGAAGCAATTTGTGTTTGTTTTGTTTTGTTTTGTTTTTCCGAGACAGGGTTTCTCTGTGTAGCCCTGGCTGTCCTCGAACTCAGAGATCAGCCCACCTCTGCCTTTGCCTCCCAAGTGCTGGGATTAAAGGAGTGCGCCACCACCTGGCGGGAGGCTCTTTTTTGTTCTCTGCTGCTCACTGCCTTGTACACAAGTCTCTTTTTCCCCTTCTCAAACTTCATAATTAACTTAAGAAGCAGCCCAAGGCCATCCCATGCCCAGTCTCACTGAGTTTCTTCCTTCCAAGCCCCACCCATCCATCTCTCTCTGTCTTAAGCTCGTTTCTCTTTCTCCACCTTCTCACCTTTCTTCAACCTTCTGTATACGTCACTGTCTTAAGGAAGGTAATTTTCTGCTGTACAGGTGTTAGCTCATGGTCACCTGGTCCCACTGCTTTTAGGCCCTGACAGGGCAGGGCCATGGAGATGGAGGAAAGCCTCTCAGTGAAGGCCACCACAGAGCAGGTCAAAAGAAGACTCTGAGAGAGAGAGGAGAAAGAGAAAGAGAGGGCCAGACATGATATCTGCCCTTTAAGGACATGCCCCTAGTGACCTAGTTCCTTCAAGGGCAGAGTCCTAGTGAGCTAGTTCCTTCAAGGGCAGAGTCCTAGTGAGCTAGTTCTTCAAACCAAGCCCCCTTTTCCAATGTTGTCTTCAGATTATGATTATGCTAATAGGCTAGTCTATTGATTAGGACAGATTCCTCATGGCCCAACTACTTCCCATCTCAGAGTAGCCCACGGAAGACATGACTGAGACTTTCAGCAAGCATATGTTTGGAAGACTTTCCCAATTGACTCATAATACAGAAATGAAGTCACAATTAGAAAACAGCAGGAGATCCAAGTCAGGTGGAAATCTGGATTCCTGATATCTGTTCATCTCACTCACAGACCAGTATAAATGAGGGATAACGAGAAGGATTTGCATGTCAAGGCAGACCTTTGCTATTGGTAACTCCTCCATTCTTCCTAAAGTCTCCCTCAGGTAGCAAAAGTTCTTCAAAGGCCACTTCAGTGGGCAGCATTTCCAGACATCCACAAAAGCCAACACTTCAGTCTAGTTCCAACCAGATTGACTGCAATAGCCTACCAGCTTTCAGTTGCTGCTTAACAAAAGCCCTGTTTTGATAGTCAGAACTATTGTCTGTCACCTTGAGGGGTTAGTACTGCTAGAATGGAGGCTCATACATGTATTCACAAGTCATGCCATATGATCTCTGTCTTAATATTTCCGCACCTGGGGAGAAAATTCTTTGAACGGATGGACTTCCAAATGAGGAATGTAAACTACATTCCTGTCTTTTCACCCAGAGGGGACATTTCAGCATTACTAAGCTGAGACCCTATCCTTGAGAGAAGTTCTTCTATAAATTAATGCTTGAGGGTGGGAAAGGCTAACAGGGAAATGGAACATTTCCCTGGATAGAAAGCAGTCCATGACACACACAGACAGCAAGCTGTAGATGTCTTTTCTGAGTGTGTGTGTGTGTGTGTGTGTGTGTGTGTGTGATCCCTGGCTTCTGTCTGAAGGATCCCAATAAGGCAGTCTCTCAACCATTTTGGTGCATGGCAGGAGCCAATCAGCATTAGAAGCCACAGAAGCCCTCCCCTGGGGGCTGCTCTGGCCAAGGTCTTCTTTCTAATTGTCTGGTGTTTGGACCCAGCCCTCAGCGGAACATCAACAACTATGACCACATTATGTTCTCACTAATTCTCTTTGCTTCCAATGCTGAAACTTGTAAGTGGTCTTCATGGTATTTTAGATTGACTTACAGTTTTCTAACACTAACATGGAGTTGAAACCCTGGGGATTCTACGGCTTCTCTTCTTTGCAGAACCATTTTGAATACGTGCCAACCATCGAAAACACACACTGGGATTTGTTTACTGGCAGATAGACGTTGAGCTAAAAGAATAATGAGGGAGAAGGTGCTGGGAACAGCGCAGCCTGATGGGAAGCGATGATCCCACACGATGCCTTAGTCCTTCCATATTACAACAGCAAGAGGCATGTCTGAGTGGCTTCCTACGGCTGTTTCCCCCTAAAGTGCTTTTGCATTCTTTATTTACAACATCCCAGTGAGGGAAAATGAGACAAGTACATTCTAATTCCCTAGAAAGTTATGGGCTGAGTGCCTAACACCAGAGCCAGCTTCTTAGCTCTTGGTGCTCAGTCCCGTGTTCTTATCATGAGACAACCCCCCTGAAATCTACCCAGCCAGCACTGCCTACTAGGATGGCTGCCGTTCCGAGGGCTAAGCGCCATTGCTTATGTGCCTCGGGCAGGACGAAGTTCCTATGAGCTGTAGGATGTGGACAAACCTAATTAATTAAATGCCTGGGTCACCTGGGCTTTTTCCTCTCACTCCCCCTCTCTCTGTAGTATACAAAAACCCATCAACTCACTTAACTCCCTTATTGGCAAAATATGTAAAAGTTAATAGCTTTGAAAATTAATTTTATTGTGACTCTTACTGTAATACTCCAGGACTAAGTGACCCGGTCCGTAACAAGCCTGTGTATTTTAATTGCTAGTGGACATTGATGGTAGACAAGGAGCTTAGGTGTCCCTTAAACACAGATAGAAAGGAAGGAAAATGGAAACTTGGGAGCTTATGATAGTGCTGATAGTTTGTTAAGAAATATTTGTTTACTTTTAAGTGTAATATAATTACCACAGGGCTGGAAAGAAGGTTCAGCAATTATAACTATTCGATGCTCACGCAGAAGACCTGAGTTTAGTTCCCGGCACCAGTATCAGAGGACTTACAACCGCCTGTAACTCTGGCTCTAGACAATCTATTCTACTTTCTGGCCTTTTTGGGCATCTGAACACACATACACACTAACAAAAATAAAATTAAGCTTTTAAAAATTAATTCTCCTTTCTCAAACACCCTTTATCTAATCTACCTTTCATTTCTAAATAAGGATGGTAGAAATTGTTGTTTACTTTAGCATCTGCCCCTACAGAACTCTATCTGAATGCTCTTCTTTGTATTTTGGTAGCAGTAGCCAAAAGGGCTTTCAAACCCATGTGCCACACACCTTAGATAAAAGCTCAGACTCCCTAGTAATTCAAGAGGAGATAAATGTGACTTCCCATGGCTTTATTTCTGCTTTACATTTGCACATAGTCTAAGAGAAAGATAAGATCTCTGGAGGCATGAGTGTCCTTAAAGACAACTAGTTCACAAAAAATTAGCATTTTCTACAAGTCTTCAACCTGCAGATGTTTCTATAAGAAGCCTGCACACTGTATTTCAGTTCTCTTAGTAAAACCAGGTAGAACAAGGCTTGGCCCATTGCGGAATTTCTTTGAAGCTCTATTAATGCAGTAACAGCAGATATGACCTTTCTGCCTAATTATTCTGGGGATGGCTTCTTCGAATGTGTACCCTTCACTTGTAATTATCATGTCCTCGTGCAGAATTTAAGCAGATAAATGAGGTCAAATTAGGCCTTTCTTGGGAGAAGAAATATGGTATTCAAAGGGAAGACATTCAGTATACCTGCTGCTGAAACTAGGAATACAGGATCAGTCAATACAAATCAAATGGTCCGGGGCACAGGGCAGTGCTTCCTTTTAGAAAGTAACTTCCTGAAAGGGTGCACAGAGGAATATATTCCTTCTTAACTTGAGTGTGTTAGAATTCTCCTACAAGAAAAAATACTGATTTAACTCATTGGATCTGGTACCAAGCTGTGCCACTGTATTGTTTCTGTATAGAATATGTGTTCTAAGAAAGAATCAAGACACTTTTATATTGGACTGTGACATAATAGACTTAAACAAGTGATCAGAACCAGTGTGGTTTATTTCTGCACTGGATAAAAAGATTCTGCTTTTCTTTTTTTTCCTTTTCTTTTCCTTCTTTTCTTTTCTTTTTTTCTCCCCCGAGTGCCTCCAGGGTTGAGGGGCAGACGGGATCATGTGAACAGCAGCTCTGAGATCATTTCTGAGAAATACCACAGCACAGGAATCTGTTCTAAAAACTTTTGGCTCCATCCACAGAATAAGACCATTGTTGTGTGACCTGATTTCATTTCAGTGATTGTCCTGGCAAAGAATGACATCATCCCATTCTTTTTTCCTTGATGGTCACTTGTGAATGTCTCGCAGTCCCAACCCTCAACATAATTGGACTACATTCTCTCAACAGGGAAATAGCTCCCTTCCTGCTAACTTCCCATCTGAAAGTATCATTATGGCAAGAGCAGAGAGGCTTTCCGTGACTATCAATGTCCCCGGAGTTGACTCTTTCCTCCTGTAAAACAAAGCCCGGTTCTATTGGTAGCCAGAGCGGCTTGGGCAGTAGCCGTGTTTAATGCTGGGACAGGTCATGACTAAATGAGAACACAGATTGTGCCAGCAAGAGATGGTACAGGCTGATGGACCCGTGATTCTTATGCCATTCTTCTAAGACAAACTCTCCAGGCTGCAAGTGGAGTCCAGGGTAGAGAGATCGGCCTCCATGTTGCGTCCTTAGCACCACAAACAAAACCCAGCGGACCCCACAAACTCACTAGAATCTATGGTGTGCTACCTAAGGGACCTGCTTAACTATGCCCAATATGTGTGACTTTCCCTTACTAACCCTTGTTCCTTGCATAGATTTTTACTGGAGACACATGTCAAAGTCTTTTAGCCTCAAAAGGGTGAAAGGACAATGCACAAGACATGTTTAAATAAGACACAGCACTGGAATACAGCCAGCCACATAGACCTCCTACCCACTGTGCTCCTGGAATGTTGTTTCTTGTAGGGAAAAAGCAACAGTAACTTACATGTCCCAGCCCATGTAAGAGAGCTTTATGCACAAGTCAGGAAGTGCTAAGAAGGTAGTGCACAAACTATTATAAGATGTTTGTTACCAAGAGGAGGTCAATCGTTAGAAAATCCTCTATCTCCCACGTGTGTGGTTCTAGGAGATACTAAACACTACCATGTAGAATTGCTAGTTTTGGAGAATATAGAGTGCCTGGGCAGAATTTAATCCCCAGCATGGTAACAACTAAAAACAAATAGATCAAACTAAAAAGCAGCCACACAGCCGCAGTTTTCTACTATTATACCAAACATATACGCACACAGAAAAGACTGATGCATTTGAGTTGTGTGTAGTTTTTGTTTTCTTTTAAAGGTTTTTGAAATTTCACAGCAGTCAGCTATTATGCTGCATAACAATTAATGCATACTTTTAAATAATGTTAGTATTAGCATTCTGTTGCCTTCTTTAATGACACACACTCAGACCTGCTCAGAGAAAGATTCCTTGTAACACAGGAGTGCACAGTGTGCATTGCCGTGAACCTGGGAAAGCACTAAACGCTTATTGGATACTAAGACTTTAGCAGAGTTTAGGGTCTGCCTCAAATACGGCCTTTTAGAAATGACGTGGCTTAGTGCTGTAGGTGATGGACAATTTTAAACTCACTTGAATATAAATTAACATATTACATTTGACTTTAAATATCATAGAGACTAACAGCGCGGAGGCATGCTTCTGAAGACAAAAATTTCCCTCCTGGAAGAGGAGAAAGGAATCAGTGGTTAAGTGTGTACCGCTCCTTCCACAGACATAGGCTTGGCTTTCAGCACTCACAGGATGGTGCAAAACTGTCTGTGGTGGCTCAAATATGCTTGGCCTTACTAGGAGGTATGGCCTTGTTGGAGCAGGACACTGTAGGCATAGGTTTTGAGACCCTCCTCTTAACTGCCCGGAAGTCAGTCTTCTCCTAGTCTTCAGATCAGGACACGGAACTCTCAGCTTCTGCTCTAGCACAGTGTCTACCTGGACCCTGCCAGGTTTCCTGCCATGTTGTTAATGGACTGTGAGCCAGCCCCAATTAAATATTGTCCTTTATAAGAGTTGCCTTGGTCATGGTGTCTCTTCACGGCAACGGAAATCCTTACTAAGGCACTGTCTGTAACCCCAGTTCCAAGGGAGCTACTACCCTCTGGTCTCCATGCACCCATGTGGTTCACATAAACACCCTCTGTCTCTGTCTCTATCTGTCTCTGTCTCACTCTGTGTTTCTTGTCTATGTCTTTGTATCTTTCTATCTGTATGTCTATCAATATTTCTCTTTCTGTTTCTTGTCTCTGTCTCTATCTGTATGTCTGTCACTCTCTCTGTCTCTGCACACACACACACACACACACACACACACAGAGAGAGAGAGAGAGAGAGAGAGAGAGAGAGAGAGAGAGAGAGAGAGGGAGAGAGAGAGAATATATATATAAAGAAAATATATTTTTAAATTTCCATATCCATTCCAGTTAGGTATCTTGGAGACTGCAGATATAGTGCTTTCCAACACGTCTGCACAAAGCCCTGGGTTCAATCCTCAAAACTAAAACTGCACTTAGTAGCCCTAAAAATCTCAACATTTGGGAAGTGTAAGTGGCAAGGTTACATACATAGTGTGCTCGGTGCCAGCCTGCAGTATGAGAGACCCTGTCTCAAAACAAAAACAGGCAGCCACCAACAGGGTTCCGCAAGGCCTTCATTTCTTCACAGACAACACAGCCATTAGTAGAAGCTAACTCTCCTAGGTGCACCCAACCTTGTCCAATGGTGCCTTGGCAGAGCCCATTTCTATTCTAACAGGATCTGTGCTCAGCGAAGGTTTCTCTATCTGTTCCCACGTGGGAATACTTTCTATGTTAATCCTAGAGTTCCCAAGTGCCCTGTGACCGTTCTCAGTGTTCTTTTGGTGACTTTCACATCATAATTTATCTGTTCTTAGCATGAAAGCCAGCTTTCTAGGGACTGGAAAGATATATCTGTATAGTACCATCAATACCTTTTTTGTTTCTTTCTGTCTCTGTCTCTCTTTCTTACACACACACACACACACACACACACACACACACACACACACACACATACACACACCCCTACTAAGCAATTTGAAAAATGAATTTGAAATGTCTTTTCAGGATGGCTCAGCATTTAGGGCAGCTGCTGCTCTTGACGAGGACCTGGATTCCATTCTCAGCACCCACATGGTAGCCAACAGTTGACAGCAACTACAGCCCATGTCTCTTCCCTCTGTGTCTGTGGGCGCCAGGCATGCAGGCAAAACACCCACATCCATAAAATAAAAAAAGTCAGTTTCCGGCAGCCCAGCTTAAGAAGTTTAAGTGTGAAATGTCCTTCACAGGCCCATGGGTTTGAACACTTGGCCCAAACTGCTGATGTGTCTAGGAGGCTTGTAGAACTCTTAGAACATAAGGCCCAACAGTTGATACAGGCCACTAGGGGAAGAACCCTGGAGGTGCTATCTGCTTCTAGTTTCTCCCAAACACTCTTCCTGAACTGCCAAGTTGTGAACGAGTCATTCTGTGAGTTCTCACTCCCACAGACAAAGCCACTGCTGCCACTGTGCCTGCCACGACAGTCCTGAAACTGTGAGTCAAGATAACCTGTCCCCATAGGTCGTTCCTGTTAAGAATGCCACCGCGGAAAGCCAAGGGACTAACACGCCAAGGTGGGAGGTGCCTGACGTTCGCCTGGTTCTGTTGGTTGAGTTATGTGTTTTGGAGGTAAGGAGAGCTTCTAAAGTTGGGAAAGCAGATTCACTTAGTGACTCTGGACAATGAACGGAGGCCTTGCTCACCCTAGGAATGTGTTCTAGCTATGTTCCCAGTCCAAGTGGCTCATATGCATGTGTGCATGTGCAGGTATGCACACACACGTGTAACTGTGCCTATGTGTGGGTGTGCTGATTCGTGTGTGTGTGTGTGTGTGTGTGTGTGTGTGTGTGTGTGTGCACATATGCATTTTATGTACACACGTATTTAACCTTATTAGTGGCAAGGGTGTGGATATGCTTCAGGTGTGAGGACCACTTTGTGGACTGGCCTTTTTCATACCCACATGGTTTTGGGGATCAAACTCATGCATCAGGCTTCAGAGGCAAGCACTTCGGCTGGGGCACCTCCCTGTTCTGGACAATGCTCGCAATGCTATGCAACAGGAAGGAAAGGACACTCTCTGAGGATGGCGTGAGTAGAGGAGCAAAGACAATGGCACAGTCACAATTCGGAGGCCACACCTGTCAGTGAAATGCCCCCAATTGTCCAGCTCTACTCTAACAGGGTAGGTATTCTTTCTACAAAACTCCCTGCTCGGGAGGATGGGGTATAGGAATGCAGACGTGGCTCAGGAAGGACAGCCAGTTAGACCTGATGTTTGAATTTTTCTGTCCAAAGATGGAAAAAGGAGATTGAAACCAGCTCTGTAGGGAGCCGGCAGGTCGCTGAGAAATATGTGTTCTGCATGTTAAAGCCGAGCAAAGGACTCTGATCCGGCAGTGAGGAAACAGTCTATGTCCTCATAAAAAGAGTATACTGAAGACCCAAAGGGGTCCGAGACTTAAAGGGGGAATTTCTCAGTAAAGAGAGGAAGTGTGAAATGAGATAAAAAGCAATAGAACTCCAGAAACGAGGCCATTTCATAATATGGGACAAGCTAAGATGCTACGGGTGGCGGCTTCAGTGGTCCCTCAGGAAAGCAGTGCTTAATGTTGAGGTCGCCCTCTCCTCCGCTGGCCGCTTTCAGTGACATCCTACTTGATGGCAACCTTGGTCTCAGAAATGCAGACACATTGGCCTCGAGGTTCACCAGGAGACAGAGGAGAGAACTTCCTCCTACGCGTGTGCCCTGGGAGAAAGCCTGGGCTTTTTCTCTTTGGGAATGATTTCCTCCCGTATGAGGGACCATTTGCTTTTCTTGAGACCAAGTGTTGCCGAGTAGCCCCTGCTGGCCAGACGCTCTGGGTAGAGTGTCTCCTCATCTTCTGGATCCTGGGATTGCAGGCGTGTACTGCCTTTCCCTGCTGCTGCCAGCTCTGACGTAAGGAGGACTCCTTTCCAACCGCTTCACTTTCTATTGACTCCACGTGCAGATGATGGGCGGAGTAGATGACTGTCATACTGATGTCCCAGACAGAGGAACTGGTGGCGAGTGTCTGAGACTGAACACGGCGACACTTGAGTCACCCTGGGTGCCCAGAACCTTCCGAGCATTCCCGGTTCACTTGTCATGTACAGAGAAATGGAATAAAACATACCCCTCAGAAGACAGACCTGACATCCAGACAGGATGGAAGATTTTGTTTTGTTTTCTCTTCCTGTGGGAGATTCATGAACTTTCTAGAGCTGAGAGGTCTGCTTCCAGACAGCCTGGCTCAGTGCGAGCCTTTGAAGGAAAACCAAACAGAGGGTGAAGGGTGCTAAAGAGGAGAAATCTGAGATGGAAAGAACTCAGCCGTTCATACTACATACACTA
The DNA here is from genome assembly GCA_964023405.1 of Apodemus agrarius. NCBI lineage: Eukaryota > Metazoa > Chordata > Mammalia > Rodentia > Muridae > Apodemus > Apodemus agrarius. The sequence goes on along the minus strand of OZ030009.1, from coordinate 158,013,751 downwards.
GGGCTGGGGTTGAACTGGACATCCGAGGAATGACTCATTCAAGTGTGGACTCCTGGAAACTCACCTCCTCAGTGTGTTCTCCGGACCAATGTCTAATTGCTATGGCGGCTCCCCACAGTTCTCCCAGCTCCCACACCATGCTAGGTGCTACCCCTTACCCCTGTGAATAAGAAAGTATGAAGACAAGCTGTGGACAGGACGGGGGACATCTGAGCACTCCTGACACTGCAGAACCCTGGGAATGGCTGGCCATCCATCCATTTCTTGACTCTTTTGAGGCAGACGTCTACCTAGTTTTTCTACACTATATGATGTTAACTCATGTGTCTCTTTAGAGTCCTATTTACTATGCCCTGTTTGTGTCATTCCTGAGGGCTGATATCAAGATATGACTCTGCTACCTTCGAGGCCTCTTGGCTCTCTCCACCGAGATGGGGAATGGCATAGGAATGGGTTGGACCATGGGCTCTGGTTCCTGTTAGCTCTAAATGTCCCCATCCACTGGCCAAAGTGGCACACCACACCCAGGTGGGCCCTGGTTCACTTAGTGAAGAGACAGAGCGTTTGATGAGTACCTTTGAAGCTTCCCTGAAATGATTCCACCTTGAAGAATCTTCATGTCATTGGCCAAATTCACCTTCTCGGGCTGATGGCGGCTGGCCCTCACTCAGCACCTGTCATGGAGAACAAAGGCGTTATCAACTGTATCTCTGCCAGCAATGTCTCTCGTCTCTCGGATGTCACCCTTTCACAGCCTCCAAAGGAAAGTATCACTAGGCATCATCTTCTGACAGTCACACATCAATTCTTTGAAACATACTGGGTAATTCAAGCCCTATTCTAGAAGCTTCTATTTTGGCTTCCATTAGTACCATTTCATATTATTCTTTGCTTGGGTTTCATAGTCCAATAAAGGATAATTCCTTTTTTAAAAGATTTATGATGTGTCCCACGTTTAAAAGTTGAGGGATGTCTAATTTCAGGTTGTGGGATTTATTTTAAAGGAAAATGCGCTGACTCATAGAGTCTTCCCCAAGCTGTTATTTGATGAGTAGCGAAGGGAGCCTTTGCCAGAGGTTCGGCTCGTTTCCATCGTACACTTACGACAGGTGGCAGTGTGTCTACCGTAGATGCAGACACTTCACCTGAGAAGCACAGTTGCCTCCGTGTCTTTCACAGAGCCTATGACATCGCAGTCTAACATGCACATGTACAATGCAGAAGTCAGATGAGGAGATGATAGGATAGAATAGGAAAATGCCACAGCATTTAACAGTTCAACATGCCCTGTGTCTTTTAGGTCGTTTCCTCATGAAAACAACAGTGTTAAAGAGAGAGTTTGTGTAGAGCCTGAAGCGCCTTTCCCTTCCCACAGGTGAGTGCAATCATATGTTGATCTAGTCAGAGCGACCCCCAGAGGCTGTGGGTGCAGGATCTTTGCCTCCACAGACCTGCGACCTCTTGCTCTGGACTGGCTTTGTGGGTTCAGGTTAAGTGTGGGCAGTTCCAGGCTCCGCCCTCAGAGCAGTGAGCATCCTCTCTCTGCTGTGGTGTAGGATGCTGCCTGTGGTCAGGGTGGCACAGTGTAACATCAAGATAACCTACATGCTTCTGACACTGACCCAGCCATACTTCTGTGGGAAGATGGCAGGATCCCAGGTGACAGCACTTACTAGTCATGTGAGCTGGAGGGAGTTACTTAGCCTCTGCCCTTTTGAAGAACATGGGTTTAAAAGCGTGGGGCCGCCCTGGGCCCAATGTGAGGATTACATGCGAACACCCTCTTGAAAAATCTTGAAAAACCATTTTTTTTCCACAAGGTATTATTACTTGGGTAATTTAAACAATGAATTCTAAGTTGCAAAGTAAATTTATTTTTTATTTTATTTTATTTATTTTATTTTTATGTTTTTGAGTGGATTTTTTAAATTTACATTTCCAATGTTTTCCCCTTTCCAGGTCTTCCCTTCAGAACCCCCTGCCTCTATGAGGGTGCTCTCCCATCCACCCACTCCCGTCCTTCTGCCCTGGCATTCCCCTACATGGGGGCATCGAACACCCTCAGGCCCAAGGGCCTCCCCTCCCACTGATGTCCAACTAGGCCATCCTCTGCCACATATATGGCCAGTGCCATGGTCACTTCCATGAGTATTTTTTGGATGGTGGCCCAGTCCCCAGGAGCTCCAGGGGGTCTGGCCTGTTGACACTGTTGCACCCTCCATGGGGCTGCAAACCCCCTCAGCTCCTTCAGTCCCTTCTTCAACTCCTCCATCTGAGACACCCCCCCTCAGTCCAATGGTTGACTGTGAGCTTCCACCTCTGTGTTTGTCAGGCTCTGGCAGAGCCTCTCAGGAGACAGTCATACCAGGCTAAAGTGGATTATTTTTTAACACTTATACGTGCATATACCTTTGTCCCTGATTGAGCAAAAGCACGTGCAAGGATTTTTAAAAGCATTATAAATATAGACTTTGATTTTTTATGCCTTTCTCAATTCTGCAAATAGACAAGTCTTTCTGGAGTGTGGGGGCAGGTGTTTAACTGCATGTGTGTGGAGCAGGCGTAGATTCAGGCTGCCTTATTCGTTTTTTTTCAGCTGCTTGTAAGAGACTGCACTTTATAGGCTAGTAGATTTTGCACCCTCAGATTCAACCAGCCAAGAATCAAAATGTTTGAAAAATAAATTTCCTATGTACATAACATGCAGGCTGTCTCCATTTTCATTTATTCTATAGATAATTAGATAGTATAATAGTTATCTATAGTGCATCTATATTAGATTGGTTACAATTAATACACAAGTAATTTTAAGTGTCCGGAAACATATACATACGTTACATTTGAATACTATGCATACTGTTTTATGTAAGGTACTTGAGGATTCAGACTGATATTTAGAAGCAAACACCGGGTATAGATAGATACCCACGTGATGACTCTACCTGAGGCTGTGTCTCGTCTCCACGGAGCAGCATGGCTTTGTCTCACAAGCCCGGCACCCAAATAGGGAGAAGGGAAAGTAGCCTAACACCTCTGTTTTGCCTTCCCCGCCTCCCTGAACAGCGTTCTGATACCCCAGCAGTGGCCAGTGACCCCCGAGGAAATGATAATCCACATTAGAGAATTGTTCTGTAGTTCAGGCTGCCCAGAACTCACCATGCAAACAGAGTGGCCTTCAGTTCTCATCAACCATCTTGTCTCAGGGGCCTAAACTCTGAGACTATAGACACGATGCCCGTACCCCAGCTTTGATAATTCTGTCTGGCAACATAAACCAAGGTGAGGCTCTAAGACCAGTTCTCCAAGATCAGATGCGACTGAAGATCTCCTTGGCACCAGTTCCTCAGCTTGCTGTCTTAGTCATTTTCTATTGCTATGATAAGACACCATGACCAAGACAAGTCATTAGAGAAAACCTTTCATTCACTTATGGTTTCAGAGTCCATGGCGATGGAGTGAAGGCATTGCAGGGGCAACAGCTAAGAATTCACTTGCTGATCCCCAAGAAGGGGGCAGAGAGATACTAAGTAATAAGTCTTTTGAAACCTCAACATTGTCCCCAAGGCCCTATCAGACCTCCTCTAGTGAGGTCATACATCCAAAACAGGATTATAAATGGGAGACCAAGTCTTCAAACATATGAGCCTATTGATGTCATTCATTCATTCATTCAAACCACCACAGCATCTTTCTTCTCCCAGGTTTCATACCTGCTATTCCCGGCCTAAAATGTCTTCTTTTCTCTATTCTGCACTCTAGCATACGCCTCAGCCCTGCACCAGCACAGATTCCCTTTTGACAACCTCTATTTTCACTTGTTGCTGTCAGTACCTATGACCTGAGATGTAATATCACACCCTGTTATTGCCTTGTCTCTCCTGTCAGCTTTGGAGATCGCTCATGGAGGGCCAGGCCATGGGCCGCATCGCCATCTTACCGTCTTGCCACAGTGTGTAGCTCTGGCAACAGTGGGGCAGTTAACTGATCATCACCACAAACTCCAGCAGTCAGGGTCTGACCTGCGAAGCCATCCTTGGTTTGGCCTAGAGTTTGTTCACATTTGGTTAAAAAAATAACCAATTTTAATGATATTAAAAACTATAAAATTAGTGGCTAAAGAGATAGGTCAGCAGTTAGGGCCGCTGGCTGCTTTTGCAGAGGACCTGGATTCCATCCCTAGACCCACATGCTGGTACTCGACTGTCTACAACTGCAGCGCCAGGGAATCCAGGGTTCTCGCTGGGCCTCGGTCATCAGGGCTCACAGATGCTGCATGAAAATACGTGCAGGTAGAAATCTCAGACACATGAAATAAAAGCAAACCCAGTTTTTTGGAAAGATGTAAAATTAAGAATTAGTTCTTGGCCGACCGTGAAACTAGACCAGGAAGTGGGCAGTCTTGATTTGAGACACATACTTGCCTTTCCCTCTTTCCCAAGTTAGACAATTTCTGTAAATAATCACTTGGCTGAAGACTCAAGTGTTGTATGAGGTATGCATATGCATATACATGTATGTTATGTGCCTGTGTTCATGAGCCTGTTGTTCTGTTCCTAGAATGAGGTGATAGGTGAGACATGAAAGATTTCTGAAATTTTGGCCCTAAAGTCTGTAAACAGGGACTGGCATGTATGCCAGTTCATTAGAAGTTGCCATCCGCCCAAGAGTGCCAGACTTTTACCCATTGGGGAATTTTCAGAGTAGAACTTAGTGTCCTAGCTGTACCCACCAAGCTTGGGTCAGCCAATTTGTGCCACTGTGTTTCTAAGTTGGGTGCGTTTGAGTCCCCAGTGCAGACTTAGGTGACTGAACTCTGTTCTTTTCTTGTCCCGAGTGTCAGAAGTTCAGAAACAGAGCGTTTCTGGTTTCCCAGCTTCACCAACTCGTCAGATTGTACTGCAGAGAAATATCTGTACGCCCCGGGGCTTTGCGGGAAGGCGAGTGCGGTGCTGTGTTGGTGATGGGGTTTTCGGTAAGCTGTTTTGGAGGTTGAAGCTGTTTTGGAGGGCTCTTTCTTCGCACAGTGCACAGATGCAATTAGAAATGGCTCTGGGGGGGGGTGTCTCCTTATGCAGGTAGATGTTCTTTGTCTCCCATTAGTGGCGTCAGGCTTGCTGCTGAAGAGCCTTCTTCCCTGGATCCTTAGGCCCTGGAAAGTAGTTCCAAACTGCTTTCCCTAAAGGATGGTCAAAACGCCAAGAATGTCCTCAGTAGAAAATCACACCAAACCACACAAATCCTGGCGTGGTGAGTGACGCATTCACAGGAGAGGATTACTTCAGACACAGTGACACGAGACCAGAAAGCATGAGAACGTCAGAAGCCAAACCCAAGAGAGAGTTGGGGGGCTTCCAGCTTTCCATAGATCCCACAACTCAGATCCTCTGCACTCGGGTGTCGGTGTTCATCTAAGCTTCTGCCGATACAGAGGCAAGCACCCTGGCTCAAGCAGGCTTCACGGAGGAAACCTGTGCCAGCATACCCAGAGAGATCACGGAGGGCGCACTGGCAGTCCCGGAAGCCTCGGCTGCCTGCATGGACTCTGTGGACCGGCCCGCTCCACACACTAAGCTACTCTCTTCCTACCCCTCCTTGTGCTTTTGGAGAATGTTGTGCTCCAACGTTATCTTTCTTTCCTGCCTCTTTAACCCCTTCCCCTCCCCCTTTTCTTTGTTATGGGAAGAGGTAAGGCAGGGCTTAACCATAGCTCAGGCTAGCTTACCTGGAAGTTTACTATGAAGCCCAGAATGGTCAAGAACTCACAGAAATTCCCCAGCCCCAAGCTCCCAAGTGCTGGAATTAGAGCCATACATCACCACACCCAACTTCTTCCTCCCTCTCATTCTCTATTCCTTTTCCACTTCTCTTCATTTCAGGAGTTCGTGGCAGGTTTTTATTCTGTAGCCCAGGCTGGCCTGGAATTCACTAACTCATGACAATCTTCCTGCCTTTCTCCCCTCCCCCACTTCCCCTCATCCTTCCTGCTCCCTTCTCTTTTCTTCATTTTTTAAAGAGAAAGTCTTGCAGTATAGTCTAGGTTGGCCTGATAATTTCTACATAGCCAGGCTAACCTGGAGTCCACAATACCTTAGCCTCTCAAGGACTGGAATTAAAGATGTATGTCATCTGCTTTATACTTGTTCATTATTTTTGAAATCTTTAATTAGATTCTCTCTCTCTCTCTCTCTCTCTCTCTCTCTCTCTCTCTCTCTGTGTGTGTGTGTGTGTGTGTGTGTGTGTACCCATGTCCACACATGTGCCCACATGCATATGACATGCTGTGTGTAGAGGTCAAAAGACTAGCTTCCCTCACGCTAGGCAAGTCTTTCCCACAGCCACACGTCCAGCCTTAGCGTCTTCTTCCCACCATGGGATGACCAGTCATTTGGGCAAAACCAGAAACATTTCCGTCATATCAAAAACTGCAACTTCAAGGCGGAGCCCTTGTCAATCATTTGTAAAATTTAGTTTCAATCCCAGCCCCCAATTCCCCCAAAAGTCAAAGATAATTTTCAAAGTTTTAGTCACGGGGAGGTTGGACTGACCCATCAGAAAGCTAATGAGATTTAGATTATAATCAAATAGCATCTAAGAAATAATTTTTAAAAATGTTATGTTAGAGGTAAAAATCACTTTAAAATCAGTGCTTAAACAGTTCACCTACTGATAGGAAACAGCTTCCAGGTTGACAAGACGAGTCGCGATGTCTCTGTCACCATCCATGGCATTCACTCTGCCACGTCCAGGAAACCTGAGACGCTTTGCCATAGAAGAGTAAGTGCCGAGCATAGGCAGGGTCAAAGGGCTTGAGGAAACCCAAGGTTATCAAGTAATCAGAGCCCCCGATCAGAAAAAGTCTCAGCTTCCTGTCTGTTAAGCAGGCCTTTCTGTTTGCCTAAAATGTTAAATTGCCTTCCAACTGGCATAGCCAGAGAGATTGCCTAGTGGTTAAGTCCCCAGTGCTCTTGCATTAGACCAGAGTCCAGGTCTCATCCCCCACACAAGCAGCTCATAACCACCTGTAACCATTCCAAGGGATTCCAAGAACTCTGGCATCATCTGTCTCTGCCTGTATCTCTAGATATACTTAAATAATAAGTCCTTAAAGAAGTAAATTATAAATGCCACCGACCCCTCCTCTGTACTCCCACACCCTACTGAGGAGTGGCAGGAACTGGCTGGTGGAATTTAGGAGACATGGTTGCAGTCCTCTTCTGGGCCAGGTAATGAAATACGAGCTTTGGTCTTGGGGGTGGGGTGGGGGGCTCCTCCAAAGTGAGGTGAAAACTGCCTCGGGAGAAACCTTCTTCTGGCTGGGCAAATAGGACCAAAGTTTGAACATACAATGCTCCAGAAATCGCTCCACTCTGCTCAGTGCTCACGGCCAGTCGTGCAAGCATTCCTCCCCTAAGGCTAAACTAAGGTCACCTAGACACGGCCTTCCTCCCGTGAAGTAATGAGAACACAGTCCACCTGACAGACAGCAGGGACCCAAGACAGACTCAGGACAGCAGGAACCAAGAGTAAAGCAGTGAAGCCCGTGAGCCAGGGTACACTGGGAACATTAAGACATGGGCACTTCTTGGGAACATTAAGACATGGGCACTTCTTACTCAAAATTACATAGAGAGGAAAATCTGTGAATTTTATACTTTTAAAAACCTGTTTTTGAGATGGCGTAGGGGACATAGTTCAGTCAACACAGTGCATAGCCATTTGGGTGTGAGCACCTGGGATTACTCCCCAGGTTCCAGAATCAAAAGCCAAGCGTGGTAATGGTATGAGCCGGTGATACCAGTGATGGAAGGACCCCAGGAGCTGATTGGCTAGCCAGCTTAGCCTAACTGGTGAGTCCCAGGTCCCAGCGAGAGGCCTCGACCTCAAAACAAAACAACATAAAACAGATGCAGTCAGTGCTTAAGGAAGACAAACAACCCACGATGTCTTGAGGTACACACACACACACACACACACACACACACACACACGCTTACACACACGCTTACACACCTTTACACAACCACACACTTAGGCACATACTTAAAAGCACATTTACACACCCCTCACTTTCATCCATGTAAATACATGCATGTGCATACACATACTTACACACTTAAATAGACATCTTAACACACACACACTTACATGCTTACACACATTTACACACCCACACACTTAGGCACATACTTAAAAGCACATTTACACACCCCTCACTTTCATCCATGTAAATACATGCATGTGCATACACACACTTACATACTTAAATAGACATCTTAACACACACACTTACATGCTTACACACATTTACACACCCACACACTTAGGCACATACTTAAAAGCACATTTACACACCCCTCACTTTCATCCATGTAAATACATGCATGTGCATACACACACTTACACAGTTAAATAGACATCCTAACATACACACACACACACACACACACACACACACCTATCTTTATTCAATGGTACAATTCCTTACTAAGGACACTGCCAAGGTCAGTGAACTCTTCTCTGCTTGCACCTTCCTGTGCTCCATTGTGTCCTCCTCTAGCTCGCTGCTCAGTTGCCTACATCTGAAACTACTTAGAAGGTTCCTGTCCGTTCATCCCCCTCATCCAGACCCATGTCACGAATGTTAAACCTTCGAAACATGTCCGGAATCTCAGGCTGTTGTCCGCCTTCCCGGCCCACCACAGCATCTCTTAGTTGGTCACGGATCTCTCTCTTCTCAGGTCTCCTAGTTTGCAGAGTTCTACTCCTGACCTTTGCACAGCCCATACTTCACATGGTCAGTAGGAGACACAGACAGCATCTTTCCACGAGTGTAGTTCTGGGGTGGAGTCCTTGCCTAGCATTTAGAAGGTCCTAGACTTCATCCCCTGTACTGAGAATACAAATAAGCAAGAATATTTCTAAACTATGAGTCACATCTGCTTTCCATTTCCCAGCTCTGCAAAAATTCTTTTGTCTTTTCTCTGAGTGAAAGGCAGACCCCAAAATAGTGGACATGGAACAGTAGGAGCTCTGGCCACAGATGCTTCCATCACTGACCTGGGTTTGGTGAAAAGACAGCAGCCAGAGGAATTAACACCATCAGAGGCTAGAGACATGGCTCAGTCCGTTAAGAACCCTGGCATCTTTTCCAGAAGACCCAAGTTCAATTCACAGCACCCACATGGCAGCTCACAACTGTCACCAATTCTGGGGGTATCTGGTACCTTTACTGACATGCAGGCAAAACACCGTTGCACATAAAGTCATAATGAATGCAGATCTCAACGTCTTAGTAATACACTCTGGTGGAACTATAAACTGCAGATCAGAAGCTAGTCTGTGGGTGTGTGCCTCACTAGAATTAACAGGACTCAACATTGTACTGATGCAACTCTCTTGGATTCAATAACCAGTGTCTTTTCATAGGCTAGTCAACCCCTCCTGTGCTCTTGCTTTCTGGAAAGTTCTTCCTGTCAGCTGCTTTATTTTTCACACCCAGCCTGTCACCCTTACCCTGTGGAAGCTCCTGGCTTCCTTGGGCAGAAGCAACAGTCTGACTTAGGCATCTTCTCTCAATGCTGAACACACACACACACACACACACACACACACACACACCTCTGTTATACAGGACACAAGTCTGTCTAATGTGGCAAATGACAGCTCAGTGTATTAATCAACCTAAGACATTCTTGTATATTTTAAGTTTTCTTTCATAATACAGTAGTGAGTAATAATTTTCCATTTCTCATGATACAAGGAGATACGGTCATGGTTTTACAAATGCAAATTCTACAATTACCTCCAACAGAACTTTATTCCCGTGTCCTTCAATTAGCAACAGTAGTTCCACCTGTTCAGAGCGTGCACTGTCCTGCTGCTCTACAGAGCTGTAGAGAGATGACATCTAAAAGCCACACACCACATCCTGCAGCTGAAATTTCCACCAATGCCACATTCTTTATGGAAAGCAAGTTTAATAATTTGGCTCCGGCCTTTGCCAGGGCTTAAGTAGCTTTTGTCCATGCTTTTTTAATATTAAACCTTTTGGTCCTTCAGTGAAAAAAAAATTAATGAAAGCAAACATGCCCACTGAAGTCGCTGTGTTTGTTAGTTTACACAAGCCAAGGAAAGTTTCAAGCCTCCCGAGGAAGTTGGTATTTATTTCATAGTGTAAAAAGAAACGTCCAGCAATGATATTTACCCAAAATTGTGAGTAGCCAAAACAGAGAAACTGAAACTGAAGACAGTTACAATCTCTTCATTGCCCCACAAACCGAGTGAGTAACTTGGCTCCTTCCTTAGGGCTGCGAGCCAGCCTGCGAGGCAGCCTGCGAGTAGCCGGGCGAGGTAGACTAGAATGCACCGGTCAACCTAAGCACCTCTTCCGGGTGTTATTTTGTCAACTGAATTATCATCTGAAATCTTTTTCTCTTCTAGTATCCTCAGGAGAGCCCAGACTGGGAGGGTGGAGAACTCTGGCTAGAGACACATTTTCTATCATCTAAGCATCCCAAGTAGGGGGTAGGATCATAAAAACATAAACTGAACGAGAAGCGGGAAGGAAAACCTGTCTTCCTTCTAGCAAAAGTAGATCACCATACTTACAAAAGGCGCCTTGAAAGTCTTCTCTAGAGAAAAGGCTCGGGGAGCAGGGACGAGGCAAAGGAGCAGAGATCAGGTGGCAGCAGGACTTCCTTCCTCCTCCAGAATGGGAGAGTCATTGTTCCTTATCGCCCTGACCTCTCAGGGGCTCCAGGAGCCAGGGAGGCTTGGCCTCTGATCCCAGCCGCCCTCTCTCCTGGCCTCCGGGCCTCGGATTTCCAACTTGCAGATAAAGCTGCCCTGCCTGACACCAGCTCCAAGATTCATTAGGGACTGTCTGCGAAGTGCTTGCAAGCCGCAGTTATATAAGCCCGGCGTATTATTATCATCACACACCCCCATAGACCCAGCTCTGCCAGACAAACAAAAGGCAGTTCCAAGAAGAGGAGGAGCAGAGGCACAAGTTCCACTGGGGGTGAATTTCGGGACACTGCTGAACTGACTGGAAAAAAAAAACCCAACCAGGCAACCCAATAGGAGTATGCAAACCTCGGCAAACAAACTGCGTTGCAGCTGGCCGGCTGGGAGGGGAGGGGGCGGGCAGGGAGTCAGGGTTTCCAGGCATGCGGTTCTGGCGCCCGCCCGCCCGGAGCGCCCAGTACAGTAGCTAGCTGCCTGTGGCAGGATGGACTGGATGAGGAAGATGTGGGCTTTGGAAACCAGGCGTTCCTGGGGCCAAGTCCTTAGTAAACACTGATCGATCTTAAACCCGGACCCGGTGTTCTGTTCTCATTTTCCTGGACTCCTTTTCCTAATGGTGGTTTGCAGGGAATCTCCTGTGCTCTGTGGAGTTCGGTTTGAAACTTGTCTCGGTCTCTGCTCTTTCCTCTGGGAGAGCAACGCTCTCCTCCTCCCCCGCCCTCCAAGCCAGAGTACTCCGAGAAAGTTCCCTGCCAAGGTCCTCATCTCTTAGTTTGCTGTTGTATCTTTTTTAAGATTATTATTACCCTTGCCTGCTCTTAGCATTCCCCTCCTGCTGTGAAGACTCCTACCCTGGCATTTAAAGCCCACAGTTTTTGTTTGCACAGTAATTTTTTACTTCCGGCGCCGCCCTCCAGTAGCACCTACTGGTAACATCTTAGAAAGTGAATCACTCTCAACAGGTGGATTTAACAGTTCTTGTGTTTAGGACCTACACCCACATTCGAGCTCCTCTTTTCAGATCTCTGCTCCCCTGCAAAAGCTCACCCCGATTTCTCTCGTGTCTCAGTGTCTACAATGCTTGCCACTGCTCTCCACCATCCTTTCCAGAGCTCCCTCCCTGGGATCGGATCAGATCGTGCTGATGGCCTGAGTCCGTCTCAGAACTGCAGTAGTTTAGTGAGTTTACTGAATTCTTTGAGATCAGGTCTCACATTGTAGCCAGGGCTGTCCTGGAACTCAGAGATCTACCTTCCCTTATCTTCCGCCTCCCCATTGCTAGTATTAAAGGTATGCGCCACCAAGTCTGGATGGCATTGAATTATCTTACAGCTTGACAAAATCTTACCTGTGTCTTCAGAGTTACGGAAGAGCCTACCCACAAGCTGTATGTATGTAATAAAGTCAAGGGATTGTGGTACCCCTTGCGTGTTTGAATGATTGAGAATTCTCCTGAGTTTAAAAGGGAGAGGCAAGCTTGCTAGTATGCTCGAGACCCCGGGATCCATCCCTGAACTGGCAAAAACGGAGGCCTAGCCGTTATGGAACTTTAAGTTCGGGTGGTCTTTTTTCAGACATAAGTCTGCAGAGAAGCAGGACAGCTAATACCTGTGAGAGCCCCTCCCTGCTCCCCACAGAAGGTGTCCTTTAAGGACAGCCTATGGGCCAGTGAGATGACTCAGTTGGTAAAGGCGCTTGCCTCTGAACCTGTGGAAGGAGAGAAATGACTCCAGTAAGCTGCCCTCTGACCTCTGCAACACCCCACCCCCACCCCTAACACGTATACGTAAGTCAGAGTAATTGAAAAGGAATAATGTAAATCATATAATCCCCCCCCCCCCACACACACACACACAATGATGTTTTCAGCACTAACGCGCTAGAGGATGCACTTTAGGGAACTAAGCCCCGGGTTTCCACATGCGGACAACACAAGCTTCTTGAGGCTTTTAATTAACGAGTTCTAGGTGACATTTCCTCTGGTGTCGACCAAGCAACATGCTTTAAATTCCATGTCTGGTGGCTGGAACCTTCATCCTGTCATCTAAGAGCCTTGAGCTGTTTCTACACAGCACACGCTCTCCAATGCATACAGAGTGTTCAGTGAGTCAGAAGAATTTTCCTGCCTCCTCTAATTTGGAACAATCAAAACCAGTTCAGAGTCTAAAGGCTTTCAGCCTCAGCTCGGCTGTTTGGGGGCTTAGGCTCAGGGGCTAGGCTCAAGTGTACTCTCGCTGTACACATTAGAGGGAGAGGCTGGAGACTCGACCTTTACACAGTCACAGCATCCTTTACAAAAATGCTCTCCTTAGTGTTTGACCATTTTGCATGTACGGATGTTTTGCCTGCATGTATGTCTGTGCATCTCATGTGTGCAGTATGCTTGGAAGGTAGAAGAGGGCATTGAATCCTCTGGGACTGATGGTTGTGAGCTACCATATGGGTGCTGGGGATAGAATCCAGGTTCTGTGAAAGAACTATCACCCCAGTACCCTAACAAGCATTATTAACCCACCAGTACCCTGAAATACAGTCTTTTCAATCTTTGTTTTACCAATGGGAAAACCAAGTGTGGCTGTGGGAACCCATTTTTCACCAGTAGAGCACAGTCTCTGAGGGAAGCAACCACTAAGGAGGGATGTTTCATTATGCATCATGGTTCCACAGACTTCTGCCTGTGCTGGCTTGGTTCTGTTCTTTGGGCATCTTTCCAGCTGGCGTTACTGGTATAGGTGACTAGGCTCGACAGCCTTGGGTTTGACATGCTGCCTTGATATCTTGGGGCGTCACGGCATCCTTCTAAGATCCAACCCCACAAGTTCCTCTGTTTTTCCCCCCAAGTTGCAGCCAAGCTAGTAGGAAAGACTCTCCTCTTGGCTTGGTCCCCTGTCAGTCCGATCAGCCAGTCCCAGTCAATACCTCACCCAGTCATCAACTCGACTCAGCTTCCGGGCTTCGGCTCAGTCAGCCCTGCCATGGAATTAGTCAAAGGAGCCAATCCTTTCTCCCCTGCAAGCCCTCTCTGGCTAGACACAGACACTCCATCCCAGCTACAAAAAGCCAGCCTCCCCGTTCTTGGTTCACGGTGCTCCCAGTCTCAGAGTGCATATGGCCTTGAGCCTCCTCCCCCAGGCCGTGAGTACGTGACTAAGAGGATCTTCACTGCTCAGCGACCGGTGCTGTGAGCTCTAATGTCCCCAGAGCTCTAGGGTGGAACTAAGAGAACAGAACAATGACCAGACATTAATACTAATACTGAAAGGAATTTATTACACAGACCTATTGCCAAACAGACCATCTTTAGACTTTTGCTAAGCCTCATGCTATTCGCAAGTAGAAATAAATTTTAGCTCAAATAATGTCAACCAGACCTAACCTTTATTAATTTCTACACCCCTGAGCTTTGCCATCTGTTGTTTTTAATTTGTATTTTGCTCACCTAGAGGTCTGGGAGGTCAGTAGCTGTTCCCTTTCTTTGAGCGAGGTTTAACTACAGCCCTGCCTGGAGACAAGGGGTAAAAAGATGACCCTTCATGGCTGTCACTTAAACCCACTAACTACACTCTTCCAGGAAAAAGCAGCAGAAGGAATTTTTCTCATCTCCATAGATGGCAGATCACAATAAACAGGTTTTTTTTATCTGAGGTATCCTATTATTAATATATTTCCGAATTCTCAGCCCTAGAAACAAACCTTCCGATGTAATTTCTTTTCTGTCTGTGAGATTTACAATGGAAAGGTCATGTTTGCACTAGACTTTGGTTTGAAATTAATCTTCTCTCCTTGTATTTCTATAGAATCCAGGCACTTTTTTATTTAGTCATTTCCAAATATGAAATGCTTGTCATTCTTGAACAACGACCTAATCTTCCCCTCTGTGGGTGGAGAAAGGGAAACCGCAAACCCTTGCCAGGACACAGATCGCACGGTGGGATCCGAGGGGCCCTGAAGTGCCTCCCTCTACGCCTCAGTCTGCAAAATAAAGATGTCAAGTGTCCTCTGAGCAGCACGTCCATATCCTCCTGCCGTGGGAAGGTGTTCATGCAAAGCCCATCTGCATCTGGACATTGGGCACTCTGGAGTGTTGGCAGGAGGATTGCAGAATTGGGTAGGCAAGGCTAAGCAGGGAATTCTTTTTTAAATCTTGTTTTTATGTTTTTTTTATCTGAATTTGTTTAGTAAGTGTATGAAATACTGTTTTTTGTTTTTGTTTTTGTCTTTTTTGGAGACTGTAGAAGGGGGGTGTTCCAAGTCTGTCTGTAGCCCTGGCTGTCCTGGAACTCACTCTGAAGACCAAGCTGGTCTCAAACTCAAGAGACCAGCCTGCCTCTGCCTCCCAGGTACTGGAATTAAAGGTGTGTACCCCTATACTGTTTTTTTTTGTGACATTTTCCTGTCATTCTATTTTGCTTATATTTATCCCCTGTCATTGTCCCATATGCTGCCCCCTACTCTAAATGGTTTCTGTCTTCTTCCTAAACAGTACCCTTTCTGCTTTCAAATCATGTATGTACGATGCTAAATCTAGGCCCCCTCTATCAAGAGAGAATATGCAATAGCAATGTGGATCTTTCTTTCCCCTTTCCCATTATACATAGTTAGTTCAAGGCCAACTTGGGCTACATAGCCAGTCTCTGTCTCAAAAAAAGAAAACCTCAATAACTAAGTTTACGTGAATTCTGTTGTACAAAATAAATAGTTATTTTCAGACCTCCCAACACTGGGGCTTTGCCTTCGCCATACCCCCTTGTCTTTCTGGTGCTGTGTCCTACAAATAAACGTAGAATGTTAGAGCAAGGACTCGTTTAAGCCTTAAATATTGCTCATCAAACCTCTCCTAAGGGGTTAGGGAGAGCTCTTGTGAACTCTCGTAACATTTTATCGGCATGTGCACTGAGCCTTTACGTTATTCCTGAAGCCAGATGAGACCCTGCCCACCCCTCACTGCAGAGGATTCCTCGCTTGACTAATTCTAAAGAGTAAATTGATTTTCTCATCGAG
This sequence comes from Apodemus agrarius, assembly GCA_964023405.1. Lineage (NCBI taxonomy): Eukaryota > Metazoa > Chordata > Mammalia > Rodentia > Muridae > Apodemus > Apodemus agrarius. The sequence continues at coordinate 157,998,004 of OZ030009.1, read as the reverse complement.
TGCTGCCTCTGACAATAGGAAGGCCGGCATGCCCAGCATTACTGAAAAAACAGCAGCTCGCTCCCTCCCACCCAAGGGGAAGGAATGCGTGTTAATATCTTTAATGACTGGCATCTTTAGGAGAAATGTGAAATCATTTATCCTCAGCAATAACCTGCTTAGGATTAAAACATACGTGGGGCTTAGAACGGAAGTAATCTGTCAGGAGAAATTATTTAGACTGATGTGAATTAACCGAGTAAATTGGCTTCCGATAGCTTCCTAAGAACGTGTATATTCAAGTTGGTTGAAAGTTGCATAAGATGCAGAAGAATGTGGTATAAAAAAAACTGGCATTCTATAGGAGGAAAACATACCACATTTACTGGATAAACTCGGATGTGTCTACCAAGAACTGGAAATGATGTCAGGAGGACCCTGAAACCAAGAGGACATGTCCAGCAGGCAGGCAGATGGCTCGCCTACTCGGAACAGCAGCGGGATGCCACAAAACCACCTCCTTCTGAGGCCCGGGCTCTGAGCAGTCTAGAGCAGTCCCTGGGCACTGGTCTAGTCCTCTCAGGGCTTCCTCTGAAGGACCATTGCTGCCTGAGAGTCAGCCACGTGGGGCATCGTGCAGGAAGGTCTGTGGTCGGGCGGGCGTGTCTCCCTCCGCCCGGGACGGGAGTTGCACCACAGGCAGCAGGCTTCTTCCAGGATCTCACTATGCTCGTCCTCCAAAGATTCACAGCGAACTCTCTTTTTAAAATCTATTTACCCAGAAAACCTAGGAAACTACAGAAGAGCACTTTTGCTGTCTGGGAAGCATAATTGGTCTGGGAAAAGGGTGTGAATTGTTGGAAAATGTAAACCGACTCCGTGTAATTGATGCCTACGCTTTACTGTTTAGAACCTTCTCAGGAGATTTTAGAGTCTGAGAGTCTCGTAGGAACTCCCTCAATGCTGCCCTTTTTTTAGGGAGTGGGAAACGCTTTCTCTTTCCATGGAGTGTTGGCTGAGAGGTGATCGTGGTAGCTACTTGGGTTTGTATGTTTAAACATGTACACATAATGGTATGTGTTGATGGTATAGTTGTATGACACAGCACTGACTCAGCATGAGGCAAGCCCTGTCCACTCCTTGATAACCCCCAAACACAATTGTGATACACACATACATACATACATACATACATACATATGTATGTATGAATATATAAAACTAGTAAGAACCTTGTTAAAGAGATGGAGAAGGATAATAACCAATGTTTCTCTAACTTTAGACCAAGGAATAAACAGCCCTTTGATGGTCTAGGAAATAAAAATTTTCATGTGTGTTTTTGTGTGCGTGCATGTAGATGCCAGAGATTAACCTCCTCTGACACACCTCAGATGCTTTCTGCCTGGATTTTTGAAACAGTGTCTCTTACTGGTCTAGCCTGCTATCCAGCCTCTGGGATTTATTGGTCTCTACCTCTCCATCCATAGGATTAAAAGCACATTTAAGCTGGGTAATGGTGGCACACGCCTGTAATCCCAGCACTTGGGAGGTAGAGGCAGGCGGATTTTTGAGTTCAAGGCCAGCCTGGTCTACAGAGTGAGTTCCAGGACAGCCAGGGCTACACAGAGAAACCCTGTCTCGAAAAAACAAACAAACAAACAAAAAAAAAAAAACAAAACAAACAAAAAGCACATTTAATGCCATATGGATTCTGGGGCTTTGGATTCAAGGTCTCAAGTACTTTCCTGACTGAACTATCTCTGGAGCTTGTTTTATGTTAGAATTTACACACTAGTGGGAGGGTAGACAGACAGAAAGACAGAGAAGACACTGAGCATAGACTACATCACGTTTGTCCCCTGGTTTCTGTGTACACAGTGGAGGCGCAGATGCTGATGTGGCGCCCTGCACGCCAAGGATCCGGTGCTGGGGGAGGCAAGAGGGGCAGACGGGGGTGGGGTGGGGGGGGCTGGGGGGTGGGGTGGTGGTGTTGTGGTAGTGGGGGGAACCCAAAGAGGAAGCAGGGTTGTAAGAGATGGGACCCGGGTGTCATCCACTGCAGAGGATGCAGACTGATAAGGCTCGGAGAGAAAGGGCCTCAGCAGACAGAACCTGAAAGAGCCCCTGTCTGGGCCTGAGAACTGCCAACTTTGCTATGAAGTAGATGCTAAGACTTGAGCCGGGGACACGGGGACAGGCAGGAAGGGGAGGGATGGCGGGCAGGCAAGGCCAAGCTGAGTGATCTGAGCAAGGTTGCCTGACTCCAGGTGAAGCCGATGTCACCCACAACTCCCTCACATGACAGTGAAGTCAGGTGTGTGCCTGAGGAGTATGTGTTGAACAGGCATCTTTGGACTAAAGCAATGGCGACTATCCAGAAGCAAGTGGAGCTGGGTGGACGTGGGCCTCTGTGCTCACCTGTCTTAGTCAGACAAGAAAAGGGTATCTGGAGGATTAGCATGTGAGAGTTCAGAGTGAAGAGACACCACCAAAGGGGCCACTGTAAGGGTGCCTGCAAAGGGCATGGGCTGGGCAGTGTGGCCTCTGGGAGGAAAAGCCGGCAGATCTGTGACATCAAGACAGTCCGGTCCACATAGCAAGGTCCTGGCCGCCTGGGCTGTGTAGTGAGACCCTGGTTTTTAGTTTAGTTTTGTTTTTTAAGGAAGGAGAAGGAGGAGGTGGTGGTGGTGGAGGAGGAGGAGGAGGAAGAAGAGGAGGAAGAGGAGGAGAAGGAAGAGGTAGGCACAGGGAAAAGGTGTTTGCTACCACAGTCCCTTCTTGTCTCATCGCTTGGTGGGAAGGTGCCCGCGTCTCCTGCAGAGAGCTGCGCTCCTGCTCTGGCCTTTGCCAAAGTTTTGAATTCCTTATTAAACTGCTTAGAACAAAAGGAAGGAAAAATCATGAAATCTAACAAGCAGTGTGCCTGAACCTTTTTTTTTCTTTCTCTTTTTCCTTTTGTCATACAGACAAGTGACTGTAATCTAAACAAAGAGATCCAGTCAAAGGCCACATCTGTCAAATTATCAGGAGGGCAGTTCAGCTTTCCAAGGGCTGACTTAATCACTTAAAGTCTAATTTGTCCTCTCTCTCTCTCTCTCTCTCTCTCTCTCTCTCTCTCTCTCTCTCTCTCTCTGGCTTCAAGACTGTGCTTTGCTATAAAGCTGAGGTTTGGTGAGTTGAGCCAACTTAAATTTTAGGTCTTGTGTTGAAGTATTTAGACCATAATGTCTTAAAAGCTTTTTAATAGAGAACTCTGAACATTATCCATTCATTAAACAAGCAATTATTGAAAATATAGAGCAGGCTAGGGACTGTTGTGGATTCAGATAAGATTTTTTCAACCCACCTTCTAATATATATATTATATATAATATATATTATATATATATATATATATATATAGGATATATAATATATATTCTTATAAACTATGCCCTCAAATAGAATTTGGCAGGGTTAAAAATTAATAAGTATAAGGAACAGAAATTGATTAACTTCCCAACTAGGCTTAAGTGGAGAGAACTCCCAGGGCAGGGCTCTTGCTCAGCATTGGGAGCCCGGGCTCAATCCTTAATACGGCAAAAATACATTTAAATGCACATGTATGTGTATGTGCATGTGTATGTATATGTATGTGTATGTATATGTATATGTATATGTATGTGTATGTGTATGTGTATGTGTATATGTATGTATGTACACACACATAGGGCTCACAGAGACAGCTCAGTGGTTAGAGGCACTTGCCGCCTAGCCTGATAACCTGAGATGGATCTCTAGGACGCACGTGGTGGACGGAGAGAACTGACTCCTGAGAGTCATCCTCTGATCGCCATATATCTATAATGGCATGTACAAATGAATACATGTAACAGCAATTTCAATAAATAAATGAATAAAGAGCTATTCAGGGGATGGGAGGGAATGCAACATCTAGTTTCCTGGTATCCCATCCTGCTCCGGTGTATCTAGCTCTGCCCGAGGGGTCAAACTCTAGAGCTCGGCTTCTTACACAGAAGCTGGGAAGAAACCAGAGAGAGAGAGAGAGAGAGAGAGAGAGAGAGAGAGAGAGAGAGAGAGAGAGAGAAGAGCTGAAAAAGGGAGAACATATCCCTTCTCCTAAATGCACTGGACGTCATCTGTATACATCATGGTACTACATTACTAAATATTAACATTTCAATGTGTTTTACTCAAGAATAAAAATATTACATAATGCATGACTTAATTTTAATGTTTAACCTTACAATACAAAATATTACATAATGTATGAGGCAGAGGCAGAGGCAGGGGCAGGGGCAGGGTTGCTTCAGTCTGATTTAAGGCTTGTCCTAGACACATAATGAGATTCTCATGTCAAAAAAAAATCCAAAATTAAATTATGAATTATCCTTGACCATTGGCACTGGTGTTTGTGACTGACTGGAAGGTGGTGTGACCCTGGCTTGTAAAGACATTTAAGTGGAAGTTAACTTTTCAGTTTGTACAAATGTATTACAGAAAAGCAAGTGAAACCCACCGTATCCTTCACGCTGTCGCTCTTCAGCTCTGCTGTGTGTGCACGTAGCTAACTGTCTTGTGTTTGCGTTTCTCTACTAAAACCCACAGAGCTGAACAGAGCTGCAACCTTAGTGGGGAATGATATGACAACGAGAAATCATTGCCCAGATGGATCTGGGGCTGGCGAACTGCCCTAACTGGCTGGCTTTGTAACGGTCCTTCTCGGGCACATGGACGCCTCAGCTAATGGTGGCGCTACAGTCAGATCAGGGTGTTGAAAATTAAAAATACCATTAATCGAAGATGTATCTGTTCCACGTAGCCCATCAAACATCATCACCTGGACATGTGAAACAATCTCAGAACACTTATGTCAGTCTCCATTTAGGCAAAACCACACAAGCAAAGTCAGTTTTAAAATAAATAGCTGACTCTCTTAGGAAATTCATTGAATACTCCACTGTAAATTGAAAAATAGGGTGGATGTATGGGTATTCCTTCAGTAGATATGACTGTGGAGTTAATCATTAAGATGAACCATTGTGTCAAAGTAGTGTCTGTCTGTCTGTCTGTCTGTCTGTCTGTCTGTCTGTCTCTTTTTCTGTGTGTATTGAAGGGACTAGAAACATAAGAAAACTATGCTTCTTTTCTTAAAAATATTGAAAATAATATTCAGAGATTATGGTCTTGTTGGCTAGATATTAACATGTTGGTGTGTATTATCCATGAAAGTTTCCTATCCTTAAAAACAGGCAGGGATTTAATTATGTAATATTCTAAAACCCAAATAAAATGCTTAAAAGTGCTTTACAAAGTTTCAAGTGTCAGTTATTATATGAAATTTAACAGTGTATACTTGGAGCCAGAGAGAGATGACAGTGTGTTAAAGCCCTGGCCGCCAAGCCTCAATCTGATTTTGGTCCTCGGAACCTCAATGGTGGCGGGAGAGAACCTACACCCAAAAGTTGTCTTCTGACCTACACACGTGTGCTGTGACATGCCTCCTTCCAAGTACATACATAAATATAAGTCTTTAAAAAACAAAAATGCATGGTTTATAAACTATGGAGAAAAATCAAATTATGCTCAGAGGGTTCACAACTTGTACAATACAGACAAGAAGCCCACTTGCAGTACAACAAGCTGATGACTGGGGCCAAATGTGTCTCTGTTTTGGGAGAACAAGAGAAAGCTTCCTGTTCGTCATTATGAGTGCTTTTGGGGGTTCAGTCTTTCACTTTAGCAGTTTGTCATTTTGTGTGTGTTTTGGAGTGGTAGTGATTGATCATATTTGAGAAAAGACAGTAGAAAGGACTGAACCGAGTTAGCAGAACAGGAGTGTGTCAAGGGGCACAGGCGCAGCCACGGCCTCAGCCGCAGAAGCACAGCATGTGGTTTCTTTCGGGACCAACAGAGACAACCGTGATGTCCTGCTTTCGCTATGGACAGCTGCGACTTGAGCGGGACCAGGAGGCACCTGCGGACGGATGAGGTGCAGGACTTACTTGGAGATGGCGTAAGCTCTTGTGCACACGCCAGGCCTGACTGCCGAGAGCCATTTTCAAGCATTCACTGTAGTTCCTGTATGCAGAAATGGGTTTATCATTCTACTACGTTGCCTGCACACTCCCAACAAAACAACCCATCATAAACTGTAATCTAGGTAAGACCAACATCTGCGTAATCGTAGCAATATTTGCCATCACATTTTCTATCGAATTAGAGCATGAGCAAAATATACCAACAAACCCACTCTTTGTCCTATGACATAGTTCTTTCATTGCTCTAAATATCATAATGGTTTCCTTTAGCTATGTACAACAAAGAGGAAATATGGAACTTAAAAAAAAAAAAAACAAAAAAAAACCCAAGTTTCAAAAAGTGAAAAAAACACACTTGCTCCTTGACAAGAAATCTTTTTAATTTCAGATTGTTGAGTTGTTTTCTTATGGGGAGAAATGGGAAGTGTAAAACAAAGAGTATGATGCTCTTTTGTTAACCAAATTTGATTTTCTTTTCTTTGCATATAGATAGTTTTCAACATAACGTATGTGGGGGCATACTTGTGTCTACGCTCCTGAATTTAATTGGAGCCCAGAGCTCAGCTCTCCCATTTCTTTTGGGAAAGCTCCACCACTTGAGGAAATCTTCCCAATGACATTCTGTGGCTGAGTGACAGTTCAGCTGCTCACATTCAGTCAGACTGCCCACTAATGACAAAGCATGCTGGATTTTGAAAAAAAAAATAGAAGAGCAAAGAAGTAGGAGTGCGGAGTCACGAGTTCCACGGTTCCAAGGGACAGAGCTCAGTCACTTCCTTATTGGGGCTCTTTGTAGTGAATCTCCATCACTCCCACCTAACGTTCTGGGTTCTCACACTGAAGGCTCCTTCTCCAGCCAGGACCAGGGAGATGCTGTGCTCCCTCAGGGAGGTGCAGTGCTCCCTCAGGGAGCTTCTGTGCTCCCTCAGGGAGGTGCAGTGCTCCCTCAGGGAGATGCTGTGCTCCCTCAGGGAGGTGCTGTGCTCCCTCAAGGAGGTGCAGTGCTCCCTCAGGCAGGTGCAGTGCTCCCTCGGGGAGATGCTGTGCTCCCTCGGGGAGGCGCAGTGCTCCCTCAGGGAGATGCTGTGCTCCCTCGGGGAGGTGCAGTGCTCCCTCGGGGAGGTGCAGTGCTCCCTCAGGGAGGTGCTGTGCTCCCTCGGGGAAGTGCTGTGCTCCCTCGGGGAAGTGCTGTGCTCCCTCGGGGAGGTGTTGTGCTCCCTCGGGGAGGTGCAGTGCTCCCTCGGGGAGGTGCAGTGCTCCCTCAGGGAGGTGCAGTGCTCCCTCAGGGAGGTGCAGTGCTCCCTCAGCCTTGCCTTTCTGCTGCTCAGTGGTGGCAGCTCTTCTTGCTTCCTCAAATGTAGCTAATTTCCCATGGCTTAGCTTGACTAAGACATTTGGAAGGGGTGATGGATCGCATTTAGTGGGTATTTTTTAAAATGCCATTATAAAGAGTATGGGGTGCACTCCTGTTGTCTGAGCACTTGGGAAGTGGCCAAGAGGCAGGAGGACTCTAGCAAGTTTGAGACCAGCCTAGGCTTTGTAGCCAGACTGTCTCCAAAAGAACCCCACCCTAAGGGCACACACACACACACACACACACACACACACACACCACAAAACAAATGAACAGAAAAGCAAAAGTTTTTTAGCATAGAGGTACACACATTCTCCAGAGCAACAATGTTAGTTATTTGTTTTGGAATAGATTTTTCAACATAAATATACCTGAAAAAAAATTTTTTCCCTATCATTCTTTGTGGTGTTCAGTATTTCACTTGGGATCTTAGCAAGAGAGCCCATGGATGAGGAAGAAACGAATTTCATGCCTTCGGGTCTTAACTGAAGCTGAACACGAACTCACTTGAGTCCCAGTGGTATTAGGGATATTTGGACTTTTTAAACATTTTATTTATTTTGTTCTATGTGTGAAGAAGTGTGTGCACCACTGTGCCCATGAGAGCCAGAAGAAGGTGTGTGATTACCCTGAGACTGGAATTGCAGTTAGTTTTGAGCTGGGGCTCAGTGCTCTGCAAGAACAGCCAGAGCCCTTAACTACTGAGGCACTCTCCAGCTTTAATGTGCACTTTAATACTAACCCCAACCCCAACCCCAACCCCACCTCCAACCCCAATCCCAACATAACACCTCCATTGTGGAATTTCTCTGGTAGAATCTCGGGAACTAGGGACACAACTGTGACAGAGTGCATGCCTAACATGCAAGGCCCTTGGTCTGATCTCATTAGAAAAAGGAAGGATGGAAGAGTGAACGCACCCCGAGTCCCAGCACTCAGGAGGCAGACACAGGTGGATCTCTGAGTTCGAGGCCAGCCTGGTCTACAAAGTGAGTTCCAGGACAACCAGGGCTACACAGAGAAAACCTGTCTTGGTAAACAAAAAAACAAAACAAAACAAACAACAAACAACAAACAAACAGAAGGAAAGACTCTCTGATTTCTGTCAGTTCTCTCCACAAGTTTTCCTCATCTTTCCTCAGATGTAAAGTCTCCTTAGATGTTCTCCAAGATATCTGTAATCTAACATTCTCTATTTCAGCAACTTCCTAGAATCCCCAATTTTAAATTATTTGAGAAAGATCCGCACACAAGATTCATTTACAGAATGTATCAGTCATACCGTCTCATGTGCTTGCTAATTGTCCTACAAGGGTTTCCTTGCCTAGACAAATAACACATAATCAAACTGCAGTTTTGGTGAGAGAGAGAGAGACAGAGACAGAGACAGAGAATGATTTTCTCCATGGAGTTCATAGGTATTTCCACTCATGCTGAGCAGCAGGTAGATGGGTCTCTCCTCTAGCCCCGTCCCAAACCATCTGGTCTGGCTTTAATTTTCCAGGTCCTCAAAACCATAACTGTCACAACCTCCTCAGTTCAACTCTCAAGAGAAATTAATTGACAACATAGAGTTCCGAGTGGCTGGCATGTGAGACACCCAGCTATACAATTTCACATCTAATCAAGAAAGATGGGGATCAGAGTTGGCCTATTGTCTCTCTGAATCTGTTTCTGGCTGGAATCCAGCTGGCTCTAACACTCCCCTGGAGAGTGATGTGGGCAGAAGATGGAAAAATGTTCCAGCCAGACAATCAGTGTCTGTGAGAGTGTCTTCCACGTTGTCAGAAGTGCCTGGGGTAGCAGTGGATTTGTGCTGATTAGTGTCCTGAAATTCTTAATGACCAAAGTACAATTGCTAGCCCAGTTATTCTTGACCACTCTGTGACTGTAATGAGGTTCTGCTGCATGGACGGATATACGATATCCAAGCCATGCTTAACAGCACAGGCTTAAACCTCAACTTCTGCCTTCGTGAGTCTAATAACCCCAGGATAAGGAAGCAAACTCTGTGAGGAATGGCAATAATGCAAATTTGTGCATAGGCAAGGCGAAAATGATGACAAAATTTTAAGTGGGAAGAGAACACACAGAAAAGGAGATTATTGATGGCTGGAAGGGTTTGGGAAAGAAAGTTCCATCGAGGTATGGGGGCGGGCATTGGGGTTGGGGTGCAGGAGTCCTTCTCTGTGGAAGCATGATGGGATTCACGCTCAGCCCATAATGCAGTGTGAGCACATGGTTTATAACAGAGGTGAGGTGTGAGCTCAGGGTGCCTGAGACCAGTTTAGTCAAGAGCAAAGAGCAACCGTGAGGGCGTGGTGTGAAAGGGCATGGACGGCCTTCAGTGGAAGCTGTGAAAACCACTAAGGAGCTGTTCTCAAGTAGATGGCGTGAAGCGAAGACCCATCCAACAGAGGCACACAAGGTTAGTGGAGGCCAGAGGGCATGGACCTCAATTCAGACACAGAAAGGGCTGCAGACTGTTCCAGACCCTGTCTCTGTCCACGGTGTTAGTTGCAAGGTTATCCCGGTTTTGTTTGACTGGAGACAGTCTTACCATGTAGGTCCTATCTGGCCTGGAGCTTACTACGTAGACGAGGCAGCCTTGAACTTTCCAGCCTCTGCCTCCCCAGTGTGATTACAGACAGAGCCGCTGTGTCCCACCAACAGTTCAGTCCTTCAGGATTAAGGAAAGAGAAGAGAAACTGATCTAGATGGAGAATGGAAACACAGAGGCAAAGGAACAGCAAGTTCTGTAAAGACTACCAGTTTGCTTCTAATCTCGCCACTGGCCGCAGCCCGGTGCTGAGATCTGGGTTCCCAGTGTCTGCGCTCTCTCCCAGGGCACCGTCTGCTTCTGTTTCTTTGCGGTAACCACCGCCATTATCCAGCACATTGTTTTCATTTCCACTTGAGTCTTGACACGTTATCAAGGAAACAACCAAATGTGCAGACTAGTTTATTATTTGCTCACTGTGAAATATAATTCACACGACCCAAAGAGGCAGCCTAGATTCAGTTATTCTTACAGTCCTAGGCTTCTGCTCCTGATTCAGTTGTAGACCGGACCAGACTGGTACCGAAATGTTAATAGATATTCTTGGAGCAAAATGGCTAATCGCAGTAACAGTTATTAAACACGTTTTCTTGTACTCACCTGTGTGTGTGTGTGTGTGTGTGTGTGTGTGTGTGTGTGTGCGCGCGCGCGCGTGTGCATGTGCAAATGCACATGAAGGCCAGATTACAATCTTGGGTGTCATTCCTCAGGTACCCATCCACGGTGGCTTTTGAGACAGGGCCTCTAATTGGCCTGGAGCTCAGCAAGTAAGCTGAGCTAGTTTGTCCAGCCAATGATCCCAAAGGATGTAGCTGTTTCTGCCTCTCTGGCTTACAAGCACATGACCTTTTATTTTTAAATGTGGATTCTGGGGGCTAAACTTTATTCTTGGCAAAGCAAACACTTACAGCTGAGCTATCTCCTTGGCCTCAATGTGAAAATGTTCATGTTTGTTTTTTCTCCGCTTTCTGTCCTTATTTTTGTGTCAAGAAAGTGAGTCAATGACAAAATGTATTTTGACCACATAGGTATTATTTCTTATTCTATCTACTTCATTACTTTGTTTTCTTTTATTAAGAACACTGAGCTTTTCCAATTCAAGCAGCCTTTGTGACTCTCATAGACAGGCCTAGATGCTCAGCCTGCAGAAACACATCTCAGAATTGGAATTTGAAATTGAGCCATTCAGAGCATTGGGTGAGGCTGTGTGTGTGCACGCATTATCCTGGCCCTTCTGGGACAGAGGCAGGAGCATTGAAAGCTCAAGATCACCCTTGGCAGTGCAGTGGCATTGAGGCCGCCCCGAATTACATAAGATCCTGTTTCTATGTAAGTTCCTGAAGAGTAGTCCTGTTCCTTGACCTCACTAAAGCGCCTTCCCTCAAAGGCATCGCCCCATTGAGCTCGGTGGGTGCTGGGGGCAGCCTGAGGCCATGCGGCCCAGCTGGGTGCTCTGCTGCATGTGACCCCTATGATCTGACTTCGGAGCTCGGGTATTAGGTCTTCCACCCTTGTGCTGGAGTCTCATCAGTTCATTGGCGGGACAGTCATGGCTTTCAAATATAAGCTGGCTCCTGTCAATCAGCCTTCATGCCAGGCGGCTCTGAGTGGGGAATAGATGACAGGTCCTGAGACTTTAGCTGGTGGGTTTCCCCTGAGGAACCAAAGGGCTGGTTCAGAGCACTCAGTGGCAAAATATAATCCCGGCCAAAGTCTTCATTAAAACTTTGACGGGAACCCAAGTCCCTTTTGAGGAACCCAAATGCTGTCAAGTCTCCATGGTCATTGCTATTTCCATACATTTTCATGGACTGGAAAATGCATTTCAAGGGCTGGAGAAATGACATGGCAGTCAAGAGCACAAATGCTCCTGCAGAGAGCTAGCCTTCAGTTCAGGGCACCATGAATGGCCAACAATGCCCGCAACTCCAGCTGCGGGGACTCTGGTGCCCTCTTCTGTCCTCGTGAGCACCTGCAAACACACGTGTGCCTGCGTAAGCCTGCACACATACACGTGCACACATAATTAAAAATAAAACAAGTTTTTAAAGAAATATATTCAAATTGCAAATCATGCTGGATCAAGTTCCTTTGGTCACAGTGCCCCCAGGCTACAGCTCAAGAGGACGGAATGACCACCATAGCTGTCCTCTTTACAGAGAATAGTAGCTAAGCCAGGGATCCATCCATCCACTGCGTCAGGTCGCTGCTCGCCTACGGGATGCTCCCTCCGTTTTAAAACAGCAATTACAGGACTGAAACAAAATGAGTGAAAAGAGGAAACAAGATCTCCGAGGAGCTGGGATGGGGGAGTAAAGAATTCAGGGCCAGGCTTGGGTGCACAGCAACTCCCAGCCCAGCCCGGGACCTTCCCCAAATCTTAAAATTCACAACTATGCTATATAGTAATTACCTTGATTGGATCATTACAGATTGTAAATATGTGTCAAATGTCACACTTGACCCTTCTGGAGTCTTTTGTCCAATTACCATGCACCAATGAACATTTTTTAAAGGAACTCCTTGTTTGGTGTGGAGCAAAGGAGTCTGTGAGTATCACTTATGCATTCTATAAGAGGCTATCAATCAAGCTCTTCCAAGGTAAAATCTGAAGGTTTATGAGCAGAAGCAACTTAAATATTTCATCACTTTTGCCTCTGGACTCTCTTTAAATTTTACATTCCTTTCCACCAGCATTATCTATCTTAGCTGAATGAAGAGAATTCTAAATGTTTTGTAGACGTAGTTTGGTGTTCTGACTTGAAAAGTCATTATTTTCCCAAACAGAAATACCAGGATTTTACTGGACAATCACTAATCTGCTTTTCCTCCTCTCCCTCTCCTCCTCTCCCTTCCCCCTTTCCTTCCCTCCCCCTCTCCTCTCCCTCCTCTCCTCCCCTCCCTCCTCTCCTCCCCTCCCCCTCTCCTCCCCTCCCCCTTATCCTCCTTGTCCCCCTTCTTTCTAATCTTAGAAAAGATTCTTTTTAGTCTAATAGGGAAAAGTCTTAGTTCTGCAAACATAGGTTGGACTCCTGTTTCGTATCTACCAATGATCAGAATTAGATTTTGTCAGTTTGAACTCTATTGGTATGCATTTGCATTCACATAGTTTAAATATTTATTTATTTTTGTATGTGTGAAGGTTTTGTCTGCACAAACGTAAGTGGGCCACAGGCATGCAGTGCCCACGGAAGCTAGCTAGGTAAGAGCGCAGGCTCCTCTGGAACCGGGAGCAGTGAAGAGTTGTAAACTGCCATGTAGGTGCTGGGAACTGAACCTGGGACCTTTGCAAGAGAAGAACGTGTGTGTGTGTGTGTGTGTGTGTGTGTGTGTGTGTGCGTGTGTGGTGGGTGAGGGGGGCATGCATGAGTGCATGTGTGTGTGTGTGTGTGTGTGTGTGTGTGTGTGTGTGGTGGGTTAGGGGCATACATGAGTGCATGCGTGTGTGTGTGTGTGTGTGTGTGTGTGTGGTGGGTGAGGGGGCATGCATGAGTGCATGCGTGTGTGTGTGTGTGTGTGTGTGTGTGTGTGTGTGTGGTGTGTGTGTGTGTGTGTGGTGGGTGAGGGGGCATGCATGAGTACATGCGTGTGTGTGTGTGTGTGTGTGTGTGTGTGTGTGTGTGTGTGGTGGGTGAGGGGGCATGCATGAGTGCATGTGTGTGTGTGTGTGTGTGTGTGTGTGTGTGTGTGTGGTGGGTGAGGGGGGCATGCATGAGTGCATGTGTGTGTGTGTGTGTGTGTGTGTGTGTGTGTGTGTGTGTGTGGTGGGTGAGGGGGGCATGCATGAATGCTCAACTGCTGAGCCATCTCGTCAGCCATCTTGCTTACCCATATTTGCACTAAGGAGTTATTCCAAATGTGATTTGAATGAAACAAACCTCTACTACACAATAACCTCTGAAAAACACTGTAGCTGTCTTCAAACACACCAGAAGAGGGCATCAGATCCCATCATAGATGGTCGTGAGCCACCATGTGATTGCTGAGAATTGAACTCAGGACCTCTGGAAGAGCAGTCAGTGCTCTTTAATTTCATTAAATTTGTAATTGTTTTATGTGTTCTAGGAGTTTCACCTGCATGTATGTCTGTATATGTACCATGTTCATGCCTGGCACCACAGAGGACAGAAGAGGCATGGGTCTGCTAGATCCGAGTTAGAGTTGTGGATGCTGGGAAGCCAACTCCAGCCCCTGATCAGCAAGTGCTCTTAACCACCAAGCCAAATCTCCCCCAACCCCTTTAAAATGAACTTTATTTTGGGTGTGTGTGCTTGGACTTCTGTGAGCAGACGCAGGCCACAGACAGTACTCTGGAGAAGGTGAGGACAAGCTTCCTGAGTGGCTGTCTCCTCCCACCATGTCCGGGGTGGATCCCAGGACGGAAGGCAGATCGCCTTTGCCTGCTGCGGCTTCTCACCTGACCCATCTCTCCTTTTAAGGCTTCGGTTTAACTGGCAACACCAGCATCTCTGCCTGATGTGTCAATAGAGTCTGGAATCTGGCTTGGTCTAAATAGGACTGACACACTTATTTCAGACGTATTCAGAGGGCAAGCAGGGCCAGACCTGCCTCTTCTGCCTCTTCTCTCTCCTCTCTGCCTTTTCTCGATCACTCTTTCTCTCCTCCTTCCCCTTCGCCTGGACGGAGATTCCATTTACGGTACAAATAGGCAAATGCAAGTTCTGAAGGGCAAGTGTGGGCCACACAATTCACTTCTGAGCCGGGGGCGGGGCAAGTGCAGATCTTTGTGCAGCTAGAGTGTACCACGGTGTGTGATGCTCATTTCACATGTTAAAGACAAGGACACTGAGTCAAAGAGAAGGCAAGAAAATTGTCCCCCGCATGGCAGCTCAGAGATCGTGGGCCTGAATCACATTCTGATCTGTCTGCATGCGGCCCTGTTCAGCCTTCGGCCAACCTCAAGTTCTAACTCCTTCAGTAGGGGGCTCTGTTGACACCCCTGTGATTTAATTAGCACTAATAACAGATACTTAATCACAAAATTCTCTGCACTGCTATGGAGTGTGTGTGTGTGTGTGTGTGTGTGTGTGTGTAAGTACACACACAGTGAACCTAGATATCCCTTCAGGGAAATCAGGGTTCTCTTTGTCATTCTGCACACCTCTCCACACACAGGACACACATACGCACACAGGAAGTTCTCAGCCAAGGTGACAGGTTCTTGTTCCTGTTCCTTTTGGTCTCTGGTTCGCTATAGGAGGTCCAACATGACTCTTTCTTAGAACATGGAAGCCACAGATAGAAAGTGGATTCTGCTCTGTTTCATGATGAGTGCACTCCTAAATCCCCGTAGTAAACACAGAGATACAGAGAAAAGACTTGGTAATTTGCAAGTAGCCTGGGGTACGCCAAATAGAAAATAGGACACATCCTATGACTTTACCACCTGTCATGTTCCAAACACCTTCTTTGCTTTGACCAGTGCGAAGCTTTCAGGAGGGAAATGCAGAACAGGATCCGTGGGATGAGCTTCCTGTGAGATGAAAGCTGAACTCTCCCACAGGCCTGGATGCTGCCCGGCCCGTCTGTCCGCCAGTATGCCCTTCCTGCTTACTAGACGACTGCCTGTTGGCAGGTGAAGGGTAAGAGAAGGCTCTGTACTGGCGGGACGTCTATTAAGGGGTGCGTGTTACGCTGTGGAAAGGTGAATGGGGCCTAAGCCATATTTGTGGTACACATTTTGAAGATGATATTCACAGGCTCACAGTTGTAAAGTATCATCAGTAAGGACACACTCTGAATCGAAATAATCCTCTCCCCAGCTCATGTGATGCTTCTGAAGCCCACACCCAGGACAGCACTTGGAATTAACAGCCAGTGATGTTACTTGGGTTAGGGCATTCTGTCATAGGAGCAGAGTGGAGACCTGAGAGAAAGCCCTCATTAGGGTTTCACTTCGCTTTTTAGGGGATGTCATACCTGCCCAGAAAAATGGGTAGAGACAAAGACTGGATGGTATTAGGGCTGTTTTCATTAATGAAATAAAGGATTTCCCAAGTTTTTGAAATATTCTGCTTGTGGACTTTTCTGTAGTTCCTGAAGTGGAAACACTATATAGAAGAAGAGTAACAAACAACCAAACCAAACCAGCTCATCGCAACCACAGAACCAGGATCTCACAGCTACAATCTGTACATCAGGTGAAGACTGGGCCCTTGGCAACCTAAGAATTGGTCAAAGCTTAAAACAGGAGAAACCAAACAAAAGCACAACTACATATAAGGAGAGAAAAATATCAGGGCTGATTTCTCTGATTTCAAAATACATACTTTTAAAAGGAGATTTATGATTTTTATTTTTGTGTATAGTATGTTAGTGTGTGCATGCAATGCTCAGAGAGGCCAGAAGAGGGCACTAACTCCCAGAACTGGAGTTACAGAGAGCTGCCAACTCCTCTCTGGGTGTTAGGACCCAGGCCCTCTCTAAGAGCAGGAAGGGCTCTTCCTGAGTTATCTTTGAGTCCTCAAATGATCTATAATTAGAAGCTCAGGTGTTGATGCTCCATCTTATACTACACAGTTCTTTTTAGAAAATTCCTTTAAACTCCTGAGTTCATTGTAACCTTAGAAAACTCATTATGTAGCATAGGCTAGCCTTTTGAGCTTGTAGTAATCTTAGCGCTTCAGCCTGCCAAGGGCTACTATGCTCAGGGACAATCTTTCTGTTAAATATATTAATTAGTATTGTGCTTGCGCTCGCGTGTGTACGAGTGTGCTAGCCCAGAAGACTATTTGGGAATTGCTTTTCTCCTATTTCCACGTGAGCTCTGGGGATTGGACTCAGGTCGCCAGGCTTGGGTGGCAAATGCTTTTACCCGCTGAGCCCCTCAGGACAGTCTTTTTTATTTAAGGAAGCCATCTGGCTCTTGGGAGTTCCCAGATTCCTCCTGGTTCTAAGTCTTAACCTCATGTTGGGATTTATTCAACATGAGTCTGCAGATCACTTTTGGGAAACTCAGCCTTCGACAGTGAAAACTCCTCACCCAGAAACACAATGTCTGAACCAGCCGAGGCCACTGCAGCTAGACAGAGGTGTATCCCTTAGAAACATAGAAACTGTTTCCTATGTTGGCACTCGTGTTGTTAAAAACAAAGAAAACATAGAAACAAAAAAATATTATAGTGGATGGTGACAGTGTGAGCCATCTCCATAATCCCAGAGCCTGAGAGGCGGAGACAAGAAGATCCTGAGTTCCGAGACAACCTGGGCTATACAATAAAACCTTCTCAAGGGAAACCAAATCGGGCGAGGTTTTAACTTTCAAAATAGAGCCTTTTATAAATTAGTAAGATGTTAGTACATTATTAATTGGGAATACAGGAGCCACATAGTTTGAGGGCAAAGTAGGATGCCTTGGCGGAACAGCTGAAAATGGAGGCAGGCACCTAAGAGTCAGTTCTTTACAGAGTTCTAGGGAGAAGTCCGCAGGGCAAGGGAGCCCACAGGGGCAGGGCATCTAGTTTTTAGTGGGGTGGGGGGAGAGGTGGGATGTGTGGGGTGGGGGTGATGGTTTTAGTTTCTTTCCATTTACTGGCCAACTGCCAGTGGCAACCCAGGTCGTCAGAGTGGAAAGAAGGGCCTCTGACCTTTCCAGGTTCTCGAAAATGTTGATGTCAAATGACCAGTGTCCATCCACAAGCACATTTTGCTACGTGGACTACAAAGCTTGTGTGAGAGAATGTCTCGCTCAGTTGTACGTCCTGAAAAAGGTGCCTCTGGGAGGTTCCATGTTCCCTGATAAATACAGAATTTGGGAACAAGCAAGGGGCTCAGACCGACTGTATTTAGCATTGTGTTAAACTTGTTTTAGAGGTGATGATCCCTTCTCTGTCTTGCCTGCATGGTTTTTTTTCTTAACCAGTTACTTCTGGAAGCCTGACCTAAATCCTTTGTTTATTTGGTCTGGTGTGTGTGTGTGTGTGTGTGTGTGTGTGTGTGTGTGTGTTGTCTGCCTGTATGTTTGTAAATCACTTGCTTGCCTGAATGCCTGTGGAAGCCAGAATATAGCACTAGACTTCCTGCCCCTGGAGCTATAGATGATGTGAGCCACTGCAGAGATACAGTGCATGGAACCTAGATCCTCTGACAGAGCAGCCAGTGCTCTTAACCCCTTGGCTTCTTTCTAGATTGTGTGCCAGAGGAAGAGAAGGGCTCCTGGAGCATGGTCCACACTGGCTGTCCTTGCTCTTTATTATCCTCAGTGCTGAACTCAGTGATGCTCCTCCAAGCAGCCTCACTGGCCCCGTGTGGACCGCACAGATCCACCAGCAGCATCACTGACCAAGTGTGGACCACATAGATTCATCAGCAGCATCACTGGCCCCGTGTGGACCGCACAGATCCACCA
Source organism: Apodemus agrarius (assembly GCA_964023405.1). Lineage (NCBI taxonomy): Eukaryota > Metazoa > Chordata > Mammalia > Rodentia > Muridae > Apodemus > Apodemus agrarius. The sequence continues at coordinate 157,979,702 of OZ030009.1, read as the reverse complement.
GCAGCATCACTGTCCCAGTGTGGACCGCACAGATCCACCAGCAGCATCACTGACCAAGTGTGGACCACATAGATTCATCAGCAGCATCACTGGCCCCGTGTGGACCGCAGAGATCCATCAACGCAGCATCACTGACCCAGTGTGGACTGCACAGATCCATCAATGCAGCATCACTGACCCAGTGTGGACCGCACAGATCCATCAACGCAGCATCACTGGCCCAGTGTGGACCACACAGATCCATCAGCAGCATCACTGGCCCAGTGTGGACCACACAGATCCATTAACGCAGCATCACTGACCCAGTGTGGACCGCACAGATCCATCAACGCACCCTCACTGGTCCTGTGTGGACCGCACAGATCCATCAATGCAGCATCACTGGCCCAGTGTGGACCGCACAGATCCATCAGCACAGCTACTCCAAATCCCTCATGGCCCACATGACCTTTACACACACACACACACACACACACACACAAACCGTCTCTATCTCCCCTGCCTTTGGAAATGCTGAGTAGATCTCAGGCGAGAGAGAAGGAATGCTGGGGTGACAGAGACAGCTCCTTCCTACGCTGTGCGTCTAGTCCCTGAGTGCACCTGTCCACTTCCCACGGTTGCTAATCATCCCATAGTAGGTCTGCTGTGATATATTAATATGTGTGGGATGTTTTACAACATTCTAAGGTAAGTACCTCGGATCCATCTTACAGACAAACTAATCAGTGTTCAAGACTGCACGACATCATCTCTGGTTAGAACCTGGGCTTGGACTATCCACATTTACAGATGGTATTTTAAGTTGGAGAGGGGTAACTCACGGGCGTAACTCCCATCAGAGCCGTCAAGGGATGTTGAAATGGGAATTTTTAACTAACACTCTTAACTTGGGACAATGATTTCCCATTTTGACTATGAGAGGTGCAGGGCTCTTAAAATCAAACCAATCGAGCTTCAAGGATGTTCCTCCTTTGTAATGGATGGATGAGGAGGAAGTTCTAAGACTGGGCTCGGAGCTCAGAGGGGCTCCTGGAAAGCGCCTTCAGTGTCTGCATGTCTCTGTGAGTCAGTGAACACACATTATGTCCTATGTGGAGATGACCGTAAAACAGGCTAGTTAGTCCCTGTCACCTTACCCGTGGAGCCACCAAGGTAAAAAACGAGCAAACCACCCAGGCAGGATATCATAAAGCAATCATGCTGGGCACAGGGTACACCCCTAGCTACGGGCCAGCTTCAAGAGAAGCCAGGCTCCCCTCAGTGTGAGGGGTTGGGAGCTGCTGGGAGAATGCAGAGATCGAGCGAAAACTCTGAGAGACGAGGAAGTAGAGAAGGGTGAGTGAAATGATGCCTTTCACACACAGGCTTAGCAATGTAGGACCGGAAAGAAGCCCGTGGCCTTACGGTGTAGCCCAGTAGGGAACACGTGCCCGGCACACAGGCCCTGGGTTCCGGAACAGCGTACACGATATACGCTCACTTCCCACCCAACAACGTTGCAAATGATTAGGTCCTTCTAAGAGACTTGGAAGGCGTAGACACTGACCCGGTCGGTCACTGCAGTTGGGGACAAGACGCGGCTTTTGCTATTACAGTGGGATGGGGGTGGGAACATGGCTGGAAAACTGGAGCTAAGTATATCAGCGGGCCAGCAACGAAGGTGCAGCTTGCTGGGGGAATATGTGCCTTTCTGTGCCCGAGGCCTGAACTGCCAGCACATTCTCAGAGGGAAAGGGAGACAAAGAGGACCAGTTAGGAGCCTGTTGCGACAGCCCACATGTAAAAGAGTCAATGCGCTGGGGCAGTCGCTGCAGGCCAGATGTGGGAGATATATTAAAGGAAGGACTCTTAGGGCTTGATGACAGATTGGCTGTAGGGAAGAGGGAGGTGTTGGGGTGGAGGGAAGAGGCTGAGAGGGAAGCTCACAAGCTTCCGCCTTCGTCCCCAGCGTAGTGAGATTGGATTGAAAATATTTTTAAACAAGAATGCATTTTTTTCCTGCAAAATACCTTCTTTCGACTTTTTGTGCCCACAGATCTTACATAAAGGTGAGTTAATCATATGGCTTCATACTTAATTTTACACAAGAGCCTCTTTGTCCCAATGTCAATAATGACAAAAATTACAAATATTTAGAGCAGCTTATAAAGCTGAAATCCCCTTAAATTCATTCTGGCTATGCATTTTTGTGTGCAGGAAAAAAAAAAAGAAGAAGAAGCAGATGTCCTGACCAGACCCATTAGGTGGTCTGATTCACGTGGCAAAGGCTGGGGACATCTACTAGTATACAGAACTCAGTACTGGAAATTCTCCTTTGGGGACTGAAAGAGCAGAAGTTTCCAATCACAAACCTTATTCTATGCACAGCGAGTTAGGACAAGAACAGTGTCACACTTGCCACTTGGTTGAACTGTGACAAAAGAAATGGTTAAAACAATCTGTCCGATGGTCCATTAAGTTCTCCAGATGGAAACAGAATACAGACTCTCATTTTAGTGTCTTGATGGAGGTCCCCATTCAATCTGTCAAGACCCTAATAAATGTATTTCCGTAACCCCCCTCCCTGCCATCAAAAAAGTGAATTTTGTAGCTTTCATGAATCAAGCTTTGCACCCACCTCTCAGAAATGTCCCCTTAATTCACATCTAGGTAGAAGGACACAGCTTCAGGACACACAGAACCTCACCCACTCAGGTTCTTTCCCTGAGGGGCCCCTGAGTGTTCAAACACTCTCACAGCTGTTAGAATGCGGATGGGGATTTCATGTGTTAGCACATAGTGTTGTCAGGAAGAGACCAAATGTCACACTGAGGGATGTAGAAGTCACCACAAATAAGCATCTCAATGTTTGCCATCTGGACCGGGTCAGTCCAGAGTTTGACAAGGAACGGAGATTGCCTGTGGGCGCCGACTTTTAAGTTAGCGCTTTCTGTTTATCGAGTTGTTTTGAATTGCCTTGTTAGGGAACAGAAACATAAGTTTGCGTCTTCAAGGCGTAACTTTACTACTTTCCAACACTCAGGGTCTGGTTTGCACCCTGCTGCCTCGGACAGGTGATGCTTTGGGGTGGGAGAAGGGGAGTCTCCCATGGTATCTACCTCCTGACCAGCCAACTTGGTGATCAGTCTCCAGGCATAGGCTCATGGGGCCCATGCGGGGCTTCCACTCATAAGCAGAACTCTGCCCTTGCCTTGGTTAGAATCCCATTGTGGGACATCCCCTTGGGTGAAAGCCAGCCCAACAGCAGGGCTTTTTGCTGTCTTGAAATAATGCTACAATGGTACCAAATGGTCTGGTCAGTGAGTTCTGAACCTGCCCCCTGCCGAGGAGCTTCCCTCCTGATATGACGGGAGAGAGTAGCCTCCCTCTCCCTATCCACTTTGGAAACCTCAGTTCCACGGCAAAACTCGTACGGAATGAGTGGAATTCCCAGGGGCTTCAGCTTGTGAACTAATCCACCGTGGTTCTGGAACACTGGGACCTCGGATAATGCCCAGAATCAACTGGTGGGAGAAGGCTTTTCACTGAGGATGGTCAGACCTTGGCCACAGGACGTTCTGAACAACAAGCACCTCAGCAGCACCGTCCTGGGATACTGGTTTTGTCTTAACATTTTTTTTTTTAAAGATGAGCTCTTAAAGTCAGCTCTATGATTACAGAAATATAAGACTGAAACCTGAAACTGAATGTTAGAGACCTGAAGTCAAATCATGGAGTCCCAGGCATCCCCCTGTTGCTCTACTCCATAGCTCCTGCTTGCAAACAGCCCAGATACAGTGTGGAGTACAAACATCTCTCATCTGCAAAGGGTAAGGACCAGGTTGGGTTTCTCTACCCAGTTCGCAATCCCTGTCGGACCAGGCTCTTCCACAGTGCAGGTATATGGTTTCTCAGAACGCGAGCCGGTCTCTGAACACAGTAAGAGAAGCAACCCAGTCTCTCCCATCTCGCTCAAACACTTGAAAAATAAAAATACCATTTTAATCCCTCGGAAAATAAGGCACCAATTTGAAAGGCTTGTTCTTTAATGACACAAGATGTAGCATGTAATGTCCCTTGTTATAGTCCACTCAATTAAATCCTGGTGGGTGATTTTGGCAGAGCAGTCAGACGCAGCAGATGACAACTCACTCACTGTCGCTCGGCACCGGACGACCATTAATTTCCAATGACTAATTTGTAATTAAAATCTTTTTGTTTATTTGTTTATAGCTGGGGCTGAACATCTATTTACATTTAATTAACACGGTTTAAAGCCTATAAATGCAGCGACTTTAATGATCCATCCCAGATACGCCACTTTAGTTTTTCCTGACTTGTAAAACTCACACACAGATCTGCAAGTGAATTACATCCATCTGCTCCCGCTGCAGCTGCAACTGGGCTGCGTTGGAGAGCGATTTCCTCCTACCTCCCCTCACTGCTATGCTCCCAGCTCTAAGTATTTTTGTTTCAGAGCCGACCCAAAGACTGCACCGACGGTAGCCAGCCCTTTTCTCCTAAAGAGTTCCCAGACTTAGTTTCCAAAAATGATTAAAAACCACTCTTGCTCCATCCCAAATCGACCCAATCTACCTTGCACAAATTCGGTTAACAAAGCATTTCCGACTCTGCCGGCTGGTCATCGACCCTTAGAAGAATCTTATTGAGAAGGAGAACGCCACAGCTTTAAAGTGAACTCTTTAAAGGTGAGAGCTAAAACAAACGCTCTCTTGGCCTTGCCCATCCTTGGTGAGCAATCTGCACGTACTCTTCTGCGCCTATAACGGGGACCTCAAGGCTCCCGGACTCCCATAGACACTTTCTTCGTTACACCTTCAAAGGCAACGCAGGAGAAGCCTTAGCGCTACAAAGCCAGCCGAGCCGGAGCTGTGTGTGCTGTTATCTGTCAGCCGTACAATAGCAGCATTGATGGAACGGCAAGGACCGGCTTTGACAAGTGTGCTGGGCTAGCATCACATTCCAAACTACGGCGAGAGAGAGGGGGAGAGAGAGAGAGAGAGAGAGAGAGAGAGAGAGAGAGAGAGAGAGAGAGAGAGAGAGAGAGAGAGAGAATGATTTGGTGTCTTTTACTTTACCTGAAAACACTGCGTTTCTTGCCGCGGCGACTGCAAATGAATTCCTCCTCCTCTTCCCCAAAGCCAAGTACTTGGATTTGCCTGCGACTCTCACTTGGAGGAGACCACACAGCTCCAGCAGGGCAGCCTTCCTTCTCTTAATCCCCACTCGAATGTGATGACACACACTAACCCCAACCATCTGTTGAAACACGTCCTCAAGCACTCAGCACAGCGCTGTGTCAAGACGGGCTGCCCAATCCAATTGCCGGGGCTGAGAGTCTCGTACGGATTGGAGGCGGAGGGCTGGGCAGGGACGGGGAGGTCGGAGAACTCCCCAGCCAAGTAACCTGAGATTTTCGCAGAGAAAGGACGGCCACAAACAGCAGTGGGAGGTGCGTCGGGGAAGGTAGAGCGAATGAATTATTCTGGTGGCCAGTTGTGCGTTACTTTTCCCAAGTCTCTGTGCTCCTGGGTGGGGGGTGGGGGGGATTCTCGGTGGGACGCCCAGGAACACTAAAAATTTTTTACAGCTCATCTATTGAGGGCAATGTCCTCAGCAAGCCGCTCCCCCTATCACCCTACGGGAGATAAAAGATTCTTGTTGTCATGCTGATAAAGTGTTAAATGTGGGAGTAGTTTGCACTGAAATGTGACATCAAACTGCTACCTCCCTTTGACTGGGGGCCGCCGCCTCCCACATTCCTGGAAGGGCTTGGGGGGTGGTGTCGCAGCTTTGAGCAGAAACTTCTTTTTCTCCCTAGGCTCTTCCCGTGTCTCCCCAGCTACACCAGAGATGGTCAATGAACACCATTTCACTCTACTTCTCTAAAGCAGCTCACGATTTCCAAGATAAAGGTGGCTTTTAATCACCTCCTCCAGCCACGGCCGCCTCGGGATTACAGCTCCTGGTACTAGAAGGCTACACTCGGCCCGTAATTTTTATTGGTTTCTAGTTAATGGTGACATTTAATAACATCCATGTAGCTCAAGCATCTCATGAACAATTTTGCTTTGAAATATTTTCAGTTTGGGGTTGTTTCAATACATCCTTCTTGTGTCCTTTTTTTTTCTTCCCAAAATGCAGTTTCTCTGAATTGTTCTTATAAAAGTAATTATATTGATAGCCTAATTAAGAAAAGTGTTACATTTGTTACATATAAGAAGCTATTGAGAACTAAGTTCATTACTAAAAAAAAAAAAAAAAAAAAAAACTTATCCTTTCAAAAATTCCATCAGACATCCAAGGAATTTGGATAATCTTAAAGAGTAAAGAGGAATTTTAAATACCATCTACTGCCTAACTGTGCCTGTTGGAAGCTAACATTTAAATATTACACCTTTTGAGGTTTGTGGTGAGAAAACCAATCACTTATGGGGTGGGGGAGGGTGAGGGTGAGGGTGGGAGAGAGGTTTAAACTTCCCCAAAGCCTAAATATCCAGATTACAAATAGGTAGCTGATCTGTGGCCTATCAGTGTCATAAAAAGATTTTTTTTTTTTTCAGTAAAAAGCAACATTGGTTGATTGGCTTTTTGTTGTTGTGTTGTCGTTTCTGTGATGTTACATAAGGGTGTTTGCAGTTCCTTCTGGTGCAAGTTTCCAAAGCACAGAGGAGAGGAGAGGAGTAGGAGAGGAGAGGGGAGGGGAGGGGAGGGGAGGGGAGGGGGAATTGTGGAGTGATATCTCCCCTACTGGATCATCAGGGAAAGTCAGGGGAGCAGGGTGGGGAGGTGGGAGCTCTGACTTCATTTTTTTATTATCTTCCTGGAGTGATTATAAGGTGTCTGCTTTACAATGTATCACAAATTCACTGAGCTACCCCTGACTCCCTGACTCCCTCGGCTCCCCGAGCACCGACATCTAGAAACACAAGCGACCCAGACATTGTCAACAATGCAATTGGCAGGACAGGCCTTACGCTTCCCTGGGGTGCCATAAAATTTTAATAGTGCCAATTGCTGTAGGGCAATTTTATTCTGTCTTGTTGTTGGAAGAGGGGGTAATAGTTAATCCAGCCAGACCTAAGTCTGGAACTCTGGATTGCCTCAACTGCGTGGATGGGAAAGACCCCGGAGACATTATTAAGCCAGTTTGCAATCTCTTAAACTGTAAGTTGAGTTACAAAAGTAAAACTTAAGAAACTGTAAAGGTGTTAAATCAATATGTTTCATCCACCCTCCCTTCTCTGAGACGTTTCCCAAGGGGTCCTGCCTCTCATTTACTTTATTGTTTGAAATGCTTTTCAATGCGAACTTTTCATCCAACTCTCCACTGTAGAGCTTCTCACTAAATTTCGACGATTGCTTCTCTTTTCTTGGTCATTTCAGCTGTTCCTCCCATCTAACACTTGTTTTACAGTAAAAAGGACACGGCTGCCACAGATCCTGGCCCATGTTTGTCCTGTGTTCTGTGTAGTGGCGGGGCATGCCACCTTTCAGGTGGACTGTCAAACTAGTCCGCAAGGATGCACGCCTTGCTTTCTGAAGTGTTTTTGTTCAGGGACACCGGCTCAGGCCCAGCCCTGAGGCTGCAGGCTCAGGTCCCGGGTCCCCTCTCTCTGCAGCCAGCCCCCCTGCCCCGCAGCGTCAGATTAGAAGTTAAGAATTTTCCATTACTTCCCTTGCTGCCCCTTGCCATCTGCAAACAGTTTGTTTTTTTTTTTTTTTAAGGGAAAAAGAGTGAAATTGATTCTGCCTTGAAAAATCTAAACTTAAAATACATTGTATTTTAAAAGATGATGTCCATCCTTGTAAAGTCAGACGGAGCGGGGTGGAGGGGCTCAGTGCGGGATGAATGGCTTCATCCTAGAAACTGAGGCAGGGCGCTCCTAAAATGAAGGATTAATAGGTAATGGTGATATTGAAGAACGGCCCCTCCTATTCTGTTCCCACAGTTAAAATGTCCCTTTACTTATTAGCTCCAATTAGTTTCCATGGTAACCGACCAGCCCTTGTAAAGCCGGCACTCAGAGCTTCACTCATCTTTGTCTAGACTGGGCTCTCCACCCGTCTTCCTCCGCAGATGGTAGTTTAGCTGAGTCTGGATCTATAGCCATATCTTTCGTGCACAGACACAACTGGCGCATGAGGGCCCACACTCACTGCTTTGCTAGCACAATGGCGGCCAAGGGAGAAGGGAAGTAGCTTTTAATCCCCAGCTCCAGCAACTGCATCTGCGCTGCGCGCTAATGTTTGCCTCTTTGGGGTATTGCTTCTTCCCCTTCTTGTTCCATTATCAGCTGTTTGCTGCCCATAATTTCTTTTCAGGGAAACCGATACAGTACAATAAAAACCTCATTAAACAGAAACACCTACCAGAAAGCCCTATACCACCCCTTTTTGTTGAAAGAACCATTAAAGTGAAAAAGAAAAACCACTTGTTTGTCATGCTTCAGAAAGGGAGAACAAAGCCAGCATCAAGGTTTACCGAAGGGAGGGAGTGGGAGGGGAAGGAAGGGGAGGGGAGGGGAGGGGGAAGGAAGGGGAGGGAGGACAGGGGAGGGGAGGGGAGGGGCGGGAGGGGGAGGGAGGGGGACGGAGGGGGAGGGAGGGGGAGGGAGGGGAGGAGCCTGGTATGAGGATTTGGTCCACTCAAAGCATCATGTGTCTTTTCCCCCTGATGATGCCACCTGGCCAAGAATACCAACCCAGGAACCAGGGAGGCTGAGAGGGATGGCCTGGGTGTGGAGGGAGGGGCCGTCTGTGGGCAGCTCAGCTCTGAGACAGTGAGCCATGCAGCTACCATCTAAAAAATCAGGTTGTCTGATGGGGCCGGGGGCCGGTGTCAGACAAGGAGAAGGGAAAGCCCGCCCAACAGTGCTTACGATTGTGACAGCTCAGCAAGCCGGAGGTATTCCTAATCTATGCTTCCTTGATGTCTTTAGACACAGCTCAATTAAAACTAAGCTTCACCTTTTATTAAGGGTTCTGGAGAGATGGCACAGCAGTTACGAGCACTTGCTGCTCTAGCAGAGGACCTGGGTTCAGTTCCCAGCACACCTATAGTGGCTTTCAACTTCACCAAACTCCAGTTCAGGAGATCTGATTGGTCCTTCTGGCTTCCGCCAGCACCACACACACATGTGGTGTACTTACATGCACACAGGCAAATTATTCATAGACATAAAATTATATGAATAATTAATAGAAAAAATTAATTATTTTTAAAAAATTTGTTTGTGATTTGTGTGAATGTATTTGTGCCTGAGTGCCTGAGAGTATGAAGGTCAGAGGGCGACTTTATAGAATAGATTTTTGTCCTTCCTTCTCCAGAGTCAGACTTAAGTAGTAAGTACCTTACTTGCTCTCGTCAGCTTCAAACTCAATTTTAACTTCCTGCTTTCCAATGGCTAATCACCTTTCTAAATTTAGAGAAACAGTCTCACAGCCAAGCTTTCGTCTTGGGCATGGTTAGTATTGCGAAGCTCAGAACGGAAGCATTGTATTTCTCCCTATCCCACTGTTTTACTGACCCTGGTTTTGACATAAAAAGAATTATTAGGAAATGTGGGTTGGGGAGATGTCTTAGTGAGCACAGACAGTGCTTAGTATGCAAACATGAAACTTGGTGTGGGAGTTTGAATGCAATGGCCCTCAAAAGCTCATATTTGCTCCCCATTTGGTAGAACTGTTTGGGAAGGATTCGGAAGTGTGGCCTTGTCAAAGGTTGGCATGTCACTAGGGGAGGTCTTTGAGGTTTCAAAAGACTTATGCCGCTCATAGTGGTTCTCTCTGCCTCCCACTTACGGGTCACGATCAAAGCTCCCCACGGTGCCTGCCTTGCCTTTGCTCCGCCATCATTGCCCCTAACTCTCTGAAGTCCTAAGCCACAGATTAAACCCATCCTTTCACAAGTTGCCTTGGTTGTGGTGTTTTATCACAGCAATAGAAAAGTAACTAAAACACCTGGATTTGATCTTCCAGGACCCACATAAAAATAGCCGGACCCTGTAGCAAACACTTGTAATCCCAGCACTGGGAAGAAAAGGAAGGGGGCTCCCCCAGGGCTCCCTAGTCAGTAAGTCTAGCACATTGGTGTGTCCTGTTTGCAGTGAGTCTTATCTCATAAAAGGAAAGAAAGAGAAAGACAGAGACAGAGAGGGAAGGCAGGGAGGGAGGGAGGAAGGAAAGAAGGAATAGAAAAGTAACTGAGGAAGATACCCAGGTTCAATGTCTGGCCTCCATATGTACATAAACAACAGGAATAATCAGAAATAAAATGTACCCAAATCTAATGCAATCTCTTCCCTTTCTCTTCTTTCCCTCCCCCCTACTTCTTATATTTCTGGGCATCAAATCCAGGCCTCAGCATTCTGGGAAAGTGGTTGAACAGTGAGCCACACCCCAAATATGGCATCTGGGGACCAGGGCAAGATAAGTGTGAGTTGGAAGCTAGCCTGGACTACATACAAACGGCAGGACAGTCTGGGCTATATAATGACATCCTGTTTCAAAATAAAAACAAAGTAGAGTGTGGGGCTGGCTTCTGAGATCCCCTGTGGTCTGTGCATCAGGAGCAGAGACATAGTGCATACCTGAGATGCTCCTTGTACTGATGAAATCTTTGCCCAAAGCACTCCTTAACATTTGTGTGTTAGGCAAGTGGTAAAGGACACGCAAAGCCTCGTGCCACTAGAGACGTGTGTAACAGTTAGTCCGTTGCCTCTTACATCAGAACGTGTCCACAGACGTACTCTAAGTCTTGTACTTTAACTAGAACAGTCTGTGGTTCTACACCACGCAAGGCTGCACAGCCTCTGGCCCTTTATTAATCTCCTTCTACTTAACTTTACTGCCTTTTCCACATTAAGAAGAGAGAAGATGATTGCTTAACAGGAATTCACGTGCTGTGAGAACACAGTTGGCCTCAGGTTTGCAGTGGCTGTATGGTTGACTCTTGGTAGATCATTCTCAAGCTAGGGGGAGCTGTCACATCAAACTGTGAGGTTTTGCCTGTTTTTCTAAGGCAGGATCTTTCTATGTAGTCTTGGCTGGCTTGGTAGTTGTCATGTAGACCAGGCTGCTCTGGAACTCACAGATCCCTGTCTCTCCTGGGCTTAAAGGCATATGATGCCATACCTGGATACAGAGAAGGGTTGTATCAATGAAGCAAAACTTCTCTACCAGCACAGCCTAAAACAGATGGAGAAGTGGGTGTAGATAAACTTTAAATTATTTGAGGTTTCAAAAGACTTATGCCACTCATAGTGGGGGGGACAACAACTGAGGGAAGAGTGACCCACACGTGGGAAAATTTAGTCCAAAATGTTGGCGTCCACAGAATTATGGCAATACAACCCCAACTGTCCTAGAAATCATTTTGAAATCCATATTTGTAGAAAGTGGTTGTCCTAGTTAGGGTTTCACTGCTGTGAACAGACACCATGGCCAAGGCAAGTCTTATTAAGGACAACATTTAACTGGGGCTGGCTTACAGGTTCAGAGGTTCAGTCCATTATCATCAAGGTGGGAACATGGCAGCATCCAGGCAGACATGGTGCAGGAGGAGCTGAGAGTTCTACATCTTCATCTGAAGGCTGCTAGCAGAATACTCACTTCCAGGCAGCTAGGTTGAGAGTATTTAAGCCCCTCTCCACTGTAAGACACCCACTCCAACAAGGCCACACCTCTTAATAGTGCCATTCCCTGGGCTGAGCATATACAAACCATCACAGTGGTGTTGGAGGCCTGGGATTTAGTTCCCATTAAAGCAAAGTATTAAGTGTGTGAGAGGTAATAATGGGATTTCAGCAATAGGATCCTGAGGTTTGGTTACATTGACCTGCAGGTATGGTTGTGGAGAAGTAGTATGGACATTGCCCTCAATCTGGAAGTGAAGTTGTCATCTTTGCTTTGTAATATGTTTATTTCCTAATCTGTTAGTAATGTGGAAAACCCAGCCTGTGGGTTTGCCCGAGTATTAGAACTCTTGCCTAAGCCATGTGAGGTGCTAGATTCCATCGCCACAGCGCGGGACAGGTAGAAACCTGGATGTAGCTATGGGCATTACTCAGTGTCTAGAATATGCAGCAGGAGCTTTTTGGAGGGGAAGGGATAGTAGGCAAAAGCGCACCCCGGTAAGGCGGAAGAGTGATCTCTGAGTAGTGGAGTAGAGCACGAATAAACGTCAAGATGTAGTCTATTAACGCACACATTTCTCTCTAAAAAACAATGTACCGTTATTTTTAGGGACAGAATTCAGAACTGCAAACATTCTCTTACAGTAATTATGTTTTTATTGTGGGTTTATTACATTACAGAAGGAGCCAGTGTGAATTCAAATTTTCACAAAATATTTTCAGTTACATGGTATTTCTTCTTTAAGCTGTCAGAGTGATTCAAATGTGTGGACATTGTCCTGTAAGTAAGACTAGCTTTGTTTCATAGTTACTGGACAAAGTGACATTTCTTATGGCCAGCCATGCCTTACCGTAAAAAGTGGGACAGACCCCGAGAGACCTCATCTTCTTGTCTTACTTTCATGTACACTCTTCATATATGGGTTTAGAGGTTTGGGATGTATCAGGGAGATAAATGCTACATAGATGGCTTTTGAAGCAATAGGCATCCGATCCTGGACTACAACTTTTCCTTCTCTGGGTCACATGGAGCTTGAATGTAGGGCAAGAATATGCCCCAGTTTCTTGCTTAATGGCTAAGAAATTTAAAGAGGTTTGCAGCTTTTCATCCAGGGACACATATACAAAAATAAAGAGTTCACATCTTTTCTGACATGTGCCTGAAAGATTTAAAATATGAAGCTGAGCTTCATATGAGTTGAAAAATAAAAAATGATGATCCAGCCATTCAAGCAATACAGCCGAAGGGAACAGAGATCTGGGCATACAGGACAAAAAGGACAAAACAGGACATGCCTGTGATCCTAGTACATGGGAAGTGGAGACAGGAGGCTCTTGAATTCAACACCAGAGTCTGGACTGTCCTTTTCATAGGCCTCCAAACCAGTTAACTTCCAAGTCCTAATAGTTTGGGGATTGGACACTATTTACATCTTTTCTTTTCAGACTCAGCACACATATGTCGACATGGTGAGTCACTTTGTGTGTGTGAGTGTGTGTGTGTGTGTGTGTGTGTGTGTGAGAGAGAGAGAGAGAGAGAGGGGGGGGGAATGAAAGGGAGGGAAGAGGTGGGGAGAGAGGTGGTGTGGTGAGAGGGAAGGAGGGAGGTGGGGAGGGAGGGAGGGAGGGAAGGAGAGAGAGAGAGAGAAAGAGAGAGGGGGGGAAGTGAAAGGGAGGGAAGAGGTGGGGAGAGAGGTGGTATAGTGAGAGGGAAGGAGGGATGAGAGGGAAGGAGGGAGGTGGGGAGGGAGGGAGGGAAGGAGACTGGGGTGGGGGGGGTGGGGGGAGAGGAGTTTGAGGGAGTTTGAGGCAGTGTCTCCTGTAACCTGCAAGTCTCTATGTACCAGAGATTTGAACTCTTTATCCTCCTGGCTCTACCTCCCAAGTGCTGGAATGACAGGAAGGTGCTACCACTGGGGCAAACTAGTTAAGATCAGTTTCCAGAATCCCTGCCTCACAGCACCTGCAGATTCTACTCCTAGTACTACAGCAGGACCCCAGTGGCCTGAGATTAGATGGCTTTGGGAATCTCTTTTGAGGACACTTAGCTGCTGAGAGCAGAGCCCTTGGAAAGTGGACTTGGTAGTTGGATGTAACTGCACGTCTCACCCCAAGCATGGAAATCTGAGAGCTGGGACTTAGCACTCAGGTGGTGGAGCGTTTGCCTACCCTATTGGGAAACTGTGTCAGCGCAGACCTGCAATCCCAACACTTGGGAGGTGGAGGCAGGAGAATCAACGGTCAACGTTATCTTCTGCCACATATCAAGTTTAAAAGGAGTGCTGTCTACAACAGAGCCTGTTAAAAAAGTGAAACTTAAAAAATACATGTAAAAGGAAAATAATATGTGACTCGTACTCACCAGTATTGGAAAGTGAACATTCCAGAAGTTGGTGAGAAACAGATGGAAAACAGCTGCCCACACAAACTTGCTGTTGTGATGGCCTTCACGATGAACGCAGAGCTTGCAGATGCGAAAAATTGCCCTTGACTATGAATATTTAGTGGTTCTGAATTTTCTTTATTGTTATTTTGTTTTTTAGTTGTTCTTTTAAACAATGTTTGGTTGTTTTGGGGATCCTATGTGAACTCCATAGGCTGAATAAAGTTTTAGATTTTCTTAGATTTGTTTGAAAAGATATTCAACAAATCACTGTTGTTAACTTACCCATAAGAAAGTCATCCTTAGTCATTCTCAATAGGCCATGAAAAATAAAAAACTCTCTGTAAAATAATAGAAAACGGATTCTTTTCCTCTTGATAGTTATACAATGTAGTTTGCTTATTATTTTGACAGCCACAGCTTTCTTCCCATCAGCTAAGTTCCCTGGTGAATCTGCAGAAAGGACAATCACAATATTTTTGCATTTAAAGGCAAATTTGTCAAGTATTTTCCAACAAATCTCTTTTAAAAAAAAGTTAGGACCCCCTTAAGCTGTTAACTCTTTCTTATGCTAAACAGGGCTCTCAGGTTCAACTTAACAAAAGCTTTGCTTTCAAGTAAATATGTCGGAAGCTAACCCGGAAGCAGCTTCTTTCTCTCTGCTTTGCACCAGTACAGATCTCTAATTCATGATTTAATTACTTCCAGTATCATCCATTACAATACTAAAGCCGGAGGTCCTAGGACAACCCTGTCTCAAGGTTCATAAACTCAGATCTTATTTGTTTTGAAAACACAATTAGTTGTCACAATCTTCCAAAAGACTTGTGGGGATTTTTTTAAAAGTTTTGTTTAATGTTCTCCTGTTAAGGAAAGTCCTGCAAAGGCAGACATATTTTTTTAATTGAATATCGTCTTTATTTACATTTCAAATGCCAAAACCTTTCCTGTTTTCCTCCCTCCCTGAAAACCCCTAACCCCTCCTCTCACCCCCTGCCTCCAACTATATGCCCCTCCACCCAACCCACTCCCACCTCCCCCCCTTGGTTTCCCTTTGTTGGGGCATCTATTGAGCCTTCACCTGACCAAGGACCACTCCTCCCACTGATGCCCAACAAGGCCTTCCTCTGCCACATTTTTGGCTGGAACCATGAGTGTCCCTTGGTTGATGGTTCAGTCCCTGGGAGTCTTGGGGCATCTGGGTGGCCGAAATGATTGTTCTTCCCATGGGTCTGTAAACCTCTTCAGCTCCTCCGGACCACCCTCCAGCTCCTCCATTGGGGACCCCATACCCAGTCCAATAGTTGGTTGCTAGAATCTGCCTCTGTATTTGTAAGGCTCTGGCAGGGCCCCTCCGGGAGACAACCATGGATTGCTCCTTTTGGTATATGCTTCTTGTTGTAGTGCCGGGGGCTGGGTGACTGTTTATAAGATGAATCCCCAGGTAGGGCAGTCTCTGGGTGGCATTTACTTCAGTCTCTGCTCCACACTTTGTCTCCCTTATTGTTCCTGTGAGTATTTTGTTCCCTTTCTCAGAGGAACCAAAGCACCCTCACTTAAGTCCTCCTTCTTCTTGAGCTTCCTGTGCTGGGTGAATTGAAACTTGTTTATTTTGAGCTTTTGGGCTAACATTAGTTATTAATAATAATAACACAATAACATAAGTTATTAATAATAACTTATTAGTGAGTACACACCATGTGCGTTCTTTTGTGTTTGGGCTTACCTCGCTCATGATGACACTTTCTAGTTCCATCCATTTGCCTAAGAATTTCATGAATTCATTGTTTTTAATAGCTGAATAGTATTCCATTGTGTATATATACCACAGTTTCTGTATCCATTCCTCTGTTGAGGGATATCTGGGTTCTTTTCAGCTTCTGGCTATTATAAATAAGGCAGCTATGAACATAGTGGAGCATGTGTCCTTATTACATGTAGGAGCATCTTCTGGGTATATGCCCAGGAGTGGTATAGCTGGGTCCGCAGGTAGTACTATGTCTAATTTTCTGAGGAATTGCCAAACTGATTTCCAGAGTGGTTTTACCAGCTTGCAATCCCACCAACAATGGAGAAGTGTTCTTTTTCCACCCACATCCTCTCCAGGATCTGCTGTCTCCTGAGTTTTTCATCTTAGCCATTCTGACTGGTGTAAGGTGGAATCTCAGGGTTGTTTTGATTTGCATTTCCCTGATAACTAAGAATGCTGAACATTTCTTTAGGTGCTTTAGAGCCATTGAGTTTCCTCAGTTGAGAGTTCCCTGTTTAGTTCTGTATCCCATTTTTAATAGGGTTATTTGACTCTCTGGAGACTAACTTCTTTTCTTTGTAAACATTGGATATTAGCTCTCTATCTGATGTAGGGCTAGTAAAGGTCTATTCCCAATTTTTTGGTTGCCTTTTGGTCCTATTGACCGTGTCCTTTGCCTTACAGAAGTTTTGCAATTTTATGAGGTCCCATTTGTTGATTTTTGTTCTTAAAGCATAAGCCATTGGTGTTCTGTTCAGGAACTTTTCCTCTGTGCCCATAATGTTCAAGATTTGTCCCCACTTTCTTTTCTATTAGTTTCAGTGTATCTGGTTTTATGTGTAGGTCCTTGATCCACTTGGAATTGAGCTTTGTACAAGGAGATAAGAATGGGTCAATTTGCATTTTTTTACATGCTGACCATGTAATGTTGATTCAGCACCATTTGTTTAAAATGCTATCTTTTTTCCACTGGATGTTTTTAGCTCCTTCGTCAAATATCAAATGACCATATGCGTGTGGGTTCATTTCTGGGTCTTCAAATCTATTCCATTCATCTTCCTGTCTGTCTGCATACCAATAACAAACAGTTTTTTATCACTATTGCTCTGTAATAGAGCTTGAATTCAGGGATGGTGAGTCCTCCAGAAGATCTTTTGTTGTGGAGAATAGCTTTAGCTATCCTGGGTTTTTTGTTATTCCAGATGAATTTGAGAATTGCTCTTCCTAGATCTATGAAGAATTGATTTGGGATTTTGATGGGAATTGCATTGAATCTGTAGATTGCTTTTGGCAAGATGGCTGTTTTACAATATTGATCCAAGGCAGACATATTTTAGTCAATGATAAAGGAAACGTCTTTTGATTTCAACCATTTGCCCCTAGCCAATCACCAAAAAGCATCGCTTGTTTTCCAAGTTCTTACTACGTTCAACATTATAAGTAATGCTTTTGGAAGTTCAGGTTTTTGTTATATTTACTCAGCTTAGTATTTTAAGTATCACAAAAGGGTGATGAGGAAGGTCTTAATTTTAGTTCTGGTTTATAGCAAGAGAGCTGAGTTTAGACATATTAAGAGCTATGGGAAAATCCAAACATCTAGAGACGGAGGGTCTTGACAGGCACTCCTACCTCCAGAACCTGAGTGCCACTAATGAGGTACTCCTTCGCTCAGCACTCTGCGTGCTATTTGTGGGAATTCTAATGTGGTAGGGTCACTCACCCCAAGTCTCCTTCACTGTCCCATGGCCTCACTGCTCTCTGTTATACAGAGAAGTTTTCTGTAATTGTAGAAATAATTTCCGATGTTTGCACTGAGATGAGACACGGGTGAGTCCTCAAGGAATGGTATGAAACACACAGAACTCTGAGTTCAAGGTCAACCCGGTGACATAGTGAGTCACAAGCAGTCAAGGTTGCAGAGAGAGAGAGAGACCCTGTTTAAAAACAAAACAAAAAACCAAGCAGCCAAATAAACAAGAACAACAGCAAGAACAACAAAACTCCAAAATAAATGAGAGAGAGAGAGAGAGAGAGAGAGAGAGAGAGAGAGAAGACATGGTCCCTGTGATCTGTGATCTGTGTCGCATTCAGGACTAGGATGGAGTTCCGTCTCCAGCTAACAGAAACACTGCCTGGCAGGGAAGCCAGGATGCCTGCCCGTCTACACCTACAGCTGGCTAGAGAGCCAGCTCCGTGCCTGTCACTTATCTTGGCCTCTGTATCTTCTGTGGGGCCTAATTTTTTTCATTTGATTTTTAAAAATAAGGCAAATATCCCCATGGCAGTCATCTAAACAGCATTCCTAATCAGTCATCTCCAACTTCCTTAATTGGTCCCAGCGGAATTTAAGTGGACATGCCTTATTTTCTCAGGACAACACCAAGCATACTTTCCTGATGCTTCATTTGAACCAGGAGCAAGTTCTAATATCCACAACATGCCTGTTAATAGTGTAAACCACTGAGAACCCAATTATAGTATCAGGAATTAGATTTAAAGGAAGCCAAAGGGGAAATAGAAAGTGTTTCAGCATTAAAAAAAAACATTATGGGGTTTTAATTTTCCTCCTGAAATATTTTTTTGCATGGTTTTTCCAAAATAAATTAAAGAAAATTTGATGTGAATTGTACCACCACTTTTATTGCCCGACTATCTGCATTTCATAGGAAACGGGTTAAATTTATTTCTTGGTAACCAAGCTCTTCTAAGGAAAGTATTTGGGTAATCATATAAAAAATTTCTCAAGAGAAAACATCCATGGGAAATTATTTTTGAAGTATTCACTGAACCTAAGAAGGTCTTCAATGGACCATGAAGTTATGAAGATATTGTCTGAAGAGTTAAATTTGTTAAAATTCACTTTGGTTAAATTAAGAATTGTGACTGGGGGATGGGGTGAGAAGAAACTTAAAATCATCTGATGAAAATGATCTGAGTCCAGGGGGATTTTGTTTGGGGGGATGAGTCTCTAAAGGGTGAGCTAGTAGAAAGTTCCTCATATCACAAAGCCAGCAGATAACAAGGAAGTATTTATTATTTTTTGTTCTGGAAAGCAAACTCTGTTAAAGGGACAAGGTATAGTCCTGTGTCTTCCTTGAGATGCTGCAATTACCTGCAAATGTCAGACGTCAAGCCCAGGTAAGATGGATGTCGTCCTCATTGGTCAGCCATAGGTGCCAGACGGGCAATCCGAAAATAATAATCAGAAAAACGCAACAGGCTCCGTTCAGGCTGTTTGAACCTCACTAAAAATAAATTCAATATCATGGCAAAGTCAAGGCAAAAGTGGAGGTTTGGCGGAGCTGCTCGGGTCTGGAAGGGTGGCTCAGTGGGAAGAACACATGCCCAGCCCCAAAGAGGACCCGGATTCCTCCATCCCTGACAAGTCAGTGACAATGTAAAATAAAATAAAACAGGCAGAACAGACTCCAGGCATGGGAAGAGTCATCAATTTAGGAACATTCGGTGTCCAAACACACCTGATTCTTGTCCTTGTTTAAACTGTAAGATTCCTAATTTGAAATAGACTTAAAAATCAATGTTAGAATTTTGGAGTTAGAGATAATTTGAGTATTAGAAAATGGAAATTGAAGGAACCAGATCCAAACAGAAAACCATGAGCCTATCTAGAGACTTGGCCATTTGTAATTTCTCTGTTGGAAATCTATCTGACTTAGCAGTAGGTTTTTATTTGTTTGATTTTGCTGTTGTTTAGGTCAATTGGGCTTCCCAGCCTTGTCTCAGCAGTAACTGCAGCACTGTCCTAGAAGCACTGGGAGCAGGCTTCTAGTGTCCGGAAACCAGGAGTCCAAAAAATCTGAGCCTAGCATATTTCCTATTATGAATTACTGATAGATGAATTTTAAACATGAATTAACCTATAAGTGAGCTATGTATTTAATTTAAAAAATTAGCAGTCCCTACATCCTCCACATAAACTTAAAAATAATACACACTGTCATTTCTCTTAAATTCCTTTTTTACACTCATCTGTGAAGTGGTATTTGGATATCAAGTTCTTGGACATCTCTGCTAGTGATAAGACTACAAAGGAAAAGACAGGCACGCAGAGTTTCTGGCATATTAAAGGATGGAATGGCCACAGCCAGACATATCCCTGTCATATATGTTGTGTTTACATCTGGAAATTTAGAGCTGTATCCCATAAATATGTAATGCAATGTGGACATTGAATGAAAATGAGGACATGACTTCCCCGAGGCGCGGCGGAGCATAAGGATTTTATTGTAGACAGGAAGAAGAGACTGGCCATCTGAAAATGTCCAGATTGAACCAGGACATGAGAGTCAAGAGAGGAGGGGCAAGCAAAAGTGGGAACCAAGAGGACGAAGAGGCTGTTAGCAGGTCAAGAGAGCGGCCAAGGGGAGCGGTGGGCGTGGGCGTGGGCGTGGGCAGAATGCAGGTTTCTGTAGGGAAGAGAAAATGCTGGAAGGGAAGCAAGCCTGTGCTGAAGAGTTTTAGGAAGCAGGGCGAGGTGATCTGTGCCCCTGGGCTCTGGTGGCGCATGCGCCTTTGATCCCAGAACCTGGGAGGCAGAGGCAGGCGGTTCTGTAGGGTCAGTTCCAGGACCCAGGGGAGGAAAGGTGAGAAGAGAGAGAGGAGGCTCAGGAGAGCCGACAAGACAAGCAGACATTTTGGTAAGCAATTAGGCAGCAAGGCCATTTGTCCTGGGTTTCTTTGGTACCTGATAGACATGTCACCACACTAAAATCATAAAGTCTATCAAAACTCGGGCATACCACAACCATGGCCTACAAACAGAGCAAATATTTAAGAAAATGGGAAATACCAGTCTTCAATTCTTTTGGAGGATTTTGGTTCAGTTAAGGGAATCAAATTTGAAGATACATTCATTGTCGGTAAGCACTGGAATTGTTTCCAGGATCCCCACAGACACCAAACTTGCATGTGCTAATCAAGTGGTGTAACATTTGCAGATGACCTGTAGATATTGACCATCATTACTTTATTTCAGGATTTTCTGTACACCTAGTGTCTCAGTTACTTGTCTATTGTTGTGATAAGATACCATAACCGAGGCAGCTTACAGAAGGAAAGGTTTATTTGGGGTATATGGCTCCAGAGAGATAAGCGTCCATCACGGTTATGGTGTAGGAACATGGTATCACACAGACATGGTCATGGTGGCTTGAGCAACAGGCTGGGAGCTCACACTTCAAACCACAAACAGCAGAGAGTGCGCTGTGGGAAGGGCGTGAGACTTCTGGAACCTCAAAGCCAGCCTCAACTTTTTCCCAGCATGGTCACATCTACCAACTGGGGTGCCAAGTATGCAAACATCTGACCCCATGGGGAACGTTTGCATTCAAACCACCACACCTACTACAACTTAAATGATGTGTATGCTACATTGTTTCGGGAGTAACATTTAACAAAATCTACCATACCCATTTGTCTTTGGAATATTTCTGTTTTGTAGTTAATTGAATATACAGTTACAGAGTCTGTCCATGAAGAAGGCTCAGTGTCCTTCAAAAAGTCCAGAGATGGAGCCTTTTGTGGTCGGAGAAGCCTGGGTCTGACAGGACCATGTATAGTCATGGAAAGGACCTGTGGGGGTGGGGGAGGTCAGGATGGGAAGATAGGCGATTCATCAGGCCACCAGACATAGGCAGGATCGGGGTGGGGTGAAGGACCATTAGTTGGAAATGACTTAGAGTTCAGTTGGACTGGGAGAGGCCAGATTTCATTGTGGTCCAGAGCTGGATAAGAGGAAGCTGGCACGCAGGATTGAACAGGTTTTATGGAATCACGATGATTAAAGAGACAAGCCAGCAAGCAGCACCACAGATTGGGACAGAGGTGCAGCCTTGTGAAAATTGTCAAGACAGGCTCTTTTCTCTGTCCTCTTAAAACAGGTTTCTAGAAGTGGCAGTAAGCATGTAAAGGCTCAGGAATTTTTGTCTGATGGGCCCCACAATAGGGCAGTGCGAGCTGCTCTCTAGTAGTGTTTCTAGGCTTGTGGTCTCAACCTGTGCCCAACAAGCCAGCTTCAGCCACCTTTCCTCAGTTGGCCAAGTAAATGATACTAATTGTGAAAAGGCAGAGCAGAGACATTTTTTCAGTCTGACCGTGCCGTAAAGAGGGATAAAGAGATCCGGGTCCCCTCCTCTAGGACACCTTTTGGTTCTGATTTGAGGGTGAGTATTACATGGCAGGCAATAACTCAGCATCCTGCAAGAGTGTGCTCCCACTCACCCTGCTCTCTCCTGGAGAGCCATCTTCTCCAGGAGAAAAGTTTTTCTTCTGGCTCACACCCCATCCCCCAACCTCCTCTGCCTGACACCCCACCCCCATCTTCCTCTGACACCCCATGCCCCCTCCTCTGCCTGACACCCCATCTCCCAATCTCCTCTGCCTGACACCCCATCCCCCATCCCTCAGCTTCAGACCTTTCTTCTCCAGTAGAAGATTCTTGAAGAAGATCTAATTTCTTGGGGGTCATTGTTTTAATAGTTTGAATATCTAAAGAGAGGAGCATAAATGTCTCTTTAGAGTGTTTTCTTTCACTGGAAAGTGAGTGTGACCAGGGTTCACAATGTGAAACTCCCAAATAATAAAAATGTTATGAAAAAAAAAAAGAACCCCCCCATCCCGAAGGCCAGTGGCTGTACTCGGACTCCAGGGGCAGTCGGATGCCCAGCATTCAGACAATGGTGCACAGCCTGTCTGCCGAACTTCCTTTTGGTCCTCCAAATTTCTGCTCAGGTGTCACCTACATTTTTCTCTGCTCCTGCAGAGAACATCATTTAACTACTTTCCTACTGCAATTATTTTACTGGCAAGAGCAAAATGGTCAAGGCCCGGGACACTACTCACTCTCCACCTAACACACACTTACTGAGGGCCACACCAGGTTGAGTAGTTTGTATGACAAGGGCTACTCATGACATCCACATGTGGGGGAGTTCAGAGGATCATGAGGTCAGCAGCCTGAGGACAGCTCTCACACCCTGAGAGCGGCAGGACCCGGGTCCTTCAATCGGTTTCAGACGTTACTCTTCTGAGAGCGTCATAGGAGAGTGGATGAGACCTGTGGGGAAGCAGAGTGCGTTCCTCTGGGAAAGAGGTCATCTTGATTTCTGCTCTTAGTCCTCCCAACTGGTCCCGAGCCAGTCTCTTGGTCCATCTGAGTTTCATCTTCTCAACTTCCAATGTTTCCACTCACTTCACACCGTGACTGTTTCCCACAGCTCCTGAAGACCCTCCCCACCCATCAGAGAGCCACTTATTATCAAAGCTTATCTTCCAGATTTGCCAGGAATCAGCCTGGAAGCTTCCAGTTTGAGGGGAATTCCTTCTTTTGTTTGATGTCTTACTGAGTAAAGTAAGGAGAAGGAAGATAGTTTGGCTCTTACAACTCCAGCTCCAGCCGGGTGTGGCGCTGTGTGCTCGCACGGGCACCCGGGTGTGATGGTGTGTGCTCGCACGGGCCCGGGTGTGGCGCTGTGTGCTCGCACGGGCCCGGGTGTGGTGGTGTGTGCTGGCACGGGCCCGGGTGTGGTGGTGTGTGCTCGCACGGGCACCCGGGTGTGATGGTGTGTGCTCGCACGGGCACCCGGGTGTGATGGTGTGTGCTCGCACGGGCCCGGGTGTGGTGGTGTGTGCTCGCGCGGGCCCGGGTGTGGCGCTGTGTGCTCGCACGGGCACCCGGGTGTGGTGGTGTGTGCTCGCACGGGCACCCGGGTGTGGTGGTGTGTGCTGGCACGGGCACCCGGGTGTGATGGTGTGTGCTCGCACGGGCACCCGGGTGTGGTGGTGTGTGCTCGCACGGGCACCCGGGTGTGGTGGTGTGTGCTCGCACGGGCCCGGGTGTGGCGCTGTGTGCTCGCACGGGCACCCGGGTGTGATGGTGTGTGCTGGCACGGGCCCGGGTGTGGTGGTGTGTGCTCGCACGGGCACCCGGGTGTGATGGTGTGTGCTGGCACGGGCCCGGGTGTGATGGTGTGTGCTCGCACGGGCACCCGGGTGTGATGGTGTGTGCTCGCACGGGCACCCGGGTGTGATGGTGTGTGCTCGCGCGGGCACCCGGGTGTGGTGGTGTGTGCTCGCACGGGCCCCAGGAGGCTGAGGTAAGGGGATGGCACGCTAAGGATCTACCTAGGCTACACAGAGCACTATGGCATCTAGAGATGTACTCTGGCTGTGAATTATATTTGAGTTTCCTGTTGTAATGGAAAGGCAAGTGCGACTTTGCCGTGAGATAGATCACAGGAAAGTACTTGTTCTGGGCATGAGAAACTCAGAAAAGCTTTAGAAGCCAGGATTGCCAGTGGAATCACATGTCAGGAGTGACTATGGGTACGCTGATCACGTGAGCATCACATGCTCGGTACGTGAGCAAGCGTCGCAGTGCGTCACGTGCGCAAGGCTCCTTTTATTTCAGTCGCCTTAGTTCTGTTTATGACCTCGGTTACTGATTTCCCTTCTCTGTCCCACTTACTATTTTATTATTTAGTTTATTTTTAAGTGTGTGTGTGTGTTCGTGTGTGCGCGCTGGGGTTTGTGAGTGCTGGAAATAAACTGGGGCCTATATAGCTGAGCTGTTTTTTCGTCCCTTCTTTCTTTCTTTCTTTTTATATTTTGTTATAATAATGGATTTGTTAGTTCTGTTGGACTAACAAAACACCATGGATGATCAAATTATAAACAGTAAGGGTTTAAACTAGGTATGGTGGCACACAACTGTAATCTTGAAACTTAGGATGCAGAGGCAGGAAGATAGTTACAAATTCCAGGCCAGCCAGGACTATATAGAAAAACAAAACAACCATTGGGTGGGCTGGAGAGACGGCTCAGTGGTTAAGAGCGCTGGCTGTTCTTCCAGAGGTCTTGAGTTCAATTCACAGCAACAACCTAGGAGCTTACAACCATTTGTAATGAGATCTGGTGCCCTCTTTCCGTGTCCAGGCATGCATGCAGGGAGAACATTGTATACATAATAACTCAATAAATCTAAAGAAGAAGAGGAAGAAGAAGGAGAAGAGGAGGAGGAGGAGGAGGAGGAGGAGGAGGAGGAGGAGGAGGAGGAGGCGGGGTCTGCGGCTTGCTCAGGATTCCCTGCACCTCATCCCCCTAGGCATCTTGGCACATGCTTGTAACCTCAGCACTTGCCTGGAGGAGTGAGAAGGATCCCAAATTTAAGGCCATCCTTGGTAAGCCTTGGACACATGAGAATGACCTCAAAAAATTCAATGTATGGTAGAAAATATATCCATGCTATTTGTCTTTATTTTAGTGAACACAATCAGTTCCACCCATTTCTTGCAAGTAGAACATTTTCTTCTTTGCAGCTGAATACTGCTTCACTGAGTATGTAAGATTCATTTTCCTGTAGGCACAGAGACTGATCCCAAAACCTTAGCATAATGCTGTGATAGCCTTGGGTAAGCAGGGACCCCTGACGTTTGCCGACTTTAGTTTCTTCCTGTGTTTATGTAAAGTTGGTGCAGGCAGCTCAAAGGTAGCTGCAGCTGTTAACTAAAGATTTAAACAATTGCATAATAACAGGTGTAATTGCTCGTGTGTAAGGTGAGGCGCCAACCTGCGGGAGGGAGTTGGTTCTCTCCTACGGTTTGAGTCCCAGGGATCAAATTCAAGCTGTCAGATCTGGCAGCAAGGGCCTTCAATAACTGTGCCATCTCTCCAGCCCTAGATTTAATTTTTAAAAAGGGGCTTCCATGTTGATTTCCATTGTGAATTGACTAATTTATGGTCCGTTTTCTCTGCGCCCTTCAACAGCATTTGTATGTCTTGGTAATATTCTGTTCTAAGTGGAGGGAGACAGAATGAGTCGCTCTGGCTGTGATGGCTGAAGATGTTGAACTTAATTTTCTGTATTTCTTGACCATTCGAACTTTGTTCAATTTGCTTGCTTACTAACTGGTTAAATTATATATTCTTTTGTTTTTAGGTTTTTGGGCTCTTCTTCTCCTTAAAAAAAAAGTTTTATTTATTTCATTTATATGAATACACTGTAGCTGTCTTCAGACACACCAGAAGAGGGTATCGGATCCCATTACAGATTGTTGTGAGCCACCATGTAGTTGCTGGGAATTGAACTCAGAAACTCTGGAAGAACAAGTAGCCAGTGCTCTTAACCTCTGAGCCATCTCTCCACCCCGCCCCTTCTCTTTGAGCTCTTCTTATATTCTGTGTGTTGCCCTCTCTCAGATGAAGAGCTGACATTCCCCCCGACCCCCCTGCCATTCCTTGGACTGTTCATTCATTCTGTCTGATTTGATGCAATTACAGTCCCAAATTTTTACCATTACTTTCTAAGCAAACAGAAGCTAGTCAGAAAGTCCTTGCTTGCACTTATATCTTGGAGTTTCCCTAACGTCAAAATTTCATATTCCTTATTAAGGTCTTTGATACACTCCAAATTGATTTTTTCCTAGTGTAGTAGGATCTAGTTTATGTCTATGAGTGGATACCCTGTTTTCCTAGACCTATTTGTAGATAACTTTTTAAAGTTCAGTGTAGCCAGACAGTGGTGGCACATGCCTTTAATCCCAGCACTTGGGAAGCAGAGGCAGGCAGATTTCTGAGTTCGAGGCCAGCCTGGTCTACAGAGTGAGTTCCAGGACAGTCAGGGCTATATAGAGAAACCCTGTCTTGAAAAACCAAAAAATAAAAAATAAAAATAAAGTTCAGTGTGTGTTTCTGACCCCTTTGAACAGAATGAGACAGATATAGTTGTCCATTATAATTCCATTTCTGTGTTATTCTTTGAGACAGTAGCATGCTCTTTTCTTTCAGTGGTTTTGTCATAAAATAGGTACTGTAGATATCTGACATTTTTCTTTTGATTTGGGATGGCCTTGACTACTAGGGGCCTTTTGGTGATTCAATATCCATCCTAATATTCATATTAGGATTTCCTCTCCCTCCACTTCCATGAAGATTGTTACTAGAACTTCTAGAATCACTCTGAATCTGTAGATTATTTTCGATAGTATGCTTTTTTAACAATATTAATTCTCTACATGTATGAGAAGTATGTCTTCTTTAATTTCTTCTGTGTTTTACAATCTTCATAGTGGAGGTTCCCCCTACTCCCTTGGGCTAGGTTTACAAATACACACACACACACACACACACACACACACTCACTCACACGCACATCTCTTCTCTTTGAGCCTATTGAGAATGAATTGTTTTTTGATTCCTTTCTCAGCAACTCCATTCCTGGGGCATGTGTTGGTTTTGTTTCTTTTCTGTTGTGATAAAACAATGTGTGTCACAAAGGATGTATGCCACAGTCTGTCCCAGATGCAGTGTCCACCATTTTCTGTGCTGTCCCTTTCTCTCTGCTGTTTCTGAAAAGAAGGCGCCAGTCACCAAGCTCTGGCTAATTTCATCTACTTGCACCCTGATTGTTGACTGTGATTTTGTCTCCCCAAACCAAAAATGTACACAGTACTAAGCAAAAACGCAAAAAAACACAGAAAAAATTATATACACAAATTGGCTTCCAGTTGGCAAAGCAATGTGCTTGAAAAGACAGATGCATCCACTGTTAACAGTTCTTAAGAGGAAGTTTGTATTTCTTTATATTTTTTTCTGTATCATTAAAAAATTGTTCTCACTGATACTTTGTTTGTTTAGAATGCTTTCCAAGTCAAACCTGACGTTGTCAGTGTGATCAAGGGCCTGGAGATTTCTAGTACTGAATCTTGAGTACTTCTCCACAGAACCCCAGCTCTAATACAGGAAATAGGAACTGGGTTGAGTTCATTTCCTGGCCTCTCCGATGGTGCCGAGCTGCTGCTGGTTGTCAATTTCACACATACAATTTCTCTGTATTCAGAACCGACAGCTTAGATTTCCCTTCCATTGTGAGGGCTCTTCTGGTGTCTGGCTTCCCCGTGCTTGCATTTGGTAACCTTTGCCCTCTTATTTGGTACAAGCCAAAATGCCATCTTTGGAAAACTAATGTACCAGAGAAAATGGTAGCATGAAGCCTCATAACCTACTGTTCTTTTCCTTTCTGTCCGTGAAGGTTATTATTAGAACTCATTTTAGAGAATTTCAAACCCATTCAGAGTATCATGGCTTTAAATTTCTCTAATGGAAGCAAAGCTTTTGATGTTTGGGTTTTAGAAGCCTGCCTGGCTTCTTTAGAGTTCAAATTTTTATACACTGGCACAATTGATCAAAGACCCTGTTGTGAGACAGAGAGGAAAGGCAATTTACTTTACCTATGGTTGGTTTGTGATTTTCATGTTATTATTACTATATATTTTTTTATTCCCGAACCCTCTTTCTGTTTGAAGATCTACTTTCCCACTCACATTCCCTGGCCTCATCTTCTTTTTGATCAGCCCGAGAAACCATCTGGAAACAATTGAGAGTGACGTCACAAATCTAGCATTGTGATTTTCGATGTAGTCTAAAAGAACAAGAGAAGGAGCAAATGAAAGAGCCAGGGAGGCTGATTTAACCTTTAAGCACAAATATCAAATTACCAACGGGTATCGAAGTAAGTAACCGTCCACCTTGGGTCTGCCTCTGGGAACATTTCTACTAGTTAGAGCAAAAAGAGCAAACAGCCGTCCAGGGATAAGTGACCACTGACGCCAAAGCTCAAAAGGCTGCGAGCACTGGGGCTGGCGGAATGTCCCGAAGCGAAACACGGGAGGCTATGAAGGCTTAAACCGGGGCGAAAGGTCATAGGCAAGGACAATAGACCTGGAATTTGGAAGAATTCCTACTCCGTGGAAGAATTCCCAGACCACTCATGAAAATAGCAGGTTGCCTAACTCACCAGAGAACACTAAGCCCGAAGAAAGCCCTCCAGTGGAGCGCAAGCAGGGATTACAGCCGGGCGGGCGGCCCAGCAGAGGGCAAGAGCCTAGAGTCTCCACGCGAGTGACCCTGAAATTAAAGCTAACTCGTGGAGTGACTTCTTCTCGCTTCTAGAAACAGTTTGCTCCGACAGCTGTCTCATTCTGGAGTAAAGCGTCTGTTTGTTTGTGGCTTGAAGAGTCCATCTCCTGCCTCTGGATGTCAGCCAGAAGCTAAGGGAGGGACACGAGTCCCGGGGAAGTCTTCGGCTCTGGCAGAGCTGTAAGGACTTTACTGTGGAGAAATCACAGAGTACCAACTGCACACTACCCTGCCCCCCCACTCTTTAAATAAGAAGTCCTCCATTTTCTGGAATCTTTCCCAAATACAGTATACTATAATTGTGTATGTCCCCCCCAAAGGTGATTCATTTTAAAATTCCTTGAATGCTCCTTAATTTTAAAATCTTTACAAAATACCCTTTCTACCAATAAATTTAGTCACTCATTTAAAATATTATTATGGGATTACGTTTTGTGATTTTAGCCTGGAAAGTATGGTCAATATACTACTAGTTCATGAACTTCATTTGGCCACCAGCTGTGCCCAGAGAAGACACCCTCTATAGAAGCTGCTTTCATTGGTCACCATTGAATTCGAGTGTGCTGTTGTCATTACTCTTGTCTGATACAAAGTAAATATTTTCAGCCCTTGATTTTCTGTTGTCTCTCTTATTTAACTGTACTATACACTAAATTGGACAATAGGGGTTCTTTTTTTTCCCAGTAAAAAGAAAACAAGAGTGATCACGGGCTGAAGCAGGGTCTCAGCGACGCAGGCCTGGCTGCGTAGACACGGGGATGTGGGTTAGTGTCTCAGCGCCCAATAAGACAAAGGAAAGAAGGATGGAGGGGAGAGGAGAGACAGGGAGGGAGACAGGGGCAGCAGAGAGCAGAGTCCAGAGGGCTCAATGGCCAGGTTAGACCACGGCTGTGCACCAGGCTCAGCGAGAGGCTCTCTCAAATGTAAGGCAGAGAACAACTGAGGAAGAGCCAGCCTTGGGCTCAGTTCTACGCACACACACATGCACACAAACGAGGTCACACGGATGGAGAAATTGTCCTCAGAGGGAGCAACTTCTATTGTCCTCAATCTGATGAGGGAACTTTAAAAAAACTGTAGGGAAGGCAGGCACATACCATGTGCCCCTATTGCAGAAGTAGAGAGTACGATCCTGCGAGCTTGACCCGGCCTTCTATAGTCTTAACACAGTACACCTCAGCCACTAACGATTGCCAGTAGTTTACTTTAGACTGTAGAATGGACTTTCCCATCTGGGTTGAGAGAAAAACAATGTTACTTGGTTTGATACATTTGGAGAAAGATATATATTATTTTATTTAGAAATGGATTGATTTCATATATTTATTTAGTGTCATTATAGCTTTATACAGAAGATGTTCCTAGTTTACAAATCTTGTACTTGGAGGTTAGTATAGACTCATAATCTGTGGAAACAGCAGTTAGAGCGTGGGAGTGTCGGGGGGGAATGGGCCCAGTGGGTGTTCCCAACTTTGAGCAGCAGGGCAAAACGCTTGAGAAGCGTTGGACACACTCAGATGTTTCTGGCTTCAGTGTTCTTCATTATGTATAAAATGATGTAATTCTTTAAAAAAAAAAAAAAAAAAAAAAAAAAAAAAAAATATGATTCTTAGGTAATGCATTCCATTTAGCACATTGAGAAAGCAAGGAGGTTTGGATAAACAGCAAGAGTTATTTGTGCTCATGGGTAAATAAAATCTTAGCTCATCCCAAACTTAAACAAATAAACAAGAAGAGAAGCAGGTAGAGGATCTGCAGACCCCCCCACTCTCCCTCCTCTGCTCCAAACCCACTCCTCTCACCTTCTCCTCAGCTCTGGAGCAGACCACCTGCTCTGCTTCCCCCCTTCTCAGTTCCCATTCTCAGGGAACTAAGATCGTGGTGGGACACCCTCCTGTCTTCCATCCTGTAGACTCCTTCTAGCTTGTCTCCATCCCTAAGGGTCAGCTTCCAATACCAAGAAAATCCTTCAATCTAGAGCATCCAGAAGCCACACCTGAGAAGCATTCCCCACCAGATGACCCACAGCTGGAATGTTCTCCGAAGAACTCCAAAGGCAACAGAAACTAAGGAACAAAACAACCTCCCAACAAAGACAAGGCCAGATTTTAGCACCTAGAATTACAATCATCAAAACCTAGATGCCTAGCCACCAGTGTACAAATACAACCAAAGAAGCCAGGGCACGTCTCCATTAAAGCCCTACAACCCTACGACAGCAGGCCCTGAGAAGGGCAAACGCAGCTGAAGTACAAGACAAGGCCTTCAGTAGACAAGGCCTTCAGTAGACAAGGCCTTCAGTAGACAAGGCCTTCAGTAGACAAGGCCTTCAGTAGACAAGGCCTTCAATATACTCTTTATGAATATGCTAGGAGTCCTTAAAGAAGAAATAAATAAATGCATTAAAGAAATCTATGAAAACACAAATAGGGGAATGAATTGAGGAAAACAGTTTAAGATATGAAAGTAGAGATAAAATCAATAAAGAAAACACTATCATTTTAAATGGAGAAATTCTCAGAGCAATTTCATTAAAACCATGAACAACACTGGGTTGTCCACTCTCTCTCTATCTATTTAACATAGTGTTTGAAATCCTTTCTAGGTCACTTAAACAAATGAAGAGATCAAGGGGATACAAATAGGAAATAGAGAACCCAAAATATCCTTGTTTGTAGATGATATGATAGTATACATAAGGTACCCTAGAAATTCTACCTGGAAAGTCTCACAGCTAATAAATCTTTCCAACAAAAGAGCTAGAGACAAAATTAACTCACAAAAATCAGCCCTCCTATGTATAAATGACAAATGGACTGAGAAATCAAGAAAACAATACTTTTAATGATACCTCCAAATGAATATTATATCTTGAGGCAACTCTAACAAAGCAATGGAAAGACTCATGTGATAAAACCTTTACAAAACTGAAGAAAGAAATTGAAGAAGATATCAGAAGATGGAAAGATCTCCCATGCTCATGGGTCAACGGTATTAACATAGGAAAATTGTCATCCTACCAAAATTATTCTACAGATTCAAAGCAATTCCCTTAAAATTCCAACACAATTCTTCACAGATATTGAAAAGAATTTTCAACTTTGTATAGAATCACAAAAAACTTAGGATAGGAAAAACAACACAAAATAATAAAAGATCAGATGCATGTCTCACCATCCCTGATCTCAATTTGTACTGCAGAGCTAGAGTAATAAAAGCAGCATGATATTGGCACAAAAACTGACATATTGATCAATGGAGTCAAATTGAAAACCCAGACATAATCCACACATCTATCCAAACAAGTGAAAGATTTATATGACAAAAACTTCAGGTCTCTGAAGAAGGAAATTGAAGAAGACCTCAGAAAATGGAAAAATCTTCCATGCTCGTGGGTTGGCAGGATTAATATAGTTATAATGGCAATCTTGCCAAAAGCAATATACAGATTCAATGCAATCCCCATCAAAATCCCAACTCAGTTCTTTATAGAGTTAGAAAGAGCAATTCTCAAATACATCTGGAATAACAAAAAACCCAGGATAGCTAAAACTATCATCAACAGTAAAAAAACTTCTGGGGGAATCAATATCCCGGACCTCAAGCAATACTACAGAGCAGTAGTGTTAAAAACTGCATGGTATTGGTACAGTGACAGGGAGGCAGATCAATGGAATAGGATCGAAGACCCAGAATTGAACCCACACATCTATCGACACTTGATTTTAGATATAGAAACTATAAATACACTAGCTAGACAAAATACAGCACCTTCAACAAATGATATTCATCAAACTATATGGTTGCTTGTAGAAAAATGTAAATAGATCTATACTAATCACTTTGTGCAAAACTCAAGTCCAAATGGATCAAAGACCTAGACATAAATCCGGATACACTGAACCTGATAGAATAAAGAATATCCTTGAACGCTTCAGCACAGGTAAAGACTTTCTGAAGAGAGCACCATTAGCATAGACACTAAGAGTAACACTTAATAAAAAGGGACCTCATGAAACTGAAAAGCTTCTGAACAGCAAAGGACTCCATCATTTGGAAAAAGTAGCAGCCTACTGAGTTGGAAAAAGATCTTCACCAACCCCACATCTGACAGAGGGCTAATATCCAATGTATACAAAGAACTCAAGAAGTTAAACCCCAGAAAACCAAATAACCTTATCCAAAAATGGGGTACAGAGCTAAACAAAGACTTTTCACCTGAAGAAATTCGGATGGCTGAGAAACACCTTAAAAATGTTCAACATCATTAGTCATTAGAGAAATGCAAATCAAAACAACCCTGAGATTTCACCTCACACCAGTCAGAATGGCTAAGATTAAAAACTCAGGAAATAGCAGGTGTTGGCGAGGATGTGGAGAAAGAGGAACACTCCTTCACTGCTGGTGGGACTGCAAGCTAGTACAACCACTCTGGAAATCTGTCTGGCGGTTCCTCAGAAAACTGGACATGATACTTCCGGAGGACCCAGCCATACCACTCCTGGGCATATACCCAGAAGATTACCCAGCATGCAATAAGGGTACATGCTCCACTATGTTCATAACAGCCTTATTTATAATAGCCAGAAGCTGGAAAGAACCCAGATGTTCCTCAACAGAGGAATGGATACAAAAAATGCGGTACATATACACAATGGAGTATTATTCAGCCATTAGAAACAATGAATTCATGAAATTCCTAGACAAATGGATGGAGCTGGAGAACATCATACTAAGTGAGGTAACCCAGTCTCAAAAGAATACCCATGGTATGCACTCACTGATAAGTGGATATTAGCCTAGACTCTTGGGACACCAAAGACACAATCCACATATCAAATGATGTCTGAGAAGAAGGAAGGGGTGGACACTGGTGCTAGAAAGGATCAAAACATCAGTGTAGGGGAATACCAGAACAGGGAACTGGGAAGGGGTGGATGGGGGGACAGGGGCAGGGAAAAGGGCATGTGAGACCTTTGGGGGATGGGGAACCAGAAAAAGGGAAATGAAATGTAAATATAGAATATATCCAATAAATACATAAAAAAAGAAAATAAGTAAGCCAATTAAAACATGAGTTACTGATATAAATCATTACTTTATATTAATGATCTATATCAGTTTTATTTATTTATTTATTCATTCATTCATTCATTCATTTACATTGTAAATGTTGCTCCCCTTGCTGGCACCCTTTCTTCGAGTTCTTCACCTCATCCTCCTCACCTTTGCTTCCGAGAGGGTGCTCCCCCATCAAGGCACTCATCCCACCAGCATCCCCACCAGCATCTCCATCCCCTGGAACATCAAGTTTTTACAGAACTGAGTGCATCCCCTTCCACTGGACCAGACAAGGCAGTCCTCTGCTGTCTATGTACTGGGCCACAGACCAGCCTGTGTCTGCTTTTGGCTGGAGGCTTAGTCCCTGGGAGCTCTGAGTGACCCAATTAGTTGTTGATATTGGTGCTCTTCCTGTGGGGTTGCCATCTCCTTCAGCTCCTTCAGGCCTTTCCCTAACTCTTCACTGGGACCCCTCCCCCCACCTCAGATACAGAGATCTGAGAGCATAGAGCCATGGGATTACAGCCCCAATGCTTGGGTCCATGGACCACAGTTCACAGGTTTGGGGCCATGTGATTATAGAATGAAATGGTTGAAAATGTGAGTTAAAATTGTTCTTGTAGACACTTCTTAAAAAAACAAAAGGTCTCACTTACTCTGTGCCCCTGGCTGTCTTGGAACTCTCTGTGTACACTGACTGGCCTCAATGTCTCCAAATCAGAGAGACCCACCTGGCTATGTCTCCTGAGCACTAGGATTAAAGGCATGTACCACAACACCCTTGTTTATCTCTAGTATTTTGTCATCATAATTGAAATGTGAATCATACAACATCCAAAATATAAAAACAGCTCAAATGTCCATTAACATGGATAAAAAATAGCATATCCACCCAATGAAATTTTATTTAGCCCTAAAGGGAAAGGAGAACTGACACACACTATAACATTGCTGAGAGAGAGGGGGAAGGCAGACGCAAAAGGGTGGACATTGCAGGATTCCATGTATACAAAATTTCCAGAATAAGCAATTCCCAGGGGACAGAGTGTAGATTAGGAGTTGATGTGGGCTGGCTGAGAGGGAGAGAGCAGCGACCGCTAATGGGCATGACTTTCTCTTGGGGTTGATGAAGATCCTCTAGAATTGATTGAGATGATGTTTACACAACTCTGTGAATATACTAGACACTTTTATGGTGCACATTTTAAACAGGAAACTATGTGGTTTGTAGACTGTATCTCAGTACAGTAGCTATTTTACAAATCTATTTTGAAAGACACAGAGGACGGAATTGTGACTCATTCAGCTCCTAGGTTAGTCTCTGAAGAATTTGTCATATAAAACAAACACATCTAAAAATGTCTGTAAGTCAACAGTGACTCAGAGAATATATTTCTGGAATGTTCTATTAAGGACAAAAGAAATTATTTAAGAAGGAATAATATGAAAGGTGAGTATGGTGCCAAATTTTGATAATAGAGGACAAATTAAATCTTTTCCTGGAAAAGTTAAGGAGCATAGCTAATCAGGTGTTTATTGGATATCATTTATAACAGATATTATTAGGGGTGCAAGAAAATCTGTTTCAAGAATTATGTATTTTCGTTTCACACACATATAGCATACACATGTCACTGACACTAAGGGCAGGGGTCTATATATCCTGGGAGCCATTTTAATAGGCACTGAATGCTCCAAGAGTGAGAATAAGGAGAAATACACAGGCATGCATGGAGCTGGGACCCACACAGGCGTGCACGGAGCTGGGACTCACACAGGCGTGCATGGAGCTGGGACCCACACAGGCGTGCACGGAGCTGGGATCCAGTGCAGAGGATTCAGACACCATGAGCTTTGCTGTCTATTCAACTGTTTTAGGCATGCTCTTCTCAGAGTTTCTGGTTGAGTGTTAGTATGCCCGGAGCTGAGGCTCCACGGAGGTGCTTACTTCAGACTGGGAGGGAAAGGTGGCATTAGTGGGCACACAGGGAATGGCACTCTCAACAGAGAAATAGAGGCAGGCAAGTGAGATTGTTGCTTCCTTCTATTCTGGCAAAATACAAAAATGCTATAGCCGGGCAGTGGTGGTGCGCACCTTTAATCCCAGCACTCAGGAGGCCAGCCTGGTCTACAGAGTGAGTTCCAAGACAACCAGAAATATACAGAGAAACTCTGTGTCAAAAAACAAACAAACAAAAACCCCAAAACCTAAACAAACAAATAAACAAACAATAACAGTATATTTAAAATTTTTTATTTTATGTGTATGGGTATTTTTCTTGCTTATATGTATATGCACCAATTGCATACCATGCTCACAGAGACCAGAAGGTGGCATTAGATAACCTAGAACTGGAGTTAAAGGCTGCTGTGAGCTATATTATGGGTGCTAGGAATTGAACCCAGGTCTTTTGGTAGAGCCAGTGTGCTTAACCCCAGAGCCATCTCTCTAGTACTTAAACACATTTTAATTAAAATATAATTTCATCATTTTCCCCCTTCATTTTTCTCTCTCCAGTTTTCCCCACATTCCCTCCTTCCCACCCTCCCCTGCTCTCCTCTCCCGATCCTCAAACTCCAGCCATTTCCTTTGATTATTATCACCACACACACATATGTTTACAAATATAAAATTATCCTGCTGATTCCACCTTTGTTGTTTATGTGTCTATGTTATTTTCTTTTTCTTTTTTGGGGGGTAGGGGTACACAGAAAACTTTATTGATAGCATTCAACAGTGTAGGCCCCCTACCCTTCTGTTACTATGCAGGGGTGGGGAGGCTGGGATGGTCACTGAGAAGAAGAAACTCAGTGCTGGAGGCTGAGTTGGGGACAGGGTCTCCTGAGCAGCTGAGACCTCTCTCTTGCTTTTGTGTCTTTGCTGGGGTGGGTGGTCCAGGGCTTCTTACTCCTTCCGAGGCCATGTAGGCCATGAGGCCCACCACCCTGATGCTGAGCCACATTCATTGTCATACCAGGAAATGAGCTTTACAAAGTTGTCATGGGAAGTAATGGCATGCCAGCCACAGCATCAAAGGCAGAAGAGTAGGGGTTACTGTTGAAATCACAGGAAACAACCTGGTCCTCAGTGTAGCTCAGGATGCCCTTTAGTGGGTCCTTGGATGCCTGCTTCACCATCTTCTTGATGTCATCATACTTGGCAGATTTCTCCAGGCAGCAGCATGTCAGATCCACGACAGATACATTGCGGGTAGGGACATGAAAGGTCATGCCAGTGAGCTTCCTGATCTGCTCTGGCATGACCTTGCCCACAGCCTTGGCGGCACCAGTAGATGTAGGGGTCATGTTCTGCACAGCTCCATGGCCATCACATCACAGCTTTCCAGAGGGACCATGCACAGTTTTCTGAGTGACAGTGATGGCATGGCCTGTGGTCATGAGTTCTTTCATGATGCCAAAATTGTCATGGTTGACCTTGGCCAGAGGGGCTAACCAGTTGGTGGTGCAGGAAGCACTGCTGACAATCTTGTGGTTCACACCCATCACAATCATGGGGCACCAGCAGAAGGGGCAGAAGGGGCAGAGATGATGACCTTTTAGGCCCCAACTTTCAAATAGGTCCTAGCCTTCTCCATTGTGCTGAAGATGCCAGTAGACCCCACATCATACTCAGGACCCAGCATTACCCCATTCACTCCTCAAGGAATGAGATTTTGCTACCATCAAATGGGGTGTCTGTTAGTTCAAAGCTGAAAATGTTGTATTAATGACAAATTCAGGGCCTTGCATACATGTATGCTTTGGTGCACATTGGAAGAGAATATTCCTGGAAACATTCGTTGTCAAAGGGTGGGATCTTGTGAGATCTTTCCCTTTTCTCTATTAACATGTCCGTTGATATTGTCATTGTTCAGAACTTGTTTGTTGTCCTGTCTCTTACAATCTTTCTGCCCTTCTTTTGCAATAATGTCCAAAGTCATTGATGCAGGAGCTAGGAAGTTGATGTATCCACTGGAAATGGAGTCCCCATGATTTGACATTTTCATTGTATCCAGCTATGATGTTTTGTGATTTTCTCCATTTGATGCAAAGAGAAGCCTCTTTGCTGAGGATTAAAATTATACTTATC
The DNA here is from genome assembly GCA_964023405.1 of Apodemus agrarius. Lineage (NCBI taxonomy): Eukaryota > Metazoa > Chordata > Mammalia > Rodentia > Muridae > Apodemus > Apodemus agrarius. Next base: position 157,941,849 of record OZ030009.1, on the reverse strand, counting down.
TGTAGGTATAAGAAAAAGATTCAGAATATAGTTAGAAATTATGCTGTCCAGCAAAGAGGAGATAATAGATTCTCTTCTAAGATCTGACTCATTAGCACAGACCCTTTAGTTGGTTGGGTTTCTAGGACAAGGAAAGATTTCCTCTTGTTGAGTGCACCTCAAGTCCAACTAGTCAGATTTTATTCCTACCAATGTGTGAGCCCCAGTTACTGTGTTAAGCAATCCCCTACTTTGCTGGTCATTGTGGTTCCTGAGCAGCACAACTGCAGGACTACTGATTGCTTCCCTCGCTTGGCAGCTTGTTAGTGCTTTCTAATACTAAGCTAGACTGAAAGAAGGAAGCCCTTGGATAAGGTCCAGCTCAGGTCACCCTAAAACGATTTTAATCATTTTTTAAGTACACAAGTCAATCATACTAAGCCACTCACAATGTTGTATAGTTCCTCTAGTTTCCATCAGCCCCAAAGGATACCTTGCACCCAGCAAGTACTCAATCCCCTGTATTCCTCAACCTCAGCCCTGGCAAGCTCTAGTCAGTATGTGTGTGTGTATGTATATGTATATATATAAAACAAATCTTAAAAACAAAACAAACAAATAAACACAATCCAAACCAAACCAAACAAAAACAACCCACCATGATCAGGAAGCAATTTGGGGAAGAAAGGGTTTATTTGGCTTATATTCCCAGATTATAGTCTAACATTGGAGGGAGTCAGAACAGGAACTCAAGCAAGGCTGGAACCTGGAGGCAGGAGCTGATGTAGGGCACTGTGCACTGACCTGCCTCACATGGCTTTATCAGCCTGCATTTTTTGAGAAATCAAGACTACCAACCCAGGGATGGTACCACCTGCAAAGAACTGAGCCCTATCCCATTAATCACTAATTGAGAAAATGCCTTACAGCTAGATCTTATAGAGGCATTTTTTTCAACTGAGGGTCCTTTCTGATGGCCCTAGCTTGTGTCAAGTTGACACAAAACCAGCCAGTACGTACATTCAAATAAATGTTCGATCACAATAGATGAAGAATAAAAGAAATTTCATGATAAAAACCAAATACATAGGGTATCTATTTATAGATCTAGCCCTATTGAAGCTACTAGAAGAAAAATTTAACTCAAAGAGATTAACCATATACAAGAAAACACAAGAAATAAATATTATTAGACCAGAAAAACAAAAGAAGACAAAAGCCCACACTGCCACAACAAAATAACGAGAATGCATGAATTCTGTTCAATACTATTCTCAAAATAATAGTCTTAATCACCCAATAAAAAGACACAGACCAACAGAATGGTTTTAAATGATGCATCTTCCTTGTGCTCCATCCCAGAAACACCTTAATATCAAAGAGAGACATCACCTTGGGGTAAAAGATGGGAAAAGATATTCTAAGCAAATGAACAGCGAGAAGCAAGGCAGTATAGTTATTTTAATATCTGACAAATTAGACTTCAAACCAAAACAAATCAGAAAAGATAGGAAAGGGCACTACATATTCATCAAAGAAAATATCTGCCAAGAGGATATTGCAATTTTTTACTATCTTTATTCCAAACACCAGGGCAATCAATTTCTTAAAAGAAATATCCTTACATCTCAAATCACAGAATAGTCCTCACACAGTGACAATGGAAGACTTCAGTAATCCACTCTCACCAATGAACAGGGCATCAAGATAAAAACCAAACAGAAATACTGAAGCTAACTGATATTATAAACAAAATGGACCTAACAGATATTTATAGAACATTTCACCCAAACACTAAAGAATGTACTTTCCTCCCAGTACCTCACAAAACCTTCTCCAAAACTGACCACATACTTGGATGTAAAGTAAGCTTAATGGATACAGGAACATAGAAAAAAAGCTGCATCCTATCAGAACACTAGGAATTAAAGCTGGATTTCAACAACAGAGACAACAGAAAGCCTACAAACTCATGGAAACTGAACAGCTCACTATGGAATGAAAAAAAATGGGTCAAGACAGAAATTAGGAAGAAATCAGAATTTCTAGAATTTATTGAAAATGAATACGTAATATAAAAAAATTATGGAACACAATGAATGCTGTCATAAGAGGCAAGTTCATAGTATTAAGTGCCTATATAAAAAAGTCCTACCAAATTCTACCCAGAGAAAACTGGACTCCTAGTAGTGCTGACATACCCAAGGTCAGAGGTGACCCAAGAGGACTCACCAGGAGCCCACAGGGCACAGGAATCATGGAGCAGTCAGGGACAGGATCCTTCCAGTTTGCATGTGTGTCCTGGAGATAACCCTGTGTCACATCTCTCTGTACTAAAATCCCGCCTGGAAAGAGCTGGTCTCCCAAGAGTATTGACACACCTTAGATCACAGGCTCTGGAGATAGAAAACCTAGGAAAGAGATCAGGAGTCTTAGATGCATCACAAAAAGAATACAAGATATAGAAGAGAGAATCTCAGGTGCAGAAGATACCATAGAAAACATTGACACAACAGTAAAAGAAAATGCAAAATTCAAAAAGCTACTAACCAAAAAGCATCCAGGAAATACAGGACACAATGAGAAGACCAAACCTAAGGATAATAGGTACAGAAGAGAGCAAAGATTCCCAACTTAAAGGGCCAGTAATATCTTCAACAAAATTATAGAAGAAAACTACCCTAACTAAAGAAAGAAATTACCATAAACGTACAAGTAGCATACAGAACCCCAAATAGATTGGACCAGAAAAGAAATTATTATCTTCACATAATAATTAAAATACATATAGGAAACAAAGAAATAATATTAAAAGTAGTAAGGAAAAAAGGTCAAGGAACATATAAAGGCAGACCTATTAGAATTAAACCAGACTTCTGAAAAGAAACTATGAAACCCTGAAGATCCTGGGCAGATGTTATACAGACCCCAAAAGAACATAAATGCTAAACAGGACCCAGCATTTTGCTGCATACAGGAAATGCATCTCAGTGACAAAGACACTACTTCAGAGTAAAAGACTGGAAAACAATTTTCCAAGCAAATCGTCCTAAGAAACACTCTGTAGTAGCCATTCTAATATCAAATAAAATTGACTTTAAACCAAAGCTTATCAAACAAGATAAGGAAGGGCACTTCATATTCATTAAAGGAGAAAAAAATATACCAAGAAGAACTCTCAATTCTGAACATCTAAACTCCAAAAGCAAGGGCACCTACATTCATAAAAGAAACTTTACTAAAGCTCAAAGTACACATTGCACCTCCCACAATAATTGTGGGAGACTTCAAAACCCCACTCTCAGCAATCATGGACTCAATTCCCCAATAAAAAGAAAAAGACTAATAGAATGGATGCATAAACAGGACCCAGCATATTGCTGCATACCAAATAGATTTAACAGATGTCTATAGAACATTTCATCCTAAAAGAAAAGAATATACCATCTTAGCACCTCATGCTACCTTCTCCAAAATTTACCATATAATCAGTAACAAAACAGGTTTCTAAAGATACAAGAAGATTGAAATAATCCCATGCATCCTCTCAGATCACCACGGACTGAGGCTGGTCTTCAATAACAACAAAAATAACAGAAAGCCCACATACACGTGGAAGCTGAACAGTGCTGTACTCAATGATAAACTGGTCACAAAGAAATAAAGAAATTAAAGACGTTTTAGAATTTAATGAAAATGAGGATACATCATACCCAAACTTATGGGACACAATGAAAGCAGTGCTAAAAGGAAAACTCATAGCTCTGAATCTCTCCAAAAAGAAACTGGAAAGAGCATCCACTAGCAGCTTGACAGAACATCTGAAAACTCTAGAACAAAAAGAAGCAAATACACCCAAGAGGAGTAGAGGAAGGAAATGATCAAACTCAGGGCTGAAATCAACCAAGTAGAAACAAAAAGAACTATACAAAGAATCAACAAAAACAGGAGCTGGTTCTTTGAGAAAATCAAGAAGACAGGTAAACCCTTAGCCAGACTAACCTGAGGGCACATAGACAGTATCCAAATTAACAAAATTAGAAATGAAAAGGGGGATATGACAACAGAAACTGAGGAAATTCCAGAAAATTATCAGTTTTTACTACAAAAACCTATACTCAACAAAACTGGAAAATCTGGATGAAATGGATAATTTTCCACACATATACCAGGTACCAAAGTTAAATCAGGGTAAGTCAAACCATCTAAACAGTTCCATAATCCCTAAAGTAATGGAAGCTGTCATTAAACTCCCAACCAAAAAAAGCCTAGGTCCAGATGGTTTTAGTGCAGAATTCTGTCAGACTTTTAAAGAAGACCTAATACTAATACTCTTCAAACTATTCCACAAAACTAGAAACAGAAGGAACACTACCCAATTTGTTCTATGACACCACAATTACGATTATACCTGAACCACACATAGACCCAACAAAGAAAGGGAACTTCAGACCATTTCCTTTATGAATAGCGATGCAAAAATATTCAGTAAATTCTTGCAAACTGAATCCAAGAACACATCAAAACAATCATTCACAAAGATCAAATTCCATATAAGGAAATCCATCAACATAATCCTCTAGATAAACAAACTCAAAGAAAAAAACAGCATGATCATTTTTTTTGTTTTGTTTTTGTTTTTGTTTTTCGAGACAGGGTTTCTCTGTGTAGCCCTGGCTGTCCTGGGACTCACTCTGTAGACCAGGCTGGCCTCGAACCCGGAAATCTGCCTGCCTCTGCCTCCCAAGTGCTGGGATTACAGGCGTGTGCCACCACCGCCACCCAGCTTAGCATGATCATTTTATTAGATGCTGGGAAAGCATTTGACAAAATCTAACACCCCTTCACGGTAAAAGATTTGGAAAGATCAGGGATTCAAGGCCGATACCTAAACATAATAAAAGCAATATAAAGCAAGTGAGTAGCCAACATCAAACTAAATGGAGAGAAACGTGAAGCACTCCCACTTAATTCAGGGATTAGGCTAGGCTGCCCACTCTCTCCCTCTCTATTCAATATAGTACTGGAAGTCCTAGCAAGAGAAACTGGACAACAAGAGTAGGTCTGTAGCCATCCGGCAGCCATGGATGAACTGGGTGGTTACCTGAAAGGGGGCTTGAAATGAAACGGGAAGAGGTGGGGGGCAAGAAAAGGATGAAGCCAAGACAAAGTTTCTGATCAAGGCTCACAGTTTAGCATTCAGCACTGTGTTTATATGGGGAGAGCCCACAGACCCATCCTTTGTTTCAGCTGGATTATGTTGCAAGCAAGCTCAGTGAGCAGTCCACTCCTGTAGGACTGCAGCTGAGACGAGGCAGAAGACTCCACCTCAGTCATTAAGTCCCAACTGTGGCAAGCATTTAAGGTCTGTGTAGCCTGCTCAAGACTGGGGGAAGGGCACAGAGGTCAAAGGGATACAAATTGGAAGGGAGGAAGTAAAAATACCACTATTTGCAGATGCTATGATAGTATACTTAAGCGACCCCAAAAATCCACCAGAGAACTCCTAAACCTGATAAACAACTTTAGCTAAGTGCCTGGATATAAAATTAACTCAAACAAATCAGTAGCCTTCCTCTAATCAAAGGATAAATGGGCTGCGAAAGAAATTAGGGAAACAACACCCTTCACAATAGTCACAAATAACATAAGGTATCTTGGTGTGACTCTAACCAAGTAAGTGAAAAATCTGTTTGACAAGAATTTCAAGTCTCTGAAGAAAGAAATCAAAGAATACCTCAGAAGATGGCAAGATCTCCCACGCTCATGGATTGGCAGGATTAATATAGTAAAAATGGCCATCTTGATGAAAGCAATCTACAGATTCAGTGCAATCCCCATCAAAATTCCAAGTCAATTCTTCATAGAGTTAGAAAGAGCAATCTAACATTCACTTGGAATCACAACAAATCCAGGATATTCTCAACAATAAAAGCATTTCTGGGGGAATCACAATCCCTGATCTCAAGCTGCAATGCAGAGCAATAGTGATAAAAAAAAAAAAACACCTCCATGGTATTAGTACAGTGACAGGCAGGTAGGTCAATGGAATAAAATCGAAAACCCAGAAATGAACCCACACACCTATGGTCACTTGATCTTTGACAAAGGAGCTAAAACCATCCAGTGGAAAAATGACAGCATATTCAACAAATGGCACTGGTTCAACTGGAAGTCAGCAAGTAGAAGAATGTAAATTGATCCCTTCTTATCTCTGCTGCTGCTGGTGTGGGTGGCTTCCTGTGCACCTCCCACTGTGTGCTCCTTTTTATGGCCTGTCCAGATTCCCCTAGATACTAGAAAAGCCTGGGCCAACCTGTAGCTTGACCATACAGATGGTCACCCAGTCCCCATCTCTGGGTCCTCTAATATGAACTTATAGCCCCACAAATTTGCCTCCGGCACGTTTCCTCTCCTACATCTGTTTGAAAAGGGAAGCAGAAAGGTAACAAAAGACAGCAATGTCCAATTCTCTCGTTTTGGTAGGTCTTGCTGTGAAGAGCAGAGCCCACCCACACCCTACGGCGGTCCCTTCTCTCCTTTGTTCCGTCCCTGGGCTCGCTGGGCCTTTGTTCTGATTCCTGAGCAGCCGGAGGAGGTTCTGTGAATAAGTCAGACCAATAAACCCAGGTTTACATTGAAATACAAACAAACAGACCGACAAACAAGCAAACAAACACTTGCAAATTGACTCTAGGAATGCATAAAAAATGATCATTTTCCATGATCAAATAGGCTTCATCCTAGAGATGCAGGGATAGTTCAATATGTGAAATTAAGTGTAATCTACCACCCAAACAAAGAAAGAAAAAAATTACCCCATTATCATCTCATTAGATGCAGAAAAGGCCTTTGCATAATTCAACACCCTTTCATGATACAAACCTGGGAGATGTTAGGGATGCAAGGGACATTCCTTAATATAATAAAGACCAATTATAGCCAGACTGTAGCCCAAATCACCTTCAATGCAGCTCAAAGTATTTCCGTTAAAATTAGAACTAAGACAAGGTGGTTTACCTCTCCATCTCCATTCCATAGACTACTTGAAGTCTTAGCTAGATCAGTAAGACACTGAGAATAAGGAGTACAAATTGGAAAGGAGGAAATCAAGATACTATTATATGTAGATGATATGATTGTGTGCTTTAAATGACCCTAAAAATTTCACCAGGAAACTCTGACAGCTAATAAACACTTCGAGCAAAGTGACAGGGTATAAAAATTAATCCACAAAAGTCAGTAGCCCAGAGTGTGAAACAGGTTATGAAAGAAATCAGGGAAAATTTCAGAATAGCCTCAAATAATGTATAATATCTTGAGGTTACTTTAATAGAGCTAATGAAAAGCTTGTATGATAAAAAACTTTTAAGACCTTGAAGATAAAAGCTGCAGAAGATATTAGAAGATGGAAAGATCTCCCATGCTCTATGATCAGTAGGATTAACATAGTAAAAATGGCCATCCTATCAAAAATAATCTATTTCAAAGCAATCCCCATTAAAGTTCCAATGCAATTCTTCTCAGAACTTAAAGGGGTAATTTTCAACATCATATGGAATTATATTGAGTTACATTAATTTTTATTCCCTAGAAGCCTGTTTTCTAATGACAGATAGAAAGGGAGTAGGTATGGAGGAGAGGGGGTTGGGAAGGAACTTGGAGGGCTAGAGGGAGAGGAAACTGTAATTAGGATATGCTACGTGAGGAAAAAAATCTATTTTCAATAAAATGAGCAAACAAGAATTCTATCATTGGAGGAAAAGCACAAGAACAAGACCGTGGGAAGAACATGTTGCATTTGCTAGTACCACTTAGCACTCGGTGTTTATTATATTCCAGGCGATTCCCCAAGCTTTCTGCAGTTGGTTATATAGTCTCAAAACCTCTGTGAAGTAAATGCTACAATGATTCCCATTTTATAGGTGAGCAAAGTGAGTCATAGGTTAGTGAAGTGACTTTCTTTCATTCATACTGGTAGGTCTACCTGCATAATGGTACTTATATCATGCCTACGAAGAGGAGAAAAGGAGGGTGTAGGTAAAGTTCTTATATTTACACTGCAAATCCCGACTTATTCTTAAGGAGGTAATACAATGTTTCATTTTGATACAGGTTTTGCTGTGCAGCTCAGAGGAACCTCACATTTGTGGTCTTTGCTGAGAGTACAGGTCTGTGCCACACTATCACACCCAAGCCTGACTGTCTTCTCTACATACTTAATAAATGATGTTCAGCATCTAAGCAGCTTCAGTTTGCATACGCTATGTGAGGGTGTAGGGGGCGGTTCTAATGCTTTGATCGGGAATCTGTGTGTGAACACTGAAGGTCCTGTTCCCCAAGGATTAGTTCTTGATCAATCAATAAAGATAGCAACTGGCAATGTCTGGGCAGAAAAGGCGGGGCTTTCAGGTTCCTGCAGGAAGGCTTGGACACTCAGGAGGAGGAAAGGCATTTGCCATGCCCAGTAAGAAAGCTACCAGCCAAGTGAGGTCTCAAGTAGAGCCGCCATTGGCCGCTTCCCCGATTGGGCCTGAAGCGGCAGGCAGGACATTAGAAGCATTATTAAGGTAGGACAGATTTAGACCTGCTGAGCAAGGAGTAAAGAGGAGGGCACACTTCCCGGGGGAGGCTCAGGAGAGCCCAGCCACTGAGCCATGAGGCAGGCTGAAAATGAGCTAGTGTGTGTGTGTGTGTGTGTGTGTGTGTGTGTGTGTGTTTCATCCGTGGATTTAAGGAACCTGGGGAGGGGTTGGTAGAGAGGTCCACCCAGAGCTTAAAGCAGGGTAGTAGAAACTACACCCTACACCAGGGCTTTATCTCCGAATTACATTTTCTGATTCTTATACCACATTGTTTTTTATTACTGTTCATGGTATCATTTGTAGAGAAAGAGCTAACATCTAGGAAAGTTATGTGTCTGGCTTCTCAGATGAGACCCAGTTGTTATTAATTGCCCTGGTTTTGTTGCTCAGGGCTGGATTTTACTCTTGACCCGATATCAATTACGCTCACGGAGAACAAGAGATCTATAGCTGCTGCAGAAGAAAGTGAGGTTGGCTGTTAGGCAGGGAAACAACGTCTGCCCCAAGAACAAATGAGAATTCCTCGGAGAATGTAGACTTACGTTTAGAGCTATTCTTTTAAGCAGTTAATAGAATTAAAACTGAACTATTTCAAAGAAGTCTGGGATGAAATTCTCTGAAGTTCTCCTGTTACATTTCAAAGTCTGTTAACATTTTATATAATTATAGAACAAAATTCAATGTTAAAGAATTCCTAAAGATCAAAACCTCAAGCTCAAGTGGAACAAATGTCTAATTGTTGAAATGACTAAAACTAAAAAATTATGTGGAAGCCATAATTTTTGGTGGTGGTGTTTTCTGTTGTTTCGTTCTTTTTTTCTTTTAAAGCTAGGACAGCATCACCTTTGGCTCAAACTCCTGATCCTCCCGCCTCTGCCTCAGAAGTGTTAGGCACCCATTCTTGCACTCAGCCTACAAGATGTCTTTTAAAACACAGAAACTCTCAGGCCATTGAGTTAATTCAAGGTAAAAGCACTTGTCATACACCTGACAGTCTGAATTCAACCCCCAGGATCCACAGTGGAAGAAGAGAACTGACTCTCAGAAGTTGTCCTCTAGACTTCCTATGAGCATGGTGACATGCATGCACTCTCTCCCTCTTCTATCGCTCTATCTATACGTATATATGCATATATGTATATTATATATGTATATAAACATATATGTAAATAAATGATAACTTAAATATATTTAAAACAAACAAACATGGAAACCCTCACATTTATAGAGAGTGAGAGTCACTTAAAAGACAGAGAACAAGGACTCGGAGTGCAGCTCACCAAAAGAGTGTTAGCCTGTCATCTGTAGGATCCTGGATCCATGTTGTGTAACACACACACACACACACACACACACACACACACACAGAGAGAGAGAGAGAGAGAGAGAGAGAGAGAGAGAGAGAGAGAGAGAGAGAGAAACAGCTCTGAACTTGGTGTTATATTCCAGCAGTTATAATTGGTGATTGTCTTTGTCTTCATCCTGCCCCTGTGCACCACTGGAGTGGAGTATGAGAAATTAACTGGTGTTAAGAACAGAGACTCAGTGTATAATGATATAATAAAAGATTCATGAGGTTAAACTTTTTTGTCTTCAGTTTAAGTTGTACTTCACACATTGTATTCATTATCTTCATGTCCCTAACTACCATCACTGGGAAAATCTGCTTAAAGAAGAGAGTTTAATTTTGCTCCTCATTTCAGAGAGTTTCAGTTCCCTGTGCCTGTATAAAGGGGCAGTCCAGCCAATGCCAGGAGATGTATGTGAGAGAGTTGTTCAGATCAGGACAGGCCGGAAGCAGAGAGCTCGGCTGAGGCCTGGGTTGGCCTACAACCTTTAAATCTACACTATTAGTGTACTCTTTCTGCCAGTTGACCAGTTACTACAAAGTCTACAGCTTCACAAAATACCAACCTGCTGAGGAACAGATGTTCAAGATATGTGCCTGCATGTTCCCACCAGAACTTGATGGTAAGATCCTATTGCTGAAGATACCACACATGTTGGTCACAGGACATGAAGCAATCATTGGTACTGACTAGGAAGCTTCCTCTCTGTTGTCTGGCTTTCCTAGTACTAGAAGTCAGTGTGCAGGCTGCTGAGGGAAGAGTCATCAACAGCCTCACACAGCCACGAACCTTGCGAACTATAATAGCACTGGCATGGCAGGATATACCTATGGGCACAATAGCGGCACAGTTGTTATGGAGGAGTTGATACTGAAATCTGGTTCCCTAATTGTGTCTTGATTATGTTAATAAAGAGGGCAGAAACTAATCACTGGGTGAAGGTAAAGAGGTGGGAATTCAGGGTCCCAGGAGGAAGAGGAGGGAAAGAGATAGAGAAAGAGCTGTTGGGCCAGGCTTTGGGGCGAGGAGCAGAAGTCAGGGAAGGTCTGGGGTCTACTAGAACCGCCTGCAGAATTCTAATATAGGATAGCCGATGAGTTTAGAGCCATAGACTTTTTGCCCAGCCACTGAGTTATCTGGTCAGTTTTAAAATAATAAAGTCTCTAGTGTTTTCCTTCCTTGGGGCTAAAGGGGGCAGGAGAAATGTGCACGAGGCCTGCCAGGGCAGTTAGCTAGTAGCAGTAGCACATGAACAGCAGCTCCCAGCCTTTTCAGGAGGGGCGGTTGTTGGCAGCTTGGCAAAGGCAGCCAGCGTATTTGGGAAAGTGTCAGAGGTGCTGGTTTGGTGGAGCAAAGCTAACCGTGGGGGCTGGGTAAGACGGCCATTGGTGGCAGGCAATGTCGGTCACAACTCTTTCCGCAGCACCAAGCAATGAGCAAGCGCGCGTTTAAAATTACACACAACAACTTACTGTTTTCTTATTAGATTTAAGGCCTATTCTAAGGGTACTAGTACTGTGAATATGTCCGTGAACCCGTGACTGATGTACCCACAAGACCAGAGCAAAGCAAAGTCTATGACATGAACAGACTGCTACACTAGAACTCCAAGCAGCTAATACCTGAGCATATCAAACTAGTCCGCATTCTAGCACAAAAAGGCTCAGGAGACACACCCCTAAAAGAGGCGCTCCTGAGAGGTGATCGCTAGTGGGGAAGAGAGAGTGAGCCAGTGTCTTTTAAGGCAATGTTTCTTAACCTGTGGGTTGAGATGCCATTTATAGGGGTTACATAGCTGATACATACATTATGATTTATAACAATAGCAAAATTATAGTTACAGTTATGAAGTATCCATGAAGGATCACCACAACATGAAGAACTGTATTAAAGGTTGTCAGCACTAAGAAGGCTGAGAAGCACTGCTTTAAGAGATTAGCCCCTGCAGGGTCAAGTAGTAGATAAGTCCATATTCGTAAGTACATGGGCAGCACCAAATATGAAATACATTGCATACATGTATAACATTCAAATGAATTAACAAAAGTATTATATTAAATTGAACCTATGCTGCCATAAGACATTTGAAATAAGATTTTTTTTTTTTTTTTTTTTTGGTTTTTCGAGACCGGGTTTCTCTGTGTAGCCCTGGCTGTCCTGGAACTTACTTTGTGGACCAGGCTGGCCTCGAACTCAGAAATCTGCCTGCCTCTGCCTCCCAAGTGCTAGGATTAAAGGCGTGCGCTACCACCGCCCGGCAAGATTTTTTATTTAAAAAAGTAATTCCTAGCCTCTAAGGCTAGGCAAAGATGGTAACTGCAAATTATCACTTTGTAGTGTTTCGACTTCCTTTTTTTCTTCTTTCTTCCTTTCTTCCTTCCCTCCCTCCCTTCCTTCTCCCCTCTTCCCTCCCCACCTCTTCTCTCTCTCTCTCTCTCTCTCTCTCTCTCTCTCTCTCTCTCTCTTTCTCTCTCTCTCTCTCTCTCTCTCTCTCTCTCTCTCTCTCTATCTATCTCTCTCTCTCTCCCTTTCTTTCTTTCATATTAGGATTTTTCAGTATTGTCAATGAACAGATCAGAAAGCATCTATAAAGGAAGATTCTGGGAGCCTCTCACAGAGATTTCCGAGATTTGATTACTCCAAGTGGGAAGGCCTGCCCCAGATGTGAGCAGCGCACTCCGCACTCCGGTGACATTTGGAGATAAAAGATGCGGAGAGGAAGCTGTGCTTCAAACTGCTTCACTCTCACTGGCGGGTTTACCCACCCATCGCTGCCAGCTTTTGCTGATATTCAGACCCAGCTTTGAGTTTCCGACGTGAACTGAGGACCAGTAGTTGACCAGGAAACCTCTTGGCCTGTGGGTTTCACATTGAGAATGGGGAAGCATCAAGCCTCATGTACCAAGCTGGGTTCTCAGCCTCTCCAGCGTAAGGCAGCTGCTGCTGGTATCTCTTCATAGCCTATGGATCTAACAGATCTCTCGGCCTTTATTCACTGTTGGCTCTCTTCTTTAGAGAACTCTAAGACAGAATTGAAACCAGGGCCTTGATTGCATCAGGCAACTGCTCTACTGCTGAGCTCCATCCCAGCCCCGATTTCCCATAAAAACATAAACATATAGGCCATCTATCTCTCTAGCAGTCCCGCAGCTGGGAATACTTAACACAAACCTGCCGTTGTACATGCCATTTCCCACGAAAGATGAGCCTGGATCTTTAGTCAAATGAATGGTTTCAGATCTGCTACAGGTAATGAGTAACTCAGGGCTGGATTAAATGGGTTAAAAGCACCACATAACTGAAATAGGACGGACATGTGAAAGACCGTGCATAATTAACACGTGCTGCTTGATGATTACGGAGGTGCATAAACAGCCATAAAACCGTCATTATCATCAAGGCCTTGAACAAATCCGTCACCAGCTTTCTTCCTGACACCTGCACTACTACTGTCACTATGTTTTTGCATGCGGTGACAAGAATATGCATTCTCATCATAAACCTTAAGTATACTATGCACTTAGCCATAGGTGCTGTGCTTTATAGAAGATGCCCAGAACTTGTCTTCTACAACTTAAGGACAAAGTTGGCCTGTACTTTTTTCCCGTGGTCTCTCCATTTCTTTGGCTCATCGTAATCACTCGTTGTAGTAATATTCATCCTTCTGTGATCTGGATGGGGTAACATTCTTTCACGGGAAATGGCATGTTGAATGGCAAGTTTGTATTAAGTTGCACTGTATTACCGGTTGTAGGATGACTTGGTAGATGGCATAGATGTTTATGTTTTTAGGGACTATCCAGGCTGGGATGTTGCTCAGTGGTAAAGCAGTTGCTTGACTTAAGAGAGACTCTGACTTCAATTCTGTATGTCAGGGTTCTCAAAAGGAAAAGAACCAATAGAATAAATATATATTAAACGAGAATGCATGCTATGCCTTTCTTATTTCATTTAGTAGGGTGTCTTCTGGGTCTACTCACCTTGTCACAAGCATTTCCAATGCTGAAGCTATTCCATTTTCTTTTCCTTCCATTTTTCCTTTCTTCTCTTCTTTTGGTGGTGCTGAGGTTTGATTGAGACAAGTTCCACCACTTTGCTGTGTTTCCAACCCAAAGCACGTTTCTTTCGTCCATTTGTCCATCAGTGGGAAATCATGTTGTTCTGTCTTGGCTATTGTGCCATAAATTTGGGAGTGCTTTATCTGCCAATACCCCAACAGGTTCTTATGGTTGAATTTCTAATATATCATGTATATATGTTTATGTGTGTATGTTTGTGTGTGAACATGTGTATGTGGTGTGTGTGTGTGTGTGTGTGTGTGTGTGTGTGTGTTCACATGCATGCATGGAAGACAGAGGCCAGTGGCAGGTATTCTCATCACTTGCCCCCTATGTTAATCTTTGACACAGGGACTTTCTCGGAGTTAAACTTGGAGTTTAGCAATTTGGCTGGACTGGCTGTCCAGCCAGCTCTGGGGTTCTCCCGCTTCCCCAAACCTGAGACTACAAGCTTGTACTTTCTGAGAACTGAATTCAGGTCCAAATGCTTATATAGCAAGCACTCTGTCTACTGAGCTTGTCTCCTCCTTTGCCTAAATACAGTCCTTTAGTTGACTGCTTCTCAGCTGTTTCATGGGTATATTGGGGATTTAGTGTATGAACTTCTATACTTTTCTACTTGTTTGAAAGTTTTTGCAATGGAAAGTTAAAAAATCCATAATTGAAATCCATAAATACCCATGACATTTTCAAGTTAAAAAGAGCGATTGGCAAAACAAACAAAGAAACAAACAAAAAGAAAGAACTTAATGTCATTTTCCCCCTAAAAACAACTTTCTCAAATCTCCTTATAGAAGCCCAGGTAGCCGTTTCTTTTGTTTTGTTTTAGATCCATTCATTATATAGTCTTGGATGCACTGGAAATCATTGAGTAATCCAGGCTGGCCTTGGAGATCAGCCTGCCCCTGCCTTTGCCTCTTTTTACAATACCTGGATTAAAGGTATGCAACACCATACTAGTTTGTTTTGAGTTTTTAAGCTTAAATGTGTTTATTAAAGTATTCTTATACATTTCAATACAGAAAACCTATCTACAAACTCAATTTAAAAGAAATTTTTTTTATGTCTGTCTGAGACAAGGCCTCCTTAGTAAGTAGTTTTGGCTGATCTGGAAGTTACTATGTAGGCAGGGTTGGCCTCAGCCTCCTGCCTCTGTCTCAGGAGTACTGGGATTAAAGGTGTGAGTCACCATACCTGCCAGCAACTGAACTTATCAAGAGTGAATTAAAAAGAAGAACAAAACCGTATTTATCATGAAACTCTGGGACAGAAGAAGACAGAGAAAAACAAAATCGATGCTTCCATTAACAGTGCTGAGTTTCTCAATGTACACACCACTCACAGAGTCTGACAGCTCCTTTTTGAGATGTTCCTTTAACAAATGAAAATGTTACTATTTCCTCTAGTTCTCAGCTCCATTGGTGGAAATCTGTTGAAAACATCTTCCCTGAACTTAGACTTCTCTCATCACCCAACAGCCTAAAAACAATGGTAGTGGCCACCGCGGTAGGGGCAAGCCGCCACGGTAGAGGCAAGCCTAAAAGACAGGACCGGCCCCGCAGTCACCAAATGGCCTCTGCCTCATTTTGATTCAAACACACCTCCTTCACAAGTGCTCTAGAAGGACTGAGAATCCGGCCTCAGCACTAAGCAGTGTTGCAGAAAGAGTTCATTTCCTGTTGATTTCAGGGTCTGTCACTCCCCTGCTGCTTGAAGTCTCCATTTAAATGAGGGGAGGGGCAGACAAAGAAGAATCCCTATCAGACAAGGACTGAAGCCTCAAGGGGGTTCGATTGAATCCCGAAGCTTTTCTTCCTCACTTCGGGGATATTTATGTCAATGTCTTAATAACAGAAGCGAAGCACTTTATTCACCCGGCACATGTGTGCACAGAGCAGAAAAATCCATTCGAGGTAGAGAAGACCAGCTCTACCTCAGACTGTGCTGGCCACAGTCTCCTCAGGGTCTCTCCAGGCGAGGACCACTTCGCAGAAGGCAGGTTGAATGCTGTCACTGCTGAGGCTGGAGGGAAAGCCCCCTTTGAAGAAACATTCATTTACTGCTTATTCCCACTGTGAATCTTGAATTCACAGGATACGTTTATTGGGAATAATTCTAGCTAAATGCAATTAAATCCTATTTTTGTAATGTTGGAATGACCTTGCACTGAAATTGCAAATACATGTATGGAGCTTAGAGTGGTTTCCAGCTGGGAACACTGCTGCTCTGTTCCAGTGTTGACAGTCATTAATTATTTCTATAGATAAACAAGTAAATCAGTAAGTTAGCCCCATTTGCATTTAGATAAACATGAAAGCAAATGAAGAGCTGTGAGCCATTGGTTTGGTTTTGCAAACATTCTATAGGCAGCAGGATAATGGGCTGAAGAGAGGGCCCAGGGATAAAAGGCATGGGGAACTGAGCTCAGTTCCCAGGCTCTGAGCCTGGTATGTCTGTGGGCTTGCAGGGGCAGCCCTGGAGAGGCAGAGGCAGAGACAGGTGGAGCCCTGGGGCTCACGGGCTAGGAAGCTAATTGCTGGGCTCCAGGCCTGTGAGAAGCCCTGCTTCAAGTCACAAGGCAGACAAACTGAGGAATAACGTCTGAGATATAGGATGTTCACCCTACATGCACTGCACACACAGAAAAAACGTGCCTCATGGTGACAAGTGTCCAGTACCAGTCATGTCTCACACCTCCACAAGTATCCCGTTATGACGAAACAGCATTTGGAGACTGCGTCGTCAGACTGATCTGTTGAAGGCCTGTGCTGTGCCGTCTCTACCACAGTGATACAGGATCTAATGCAGAAACTGGTACAGAATAGTCTCTTACAAAATAAAGCATATTTAGTGAAAAGATAAGTCAAACATGAAAAAAGTTGCAGGTTGAGAATCCCTTTGGAGAGCCAGGGAGATACTTGGATTTTGAAATAAATGCATAGATTTTACCATTTGAACATTGCCTGTCTGACAATTTGAACTCTCAAAAATTCTGAAAAACCTTCCCATGGCCAGCGTTTCAGAGTTTTAGATGAGGAATGCTCCATCTCTGTTTGTGTAACACACATGATTAAACAGCTTGTATCCACAATATATGAAAATTTAACAATAAAACACTTAGTAAGAAATGAGCATAAAGTGTGAACAGACACCTCACTAAAGAAGATGTGCAAGTAGTCAACATGGGTGGGAAAAGGGGCTCTGCTGCATGCCATCAGGGAAATGCAGATTAAAGCAGTAGTGTGAGGCTGGGGCTAACTTTCAGCCATTCAGACACCCAGACAACACGTTCAGAGTGTGTAGCCCAGCGTTCATTTAGTTCAGACTCACTCTCACGCTTGTCATGCGATTGACTAATTTTCTTCACTGGCTTGGTATGCAGACATCCATGCTTATCCACACACATGCGCAGATGAATCTATTCCTCCTTCTTTTTGTGTCTGGAAGGGAAGAGCATGAGGTGGCTTGCTCATAACTACAGCCAAGAGAAGGCCAAGAAAGGACAGCATGGTGACAGTGCAGCAGACATAAGCAGCAGTGTCACAGATTTTCTCCATGTTCACGTCCAGTATTCCTCCTTGTAGAACAAATTCTTAACAAGAGGATCCCGGATTCCCATCTGAACTGACCCACTAATCAGCTGAAGATTCGGAGTAAAATAATAACCATTCTCATTCTTGTTGACTAAATGCATTTTAGATCAGAGAACCTCTAAGGATTAGGAGTTTCCCCTTTGGGCCTGCCTGCAGTGGGAGTCATTTCAATGTGAAGTGTGTGGTAGAGAGATGGGAGAGGAAGAAGAGCAGAACAGTTTAAGCACTGTGAAGAGACTCACCAGGGTGGAGAGAACAGCCTGGTGTGAGTAGCCTGCCCTGGCCCCTGAGGCCATGGTGAAGTCTAGCCCATGCTGCCACTGAGGGCCCTGTCTGGGGTCTGTGGCCAGGCAGCAGTTGGGACTGACACCCAGGAGTTGACTGACAACGGGGTTGCAGGCAAAAGTAGCAAGTCAGAAAACGACAATTGTTTTTTTTTTCACTACTCACCAAATCCTGAGAATTTTATTGTTCAGTAAATAATATTTTTCTATTGCTCTGATCTCTTATCAGACTACTCTTGAAGAATCAATACTGATCACCATTTTTGATGCAAAAAATATTATGTAGTTTCTGAAAGCAATCCAATTGTTCATTCGTTAATTTTCATCTTTTGACATTTACTAAGTACTGCGAACTTAATATACATAAAGCAATAGCTTAAACCGTTTAAAAATGTGCCCCTTGAGCACATGCAATGCTTCCTAATGCTGCTTTATTGAGACTTGATGACTGTGATGTCATAGAATGCATTTAATACCATTATTTTTTGTTTTTTTCCATAAATCAATATCATTTACTAAATATGCTTTCAAATATGGTGTTTAAAAACAAGTAAAAAATTGGAAAGAATGTAGTATCATTTAAAATATATTAGAATTTACAAATAAATCATCATTTGTGTGACAAATTCATACATGTTAGGCAACTGAGCTGTGTACCTGCCTCAAGCTCCTACTGGAAAGGTCAATTATCAGGCATGAATTTGTTTAGATTTCACGAAGTAAGTGCTTGGCTTATTAATCTGTTCTCTCCTCATCCTGCCCTGGCCCTTTGGGAAACCTCTTTCCAGCACTCTCTATGCAGGTATTTACTTCAGAGTTGTGAATAAGAGTGAGTAGGTGATTCATCACCCACCCTGAGCTAGTTGAATAATCAGACAAGCAAGTAAATAATGATAGTACAAAAGACATGCGCAGGACTGGCCCCAACATCCTTGCTGTGGGGTATGCTGGGAACAAATACAGATCAATTCCAAAGCAACAGCCTGCTGAAGAAGGTTGAAGGTCAGGACAAAGTCAGAGCTGACCCAAGCTGGGTTTGCCGTACAGGTGCTCTCATGTAATGGAGGGGCATGGCTGTAAAAACCCTGTGGTTTTAGGAAAGCATCCAGGTTAGTGCAGTACCATGTGGATTGTGGAGAACAGAATTACAACATCGGGGTCTAGCCAAGAAAGCAAAGATTTGGGACATGGTTGTCATAAGGCAATACTCAGAGACTCAGACCCTTCATGACTGTTCTTCAGTCTCATGAGGATCACTCTTGTTGTTTAGGACAACTAGCATGTCTGTTCCTTGCTGAATTATTGGTAGTGACAGGATTCTCAGTACTCTAGTCATTTAGTACTGTAGTATTCTATGTATCATGTCCCTCAAAGGCTCACATTGGACAACTGTCCCCATCTGATGTCACTGGTTAAGAACACTGACGCTGGAGGAAGGAATCAGTAGGAGCTGGCCTGAGCCTCTGTAGCCTGGTGATGCTCCTGTCTGCTCTCTGCTTCCTGACTGTAGGTGCAGAGTTTTCGTCAGCCTCCCATGATGGAGGTAAAAGAAACTCTTCCTTCCCTAAGCTTCCTTTCGTCAGGTATTGACTCAGTAAGACAAGAAAAGTAATTGATGTACTGTTGCAAATATGAGATTTGAGAACACTAAAGCCTCAATGAAGATTAATGCCAGATAAAGACTTACCTTTCTGTAATTTTGCATGAAAGGAAATGACAAAACATGAGTTTTGTAAAATAAAAAAAAATGCATCAAAGGCTGACATTAGAGGCCAGAGTAAACATATATTACAGAGTATTTTCAAAGACACACACACACACACACACACACACACACACACACACACACATTCCCCCCCCATCCCCCCTCCCCCGCCCCCAAACAAGAGCGAGCATTTTAAACTACAGATATCTCTATCTAGAGCCCTAATGTAAGGAACATCTGTTTGTATATTTTGGGGGTATGATGTTTGGAATCTGAGGTGCACGTGAGGATAGGATTAGGAACACATTTGGGGACGTGAAATGCTAGAATGAGTGAGACAGACAGACGCTGACTGCTACATTTACTTCCACCTCAAATCATCTCAATGCCAACACCGCAGAGTTGAGCATATGATCTAAACTTTCACTTGTATCTTAAGCTCACTTTCTTTTTAACCCTTTCCTTAAAGACACTTATCTACTGTTATTGTTTTATGTTTGGGTGTTTTGTGTTTGTGCTGGGTAGTTTTATGTCACCTTGACACAAACTCAAGACATTTGGGAAGACAGAACCTCAACTGAGGAAGTGTCCTCTGCATTAGCCAGGCTTAGAGAAGCAACAGAACCAACAGAATAAATTAATGTGTGTGTGTGTGTGTGTGTGTGTGTGTGTGTGTGTGTACGCACATGCACACACGTGTGTTTGTTATAAGATATGTTTTGTGTATTTATTATATATTTATATAAGACTTATTTCTGACTACAGACACACACATATACACACCATACACACCATACACACACACACACACACACACACACACACACACACACTCACACCACACATCCCATATACACATTAGGATGGCATACAGGCTGTGATCTAGCTAGTCCAACAATGGCTGTCTACCAACAGGACATCCATGACTATGGTAATTGTTCAGTCTATGAGGCTAGATGTCTCAGTTGGTCTTCGGTATATAATGGAATCCTGAAGAAGTGCACTCTAGTGCCAATGAATGAATGAACCGGCCAAGGAGAGGAAGCAGGTAAAGAGAGCAAGCTCCCTTCTTCCATGTTCTTTCCATAGGCTGCTAGCAGAAGATGTGGCCCAGATTAAAGATAGATTGTCCCATTTCAAGAGGATTGGACTAAAAGTGAGTCTTCCCATTTCAAACAATTTAATTAAGAAAAAAATCCCTCACAGTTGTACCCAGCCCTTGGGTTAATTCTAGATGGAGTGAAGTTAACAGCCAAGACCAATCCTTATACCCTCGACAGACTGGCCTGTAGGCAAAGCTGTGCTACTTATAGACTGATGACTAATGTGGAAGGGCCACACACACTGTGGTCAGTGTCACCCGTGGGCTGGTGGCCCTGGGTGCTATAAGAAAGCAGGAGAGATGCGGACTGAGCCATTAAGCAGTTCCTGGGTGACTTCTGCTTCAGTTCCTGTCTCTTGGTCCTGCTCCTTGGTCTCAGTCTTCCTTGGATGATGGAGCACCAAATAAACTCTTTCCTTTCCATGTTGATTTCATCTGTGGTGTTTGATTACCGCGACAGAAACCTTAACTCAGACAGCCTATTTTTATGTATGTCACAACCTACATGCTGGCGCACAGAGAGATAGAAATGGGTGTCAGATGCTCAGAAACTGTAGTTCTGCATTGCTGTCATCTACTCCCTGGTCCTGGGAGCCAGGACTGAGTCCTCTGCAAGGGCAGCAGGTGCTTGAGCTATCTCTCTAGAAACCCTGTCCTCTGTCTGCTATCTCTTTAAATATCACCACTCCATCCAACTGTATGGGGCTCTTTTTGATAGATTCGTAGTACAAAGGTGATACGTGATGTGGGTAGTATCCTATTGTAGATGTGTGACCCACAGGAGTTTTAGCTGCCTAGAGAAATGATTTTGTTGAAACAGTGGTATACTTTTCAGAAGTTTTTGGCTAAGATTAAAACAGAACCAAAAGTAGTAAAGGAGGAATCAAGCATGGGGCGTATGGCCACTGGTTACAGAAACTGACTTAGACAGAGTTGATACTCTTTGTCATGAAACAGTTTCATAAGCTAAATCATATGACATATTAAACTCTTTAAAAGCAGCTGGTAAGATGCCATGAGATGCAGGAGAGCCTGAGTCTCCTTGGATGGGCTGCAAACAGGGTAGATTTCTCATTTTTTCTCTCTGATTCAGAATCCCTTTCAATCGATGACATGCCCATTTAAAAAATACGATTAGATGGAAATTTATCGAATGCAAACACACCCACTTCCTGAACTCAAGAGATGCATTTAATACGTCTGCTGACAGTTGGGACGTGCTCACAGGCTTGGAGAGTGGCATTGGGCTTCCTTGAAATTTTTTTAGCCAAGCATAATCTGGTTTAGAGTGAGAACATGGCGGGTGTTGCTAAAATGGTGAAGGAGGGCTGAGACTACAGCGTTTGGATTCCAGGCAGCAGGGTCTGGGATGTCCTTGCTTGTTTTATCTCTTTCTATCTGAGCGCTGTTTGTGCTTGTTCCAGCACAGACTCCATGCACTTTAAGAAGTTACTATAATGCTCTGTGTTTAAGGATTCTTGCGATCTTTTGTCTGGATCTCAGGAGCGGCTTGCCTACTCATTATGCACCATTAGGACCTCTAGCAAGCTTTCTCAGGGTTTGGAACTGGCTTTCTTAATTACTATGTGTGCTTAACCACCTCGTGGCTTTCACTCATCCCACATATTTTGCTGGCTTTCTATAGCAGAATTAAATATTCCTATGTGATATGCCAAATAGGGATTACATTAGCATTTGGATATTATATGGAGGTTGAAGGATCTTAAATATATACATACCTCAGTATATCTTAATGTGCATATATAAACACATGTGCACAACATGTGTGTATGGAAATTGAACTCAGGGTTTCTACTAAACAGAATCTCCCACCAAACATCATCTCTAGATTCAAATCTACATTTCTTAACTACAAATGTCAAGAATATGCCCATGTATCTGAAAGTATCAGTCCACTTTCAGCTTGCTGTTTTTTTTGTTTTCAATAATTTATTTATTTTAATTCGTTTTACATTCTGATTGTAGCTCATACCCCTCCTCTTCTCCTCCCAGTCCCCCCTTACACATCCCTCTCCTCATTACTTCCCCCCGCCCCCCCTTCTCCTCAGAGAAGCAGAAGTCCCCCCCCTGAACATCTAGTTACAGCAGGACTAGGCACATCCTCTCCCACTGAGGGTCAACCAAGCAGTCCAGGTATGGGAAGGGGATCCAATGACAGGCACTAGAGTCAGAGACAGTTCCACTCCAACGTTAGGGACCCACATGAAGACCAGGCTCTACATTGCTATAACTGTGTCGGGAGCCTGGGTCCAAGCCCTATATCCAGCGTGCTGTTCTTAAATCCACTTGTTTATTAATGTTGAGTTCATTAGAGAACATGGCAGATGCTATTAAATAACTAAGTTCAGCTAATTTTAGCTGGCATTCATCTTGAGATTTTATTTTTTTACTAGAATTTGCACCTGACGCTGTTTCTCCAGGTGTAACACACATTCATGTTGCCCTCTCTACGTCGCTCTTTCCATATTGAATGACTTCAGTTATCTGAACCTACATGTGATTGTTCTTATTATATCTGACTTCAGTTATCTGAACCTACATGTGGTTGTTCTTACTATATCTGACTTCAGTTATCTGAACCTACATGTGATTGTTCTTACTATATCTGACTTCAGTAATCTGAACCTACATGTGATTGTTCTTACTATATCTGACTTCAGTTATCTGAACCTACATGTGATTGTTCTTACTATATCTGACTTCAGTTATCTGAACCTACTTGTGATTGTTCTTACTATATCTGACTTCAATAATCTGAACCTACATGTGATTGTTCTTACTATATCTGACTTCAGTTATCTGAACCTACATGTGGTTGTTCTTACTATATCTGACTTCAGTTATCTGAACCTACATGTGGTTGTTCTTACTATATCTGACTTCAGTTATCTGAACCTACATGTGATCATTCTTACCAGAGGCTTGAGCATTGCTTGTGTGTTGTCAATTTGAACTAGCCTTGGGGATCTAGATTAACACTTTGGAAATAAAGCTATTTGTAAGTAGAGGAGCTTCTTTATTTTCAAATTATTTATTATAATCATTTTTCATAAAAAGGGAAGAACAAACAATTAAAAATCTTTGAGCGATGAGATGCTTTAACAAAATGGCCCTTTCCAAAACAAGCATGCTGAAATCTATTTTAGCCGGAAAGGTAATATTATAAAACTTTATTCAGCAACATCATGAATATAATTATAAGATATTTAGAATAAATTCAATAAAAGGATAATGAGTTTTAAAATTTCAGGAATAAAATATGCCCCCTCCATCCAAAAAATATCATGGTTATGGCCCATTCTCAAAAATCGTAGAGGTCCCTTAAAGAGATGCTTAAATGCTTAATTTAGCTGGAAGAATGACAGGCCAAAAATTAAGAATTGATGAATAAGAGACTGGAGAGATGGTTCAGGGAGATAAGCACTTTCTGAGGAAGTTGGAAGACCTGATTCGAATCCCCAGAACCTGTGTCAAGCTGGGCTTGGTGGTGCCATCCCCAAACCTCATGATCTCATGGTGAGATGGAACACAGATGCAGGAGAATCCTGTGTGCTGCCCTGGTATATTCATTGGTAAACCAGCAAAAGACCCTGTCTCAAACAAAGAGCAAGGCAAGGATGACCTCTGATGGATGTCCTCTGGTAGACATGTGCATGCTGGCCTCACACAGATGAAAACTAACAGAGCCAGGTAGCTGTGGTATGCAACCGAGACCAATTATATCTTCAAGTGATGCCATGGTTGCCTAGGACGCACAGTACCCTTCTGGACTGTTTCTTGCTAGATGGGAAAATTATAATAGAAGACGTGAAAAGTATGTCTTGGGACATTTTCTTGGTTAGCAATTGATACAGGTAATGCTGCCCAATGGTGCGTGGCACAGGGCACTATTAGAAAGCTGAGCAAGCTTAGCAAATCGTGAGGACAAGCCAATAAGCAGCACTCCTCTGTGGCTGCTGCCTCAGCTCCGGCCTCCACATTCCTGCCTCGAGTTCCTGCCCTGACTTCTCTCCGTGATAATAGAAGTATAAGCCAAATAAATACTTTTTTTGCCTTTTTTTTCTGAGATAGAGTTTCACTATCTTGTTCTGGCTTTCCTATAATCATATAGAGTAGGCTGGCCTTGAACTCACAGAGATACCCCTGTCTCTGCCTCCCACATGCTGGGATTAAAGCTGTGTGCCATTGCACATGATGTTTGTCTATGGTCTTTATGATAGCAATAGGAGGGTGTTGTGTGACAAAACTTTTTCTGGGAGGTGAAACCATATATCTACTCACTTCAGATAGGAAACCCAGACCAGACCAAAGGAGAGATACTGTAAGATGTGTATGGCTCAGGGTCTCTAAGACTAAATTCTTAGCACAAAGCATGTTTGGTCCAGAGGGACAGAAGGCGGGGAATGAGAGACTGAGAAGATAGAGGCTGAGGGAGAAGGGAAGGGAGCAGGAAGAGGGGGCAGGGGAATTTGTCCTGGAGTGGGACAAAGGACTGCCTCTGGATAGAAGGGAGACACACAGGAAAATGGTGGTTTATAAAGGTAAAAAGGGGAAACCCTGTGAAAGGATGAGTTGTTTAATCTTAATTGGGCATGTTAATTAGGTGAGCCAAAAAGGGTTTTTGATTGCTCAACTTCAGTACTGTGATAGCTGGGCCTTGGTAGTCGGCCTCAGGAGCAGGAAATGGCCAAATACTGGACCTCGGTGGCTGGCAAGGCAGAGGGAATGCGGGAGAAGGACCAGGCCTGCCAGAGCCGTGCTTGCCGTGCCCGGGGTGGCGAGAGTCTTTCAGACACCAGTAGAGTCCAACTTGGTGAGCCGGTGAGTGTCACTGTGGCTGCTTACAGGGTATGGGTGCGGAGTCACTTGCAGTAGCAGCTATGTCTGATTCAAAGACGGCTGCATCACCCAGGCCCACCCTCACACCAGTGACATCTCACAACAGCTGGAAACCTGGAGCACACTGCACCTCCTCAAGGCATCTCAGCGCTTGGAAAGCTTCCTTTTCAGTGACTCAGTGGCTCTAAAACCTCTCCCAGGCAGCTTGGCTGGCTTCTGCTTTTTCCAGACAGCTGGTCTGGTCTCAAGAGTGTTCTTTGAAGCTTATCTGGTCTGAGAGGGACTCTCAGCTTTTATTTTTTTGCTTTGGCAGGGCCTAGTGAATCTGGTCTGCTTCAGGGACATCCTGAAGCTATTTTGAGTGGTTTATCTTCTTTCTGTTTAAAGAGGTTCCCTCCAGGGTGAAGTATTTCAATCTTTGAGGAAACTGTTGCACAATATAAGTGAAGCAGGACAAACGGCTGTATAGATGTGCAGTGGGATGAAGAAAAAATCCGGACAGGAGTTTCATGAAGCATAAGTTGAATTTTCATTAAAAAAATTCACTTTATAGCCTGCCCTGCTGCGAGGGCTTAAAGCAAGGATGGTGAAGAAAGAGATGAGCACTTTCAGCAAAGACACCTTAGTCTCTGACATCTTTCTTGGGAGGCTCCCCTCCCCCAGGCACCAGGAACAAAGCAGAAGCTGATTCAGGTCCCAGATGAAGCCATTAGGGTGACCACAGCACATCTCGTTCTGGTATGGAGCTCAAAGAGAAGCATGGGTGTGCTGAAGGGACACAGAGCGAGCTTTCAGGAGCATGCACTGACCCACGCTGTCCCCATCCAAGCGTCAAAATGAGAGTCAGTTTAAGGGAATCTGTCTGTAAATGCTGATAAGGCAATACCAAAAGCTGAGGGAAAAGAAAAGGAAAAATCCCAGGTAATTAGATGTGGACCCAAATGGGAAAATTGCTGTTTACAGCCACAAGTGTATCAGTCGGTTCAAACAATGACAAACAGTTGAGTCTAAAAGCACGTATTAATTACAAAGAAGTGATCAGGCCTTTAAATGGGAGAGCGGACAGAAGCTACATTAACCAGGGCATCAGATACTTCACTGTAGTAGTTTGGAATAGGTCCTCCTGACACAGCATGGCTTCAACTGCTCAACCTGCATTTCACCAAGCGGAAGAGCTCAGACAAACTGTGGGACACCTCTGAGACAAGTGAGGCCAAGGCAGGAGCAGCAAGTTGAAAGGATCCACCTTGGATGGATGGAAGGATCCAGACACAGAGAGGATGAACTATTCAAAGGGTCATGATTTCTGCAGCTCTTCCTGAAATGTCTATCAACAGTCTCTCTGCGTTCAGTGCTCAGAATGTACTACAGTGCTTAAAATCGCTGGCTTGGTGTGAAGGTTAGATCGAGTTTTATTGTCTGACCCGCTCCAGTTTTTCATAAGGTCAAAAGATCTGTCAATATAAATTGTTGAGCAGGGGTAAATAGAAATATTTTGGGTAGAAACAGGTAATGTTTACACCAATTTAAAGGCCTGAATTTTGAGCAGACACTTTCTGCTCTTAATGTTTCATTTTAGCACTGGGCTGCAGTTAGCCATGCCACTAAAGCTGGGACTTCTGAGCTTGTACTCCTATGAGGGGACACGCTTGGGACCAGATTTGGTCTCCTCTTATGTGCCTAGGAGCTCTGGGAAAACAGAAAATATAGCTATTTGCTGAGCTGTAGATCATTATTGTAAGAAGCAGAATTGTGAAGATAAGGGTAAAAAGAACCAGAATACTGGAAAATTCTGGAATTTGTCCATAACCTTTCCTTTCATTAATGTGTAGATGAAAATGCACACCAGTGCAGAGAACTGAGTTTCTGTTTCGATCAGTTTTCAGATTTTAAAGCACACATTTAGGTAGGAATAGACCCCAAACACTCCTGAGTAGGTACAGTAGTGAGTGCCGAGTCATGCCGTAGTGTTTGTGTAGGAAGAAGCGTTTCCCAGAGGCTGAACTCTCAAGCGGATGAAGACAGCACCTCGCGCTGAGAGCAACAGGAACTAGAGACCCGAACACTGAGTCTTTTATCGTCTTTCTAGCCTTTCCTTTTCTTTTTTTCCTTTCTTCTCTTCTCCTTCTCCTCCTTCTCCTCTTCCTCCCCTCCTTTTCTTTCACTTAGTTTTATGCTCTGATGTTCCTCTATGGAGCAGGGAATAAACTCACTGAAAACCAAGGTGTGCTAGAATTTATCATTGTGCAGCATTTACTACGTGAGAAAGAGAAACCCTCAGTGTTGGATTCAATTCGAAATGCCCAGTGGAAGGAATTTGATTGGCTGCTTTGGGGTCAGGTGTCTCCTTCTGGACCAATCAACTGCGATTGGTCTGGCGGGCTTATGTTCCTAAGGAATTATGGTCCCAGAA
Organism: Apodemus agrarius; assembly: GCA_964023405.1. NCBI lineage: Eukaryota > Metazoa > Chordata > Mammalia > Rodentia > Muridae > Apodemus > Apodemus agrarius. The sequence continues at coordinate 157,913,921 of OZ030009.1, read as the reverse complement.
GTTGGAGCTGTTGAACAGTTGGAGAGCAGGGTGCAGGTCTGGCAGTGCCATAGGTGCCCATTATGTGGGAGTTCCGGGTTTTACATTTACTGTAAGTTTAACTACAGAAAAGATGAAACAAGATCAAATCCTATAAGAATGTAAAAAACAAGTCCGTCATTGAATGTTGTGTGGAAAAACAAAAGTCTTGGGACTCCGAGGAGCTCATTGCGTTTCCAGAGAAAAATATAATAAGAGACACTGAGTAGTATAAAACCTGAGCAAAATAATTTTTTTAACAAGTGAGCTGAATCATAGTTTCTTCTTGGGTGGAGTGAGAAAATCCTATGGTTTAATTTTGCTTGTGAGTTTGAGAGTTTAGAGCGAAAATATGTGGTGACATCATTATGACTAAGAAAATTGCAAGTCATACAGAGGAAGAGGTTTGGAAAGGTTACACAGAATTGCCAGCTAAAACTGTCCCTTTAAAGGCCAGCAAACTCAAGTCTGCAACCATCGTGTTTGTTTTTAAGCTGTACTAGACACCTACAACTGATTATCTTTCACTTCATTATGCCTGGTATTTTGTCAAAAAGATTTGGAATCCTTTCCAAACTACACAAAAGGAAAAAAAAATTTCCCTTCTAAAGCTTTCTACAAACTGTTGAGCACTCTCCAACTCTCTTCTTTTGATGACAAGAAGCAGCAAGAATCATGTCTCACAATGTGATGGACTGCATACATTACTTTAAGGAACAGACTTGGGTGCATTTCCAGTTACTGGAGTGTGACATTACGGGTAGCAAAAGGAGCCAAAATTACTCAGTCTGAGCGGAGGATGTTAAGAATATGTTATGTGTGCTGAGCTATAGATAGTCTTTCTAGTTATACAACTAAGTACCAGGAACATGGGTATTCTTGCATGATGTGAAGATACCTATTGGTGCTAGAGGTTTTTGGTTTTTTTGTGGGGGTGTTCTGTATGGTCTGGAGAATAATAATCATGCTTTTTAGTTGTGTATGAATGAGTTTATTAAGCATATAATAAAGAAAAAGATCAAGTAGCAGATAGATAGATAGATAGATAGATAGATAGGAAGAAAGTAGCAGGTAAAGAGTACTACATCATCCAATCAGAAGTCGACAACATCCAGTAAAGCCAACTATAGTAGCTTGATTGAGAGACCAAGCAATGGGAATAACATCAATTAGGGGGCCTACAGCATCCTGCAGAGATGGACTGGGGATGTCAAGGTGGTTAGCTCGAGTTCCTGCTAGAGCTGTCTCTGTGGAAGGGCTTCCCACTTCCTGTTTCCACCACACAAGCTTTTATTCCACAGGATAAACAATAGGAACCGGTTGTGAGTAGCTTTTGCTACCCTTCCTAAGCTCACGGAACCAGCTGCCCTGCTAGCCCTAACCCAGCTTCCTTTGAATCCTCAGATAAAAGACAGACACACAGTTGTTTAATTTCTGCTTGCCTTTTGACACAATTGCTGAGTGCTGCCTATCTCCCACCTAGAAAAGCACGCCCTTATCAATGTTCTTATCTCTGTACCTCTCCACCTGCCCTAAACTTTAGTTGCTCAGTTGTATCTTGTCCCTGCTAAACACAACTGCCTGACTGTGAGAGCAGCCACAGGACACCGCTCCACCTGAGATCTCACATGACTGGTCACATCTTTCTCAGAAGCATGGTGAACTCTATCTCTCTTACCTTGCATTTGTCTCTCTTCCTCCAGGGACTAGGATGTCCTAGTCTTTATGTCTTTACTGAAAAAGGGATTTTGCTACAATACCCCAAATGGGCTAGTATGGTGTGCACAGGAAACTGCTGTCATTAAATAATTTATGTTTTCCAACATATTAATTTCCAACATGAAATACGGTATTCTATGAATAGTAGCAGAAGAGCAGACTTAGGTGACTCTTACCTACATTAAACCTCTCACATCACTGGGGGGAAGAAAGCAGGAATTTAGGGCACAGAAATATACACAGCATATATTCTTGTAGAAATTAAAATTTGAAAACATTGTTTTGTTTGTCAAAAATGATCAGGGTAGAAGACTAAAATGAAGTGTGGAATCTGGTGTGGTGATTCACACCTTCAGTACCAGCACTCGATGTAGAGATGGGCTGCTAGCTGAGTCTGAGGTCAGCCACGGCTACAAAATGAGACCTTTCCACAATCAACAACAAGCAAGCAAGCAAGCAAGCAAACAAACAAACCAAAAAACAAACAGTGTAGAGATTGAGGGGCTGGAGCGATAGCTCAATGGTTAAGAGCACGTACTGTTCTTGTGCCCAGAACTCACAATTACTTGAACTCCAGCTCCACGGACTCTGATACTCTGGCTGCCTTGCTGCCTGAACCCCATGCACATCACCGTAGCCTCCTCTTAAGAAAAGAAATTTAAGTAAAGAAAATAAAGAAAGCAAAAGTAAAAGAAATTGGAAATTGCTCATTTCTTTCTTGGTAACAAATAATTGTGTGTGAAAAATGCACCAGCTTTAATTTTAAAAAGAAAGAAAGAAAGAACGAAAAATGTCTTGGGCAAATTTTTAAATCATTATTGACCTCAGATTTTTAGGTGCCTGAAAATTGTAGATAAAAGAACCATAAGTGATACATGAGAAGTAGATCGTCACAACATGAATATTTGATTCAGTAATCGATGTTTCATGACTGCCACATAAATCCTGCCATGGTCCCTAACAAACTGGCATTATATGAAACATCCCCAAAGCTGGTTTTAGCTGAGAAAGGGCCCAAAAAATGGGAACACGGGCGTGTTTTTCCCATTTCCAGGGTAGGAGCAACAGATCTAGACCAGCAATTGCTGATTCTGGCTGCTCTGTGTTTATGTTTAGTGATTACAGAATTCTGCTTAAATAAAGCAAGTAACATTCCCTTCAGAAAGACAAGGAGACCAACTTCTGACAAAGAAGAATAGTTCTACAATGCAAAAAAGAAAGCAACTTCAGAAATAATGTTCCATGGAAATACAGTCCAAAGCAGGAATGTGGTAATGTCTCCTGAGCACGGAGAGTAGTTAATGGGTTTTATGTCTTCCCTCAGTTTCCCCCTTAACATTATTTCTAAGTTAAAAGAGCTTTCCAAATCCATGACACAGCAGGAGACTTTTAAAAATATTGATTCTTTTAAGCTTTGGTTGGCTTCTCCTAACTTAGAAACATTTCAAAAAGAAACATGGTATCCAGAAAATTCTATAATATCAGTTTCTTATTTAGTGTTTTAAAAAAGAAACTTTACAGTAACCTGTAAAATTTGTTTAAACAGAACTCATTTTTAAATATAATATACATATGATAATTTTATGAGCAAGCCAACTTATCCACAGAATAATTAATATTTATAAAGGAACAAAGATTTAGAAAATATGTTTGGCTATTTGCATGATTTTAGTAGTCCCACTAGATTTCTTTATGTCTTCCTCCTTCCCTCCCTCTTCCCCCCTGCCCTCCTCCCCCTCCCTCCCTCTCTCCCTCCCCCTTCCTTCCTTCCTTCCTTCCTTCCTTCCTTCCTTCCTTCCTTCCTTTCTTTCTTTCTTTCTTTCTTTCTTTCTTTCTTTCTTATTTTCTTCCCTTGGAGAAGGAGAACAAAGAGCTGGAAATCTTTTTTCCCCCATGGCTTCAACATTTCCAGAAATGCTCGATCTCTTTTTAAGATGTTACTGGTGTGGATGGCAGTCATCAGTGGGACCTTCAGACCTGACATTTTCCGATCCTAATGAAAACTTGGCAAAGTGGTGAAATGATCTGTGCTTAGTTGAAGCCAAACGCTGTGCCCAGTTTATGATTAGTTCGCTCATTCATGTCTAAGCATCTAAGCCCCCCCTTTTTTCCTTTACAGCACTGAATTTTGGAAGACAGTCGCTCCCAGTGGTCAGCACCCCAGAGGTGACTCTGTGCCTTGCAGGATCTCTATCCATGACTGGACAGCCTTTGGTAACCTTTGCATAGAAGTGAAACCATTGTGCTAAAGCACTTTGGACTTCACCTCTAGTAGGGGAATCAAAGCACCGTCCTGCTTTTAATTAGTATCTTGTCACATCATGAGCGCCTGTAAAAACTGTTATTTCATTTGTCTCAAATAAAATGTATGCCACACGAGTGGTTGCAAGCACGGTGGTGTGCTTAGGGAGGCATGTAGAAACAAAACAGCGCTTTGTAAGGCTGTGTCAGGGAACATAAGGAAAGCAGCAGCAAAGAAATTAAGCACCAAAGGCACTGCTCAGGGGGGCGATGTCTAAAACACGTCGTCAGCACTTCACCTTTCTACTGCAAAATATTCAGAAGCATGATTTCTTCCCCTTATTTGTGGCAAATAAGTACAACCAAACAAACTACATAATTTTGAAACAAAGAGTTGCTAGAGGGAAAGCTATAAATAATCAGCCTCAGTCCACAGGCTAGCAGTTTTAGCAATAAAGAGAAAAGAACCAGGAAGCACCCATTGACTGCAAGGAGGAACCTGAGGTATAATTACCAGTTCGTAATCTCCGTGACCACTTCCCTTCTCAATGGTCTCCTCTTGAGGAGCCTTCTGCACCTGGCACTTGAGTGCAGGGGCAGCTGAGAGACAGACACAGGGGCCCGGCGACAATGGGCTGCGTCTGGGCCCTCTGAGCAGGTCTGCACCTCCTCAATGGCTGCAGATGTCTGGGAAGAATGCTTCCTGCGAGGTTCCCTCCTCTAGTTCTAATCCCAGTGCTCTTGTAACAAGCAGCCTGAACTTGAGAACAGAAAGGCCAGGCCTGAATGAAGGCCCTTCAGAACGCCTTGACAGGCTGGGCCTCTCATGTTCTAAGCAGGTTGTGAGCATAATTCACAATAAAGGACCAAGTTAATTTAGTTTTTTTTCACATTATAATACTCTGCTTCTGGTTTTTCTATAAACTGATCAGTTTGTCTGGTGGCATTTTCTGAATTTTAAACATACACATAAACGGCTTAGGCTATAACTGGTTTTTATTAAACCATTAAAAGGGAGTACTAAAAAGGGGTTTAAATTCAGGTGCATCCAATAAAACCATATTTGAGTTGGCAAAGATGCAGGGGCATACGTTTTTGGGTTGAGCCAGTGCTGGAAGTTAATCACCTGTATTATCTATAGTTAAAGGCAATGCTGCTTCAATAAAAGCCCTCTTTATAATTTCTATTGACGATTGTCAGGGTGTGTTCTTGACTGATGAATTAACCTGATGGTAAGAGGCAAGTGATATATCCATTAGAATTACCGTGTTTAATAGGGATTTATGCTCCCGTGACTTTCTGAAGATGGACAAGGAGTTCAAGGAGACTCCTCAGGGCAGCATGAGCCCACTGGGGTAGTAGGCTCGGTGTGAGCACTCTCCTTACCGACGGTGTCGAGCTGAGGGAAGACGGTCTTTGTTAACAGAGGTGCTGGACATGCGATTTTTATCATTACTGATTGATTCTAAGGGAAAGGGAATCTTGTCTTCATCTCTCACGGAATAGTTTTTGAAATTTTGGCCAAGCCGGAATCTCTGACCCTTTTTAATTTGCCTTACTGTGTCATCTGCCTTCCTCTGAGAAACACTGGCCCTCCTCCCTCCTGGAATTTGTTGGCACTATTTAAATTGTCCCTCGGAGTTGCCTGAGAGGCAAACTAGGCTGTGTCAGAGGTCAGAATCCAAAGAATGGGATCGCAGAGACCTCAACACACGTGCTCAGCCCCTTGGGTCTACATAGCAGTAAATGCCCTGAGCTGTTTTTTAGGTATACCATGGGTATGTTTAAAAACATTTAGTGTGTGGTATGTGATCTCTATGTGTGTATGTGTTCATGTAGGCGTGTGTGTACATGCATGTATGTATGTATCCATGTGTCTTCCTTGGTGCCTCTCCACCTTACTTCACTAACTGAACTTTTAGCTCATTGACTTGAGTAGGTAGGTTAGCTAGTGAGCTCCAGGGATTTGCACATGGTTCTTCCCCCACACTGCTGGGGTGCCACCATGCCTTGCTTTGTATAGTGTGTTGGGATTAGAACTCAGCTCCTCATGCTGGATGCCAGGCAGGCACTGAGCCATCTCCTTAGCTCCTCAGATACTTTCCTTTTTTCTTTTACTTGATTTCTGTCTAGGATATATGCACTCATTTTCTGGAGAGACTAGTTATCTAAATCCAGTGCTTTAACTAATGATCGTATCTAGATGTACTGAATATTAGTTCTATTTAAGACGCTCCTCCTGTGACTGCATGCACATGTATAAGTGTGTGTGTGCGTGTGTGCATGAACATGTGCATGCGTGTGTACATGCATGCACATGTGTAAGTTTGTGTGTACATGTGTAAGTATGTGTAAATGCATGCATGCACATGTGTAAGTGTGTGTGTATACATGTGTGCATGCACATGTGTAAGCGTGTGTGCTGCTGGGGATCAAATATGGTCTTTCACATGCCCGGCAAGCACTCTGCCATTGACCACATATCCAGCTCACTAAACACCATTTTAAAAAGTCTACTACTATCACTTAGGTGCATTTTACAGGGAGGCTTTGTCCGCGATGCTGTTTGCTATGGAGAGACAGTGCTCTCACAGGGTACTTCCTGGCAAACATTCCTCGATTTCACTTCTGAAATAAGGAAATTAGACTAGACTGTGGAATTGCATCCATTATTTGGGAAAGCTTGTTGTAAGGTTTTAGTGTGTGTGTATATACACCTTCTGGGAGTTTAATGGCTATAAATCCCCCACACACACTATTTTTATTATGTCAGTGAACCAACTAACTTTTATGTGATTCTTATCACCGACCTCTTTCTCTACCTCTTGTGAACTGAAATGACACAGTCCAATTGGGCTCTTGAAAAGATGTGTATGTTTATAGACTTCCCTGAAGCAGGGCTCTGTTTGAGAACCGAGCCAGAGGGGCCAGAGAGATGGTTCAGCCTTTAGGAGTGCCTTTCAGCTCATTCAGGCTCACAGTCACTGTTGCTCCAGCTCCAGGGAATTGGACACCCTCTTCTGGTTGTGGTACGCACACACACACACACACACACACACATACACATAAGTGAAAGTAAACACAGATGTTAAAAAAGAAGCAAATATCACAAAAAAGATTACCCAAATTATTGTCGCGTGTAGGAATGCACAGCTATCTGAAGCTGAGGCTCCAGTGTGACCTTTTGTTTTGTGTTTTTTTTCCAACAGAGTTGTGCACAGTAGAGAAACAATAGAAACAGAAGCAATACATGATTCAGCTTTCAGCTTTAAAAATTGATGAGCCTATGGGTTCAAGTACACCTGGACTTGTATAATCCCAGTGTTGAAACTTGGTTTTCAATGAATTCAGATAGTGCATTCCACACAATGACAACCAGCAGCAGCAGCAAGTGCAAACCCACCAATTCCTTCAAGACCAAGTGTGTCTTAACCCTTACAGGAGAAATACCATCTGGAGAAATTAAAATGAAAGTTTTGAAAATGTTCTAGAATTTTGCATTTATACTGAAAAAATAATACCCCATTATTTGTAGGATAATTGCAGTACTGAAGATGAAATAATGAAAATATCATCGAATGTGTAGTCTCCTGCAAATTTGTCTGAAGATCCTCCCAGATAAAACATTGCCCAGTTTGAACACTAGCCACAATACGATAATAATTTTGGCTCTGGAAATGGATTTCCAATTTAGGACATTTTTTCAGACTAGAAACGAAAATGGATGAGAATATCTGGTGGGAAGTCACGACTTGATGATGAAGAGGAGGCACCAGGGGAAGATTCTGTGCACTGAATACCCACGGGGCTCTGGGCTGATCTCCCAGAACAGCCACATAACGGAGCGGCGGCTGTGTCTGTCTTGCAGTGAAGGAGGGCTGTGGACAGAGCTGCTGGGGAGAGAGCAGGCAGGACAGAGCAACGCCGGGGAGGGGACTTTCACCATCTGGACCGAAGGGCAGTGTGAGCCCTGGCTTGGGCACTGACGAGAATAATAGGTGGAGAAGCCCAGCAGCCCTGAAGGGTGGACGCGGCCTTAGCAACCACACAGCTATTGTGCTGCAGACAGACAACACACATGCAGGGAGGACTGGGCCAAGGGAAAGGCTTTCTGAGGAGAGCCAAGAAGGGAGCTAGACCAGTGAGAGGCGGCTCGAAGTCCTGGGAAGGTTTCAGTAGGAAAAATGACCAGAGTAGAGGCTAAAAATCCACGTCCCACGCACATTTGGAATTTAATATGCCTTTTAAAAAATTAAAGGTTAGTACTTGGGTATTCTAACAAGCATTGCTGTGTATAGACTTCTCTACAGCTTCGTGCCACACAACAGTAACTTTCTTCGGTTTATGGATTGTGAGAATTGGGAATTTGGACAGGCTACAGAAGGGATGGCCTTTCAAAGGCCCCGTGACTCACAGAGCAGAGCCTGAATCATCGGCCATCTCATAGAATCCTGGACGTGGCTGCTGGCTGGGATCTCACTGAGGTGCCGTGCCCTGGAAACGCCTCCTGGCCCCTCCCTGCGCCCTCTGCACCACAACCTGAGTTTGAAGAGCAAGTAAGGACAGGGCCTCCTGCCGGAGCAGCGCCACCCTTTAGATGCTGAAGCTGTACAGCGCCCCTCGTCCCTCCTGGCAGGCTGGAGCTGAGGGTGCTCAGGCTGCCCGGGGGCGGGGGTGGGGGAACGTGTTAGGATGACTTCCTAAGAGACATAGAATGAGAGGTCGTGTTGCCTGCCATAGCTGAAGAGTGGCATTTTATCCCAGCGACTGTCACTGCTGGTGAAGGTGAGGTGAGGCGAGGCTTGAGGTCAGTGTCTTTTGTCAGTTGTTCTGAGATCTGAAGCTCAGGGAAAGACTCTGGAGGGAGGGATCGATGCGATGCGCATCTTTACTGGAGGCCCCCTGCCGTCGGTGCCGGTGCCCCTGCGCACTGGCTGGGCATGAATCTGGGCATTGTGGCCCCATTGAGGCTCCTGGCGTCCCAGCCAATGAACGAGGCTTCAGAAATTAGGGCTGGAGAGGTGGCTCTGTGACAGAGCCCTTACCCAGTGACACGCATGATGCCTGAGTTTGGCCTCCAGCCCCATAAAAATGCAATAAAAATAAATATAGCTCCAGAAATTAGAGAACGGGGCAACAACAATGTTGACTTTTTATTTTTATTTCCCCTTGACAGTAAGTCATACTTTTTAAAAATTAATTTTTATTATTTTATGCTTTTTAAAAATATAAATTTATTACAGCTCACAACAGGCTCCAGAGCAACACGCCCTCCTAGCTTTAGGCAGCAAAGGTGCCTGGAAATCAGATGTTTGCAAGGAGTAAAAGAGAGTGACTGTCACCTCAGACACAAACAGCAGCTTACCTTTGCCTGGTTTCTTAGTTCCTGCTGCGGCCAGGGGACCTCCTGATGACCTTTGCTTTTGCTATAGTTGTTTTCTGCTTGAAGCCTCATCTCCCCATCCATCTGCCTGGCCTGCTTCTTGACTGGTTTCAAGAGCGTCTTGCTGCCTTTGTGACCGGACATGGCTCCTGGGGCGCCTTCCTCAGGCACCAATCCTAAGCAACATATTATTAACTCTTAAAATACATCTTCAATTTTAAGAATAGTGAAATAGCAAAACAAACAAACAAAACCAAGATAAAACAAACAAACAAACAAACAAACAAACAAACAAAAAACCCCAAACCCAACCAAACCAAACCTCAATGAAGCTTGAGTGTTCTTTCCAACTACTTTCTAATTAATGAGCAAATACTGGCTGCCACCCAGGCGCTCATGGGGTGGGTGGGCACGGGTGGCTGAGATGAAGGAGGAAGGCGAGAATGGCCGGAGTCTTGGAGGTCTGCAGTTGTCGGAGGGAGGGGAGGAGCGCACTTAAGGAAGCGGCCTGGGGGACTCAAGCCAGCAGGAGCTTCAGACTCATCAAGCCAGCAGCCAGGGTTCACGGCAAAGTCAAAACAGACTTAGATCCCTTCTTTGGTGAAGGTGACTTTAGCTAGAACTCAAATTAGCTCTAGTGCAGACAGTTAAAACCAAATCCTGAGATTCAGAATTGAACGGTCCTATCTTTTCCTCTTTTATCCCCACTCATTTTGAGGGGGGGGGGCAGGGTCTTTCTATGTCCTGTTCAGGATCCTGGCTGGCTTTGAACTTCTGGCGCTCCCTCTGGCTCTGAATGCTGAGCTGTACCTGCTCCCCTCTGTGTTCTTAACTATTTCATCACGGGTGTAAAGGATGCATTATGGAATTCATGTATTCAATGTTCTGCATTTTCTTGTCTCATAATGAATAAACTAAGTAATTTGTTTTCTTTTCTGACAACGGTCTTCCTTGTAGCTTTTACAGTGAGTTGGAGCTCTGTGTAAAGAAAAACTCAGTAACGAAACTCAGAGAACATAACCACTTATTTTGTTACCACAAAACCATGAGAGAAGGGAAAGTACAGGTAGTGACCAAATGATTTCACCCCTACCTAAGGTTTTTAGTTACCTGCTTCTAGACCTCCATGCACATTAACATGATTTTTTGTACTAGGTGTAAATATGCAAATTGTCTTTTATACTAGTCTCCCATCCAAGATGCTCCAACCTTCTCCCCAAGACTGCTGACTGTCATATTGTCGATCAGTCTCTCTCTCCCTCCCTCTCTCTCTTCTCTCTGTCTCTCTTCGTGTGTTTGTGTGTGTGCGTGCAGTGTGCATATGTGTGCATTCCTGTGGTGACCAGAAGTCTGACAGGTGTCTTCCTCAGTATCTCTCCACTTTATTCCATGATCCAGGTTCTGTGATTTTGCTGGATTGGCTGGCAGGAGAGCGCTACCATCCTCCTGCCTTTGCCGCCCTGGCACTGGGATTACAGACCTGTGTGTGCCGCTGTGTTTAGCTTTTAACAGGAGGGTCGAGGATCTAAATTCGACTCCTCAGGTTTGCAATGCGAGCACTTTATCAACTGAGTCGTCTCCCTAGTCCCTTAGATAATTGCAAGAATTACAACCAGGCGGGACATCCATCTCCATGATTTCTGCTCTTATGTGGCAGCCAACACTGGGGAGACCCTGGCCAGTGACGTCTGGACTAAGACAGTGCTGGTGTTGCTTCATGGCTTCCTGTCCTCACAGACTGCTTCTTGATCATCAAGGATTTTTTTCTTTTTCTTTTTCTTTTTTTTTTTTTTTTTTTTGTGGTTTGGTTTGGTTTTTCGAGACAGGGTTTCTCTGTGTAGTCCTGGCTGTCCTGGAACTCACTCTGTAGATCAGGCTGGCCTTGAACTCAGAAATCCGCCTGCCTCTGCCTCCCAACTGCTGGGATTACAGGCGTGCACCACCATACCCGGCTTCATCAAGGATTTCTTTGCTTTGGGTGGTATAAATTTGAGGAATGTATACCTACTTTCTTCCTTCTTTCCTTTTTTTTTTTCTCATTATCAAACATTTCTCATGACATTTAACAACTATTAATCAATCTTTCATTAAGGTTTCAATGGAGTAGGTAAATTTTGCTCTAGCTATAAGGAAGTAAGTTCTCTATTTAAGGATAAGAATTCATGTGATTGAGAAAAAGAGTATGACGTCAACAGAAGAGATTAAGAAGAGGCCCTTCGGTCTACAACGTTCGGAGGCCACGGACAAGCATGATGAAGGACTGCCACGTAGACAGGGGATGAGAACGGTGACACAGGAAGGTAAGTAGGAAAAGAAGAGAGTGACCAGGGCTGGAGAGGAGGCTCGGTGGTTGACAGCAACTCCTGCTCTTACAAAGGATTCAGGCTCAACCCCCAGCACCCAAACTGGGTGCCTCACAACTGCCTGCATCGCCATTTCTAGGGCATCCAATGTTTCCTTCTGGGCTCCTAGGGCACACTCCCTCCTCATGCACATCTTAGAGTTTCTATCACTGGAGGGAAACACTGTGACTAAACGCACCTTGGTTCACTTCCACGTTTACATCATCATACGTCATCAAATGGAGTTCCCCCAGGGACTCACAGCCGGCACCTAGAGATTAGAACTGAAACAGATGCCGCGCAGGAGCACTGCTCGCTGGCTAGCTCTCCGTGGTGTGCTCAGCCTGCTTTCTTCTATCATCCAGGATCAACCAGCCTGAGGGTGATTCTACCCACAGTGAGCCCGGCCCACCCACATTAATCATCAATCAATAAAACCTATCACAGGCTTGCCTGCCAGCCAATCTGGTGGGTTCATTTCCTCAACTAAGATTTCTTCTTTAAAAATGACCCCAGCATGTGTCAGGTTGACATTAAGACTAGTCATCTCCCTCATGCACATATGTAGACATAATTAAAAATAAAAACAAGTCTTAAGGAAATATAAAAAAAAGTGTGACTATGTAAAGGTGATATTGCTCATACACTAAATAAGATGAAATGAGCATGGGCTGGCCATTTATCCAGTCTGAGAGTGGCAAAGACAGCATTCTGAGAAGGGTGGAGTGAGCCTGGCAAGAGTTAGCTTCGTGTCATTAAGACCTCTTACTCTTGCCTTATGGGCTTTTCCACTGATTGTGCCTACATGTGTGTGTGTGTGTGTGTGTGTGTGTGTGTGTGTGTGTGTACGTGTGTGTATGTGCAGGGGACCATGAGCAATATGCAAGCAATTCTCTCATCCTTCTAGTTCTTCCCTCCCTCCCTCCCTCCCTCCCTCCCTCCCTCCCTCCTTCCCTCCCTCCCTCCCTCCCTCTTCCTTCCCCCTCTCTGTATCTCTCTCTCTTTCTCTCTCTCTGTATCTGTCTCTCTGTCTCTGTCTCTGTCTCTGTCTCTTTCTCTCTCTGTCTCTGTCTCTCTCTAGTCTTTTTCTATAAGATTTCGTTATTTCTCAGGTCATTCTGTCTAGTTTGAAGATTTTGCTTTCTTTTTGTTCAAATCTATTAGGCAAGCACTTTCACTACTTCTAATTAAAATCTTGACCCATATAAGGGAGCTTGCATAAGCATTAGGAACTGCTGAGAGAAACTTTTAGGTAAGCCAAACCACCCTGGAAGGACTCAGATCCACCACGCCAAGCTGCAGGTGAGAGGCTCCCACCACGCTGCCTGGCTGGGACACTCTCCAGCCTGTTGAGCTGCCTGCAGTGTGCTCTAGCCTCCCCACTTTGTGAGATGTCACCCGTGCTAGGGTGGCCTTTAGGTGATGCATCTGCCTTTGAGTCGTTTCTGCTCCTGTAAGTGACCCCTTCCCCTTTTTCGTAAGGATTGGCTATACGTATTATTGGTTTACCATGTTTGATTTGAGTGATAGCCTATCTTTGGTCTATCATTGGTTCCCTACCTGGGTTGAGGACACAGCTGTTCATGCCTTGCCACGACTAGTGTTGCTGAACAAGGAAAGTGCAGAGATTTCCATGTGTCCATTGACCTTACCTGCAGTTTCCTTATTACCAGAATCCCTCACCGGAGGGTGGATGTTCTAAAGTTGATGACCCTATATTCAATTATCACTGTCACTCAAAGCCCACAGCTCACGTTTGACTTCACTGAAGGTGCTGTCCACCCTATGGCTTTAGACAGAGATTTTAAGACTGCTTTTTAATGTTTGGGGTAATAGCCTTTTGTCAGCCATGTCAAACAGTTTCTCCAAGTCTTTGGCTTATCTCCTTGTTCTACACCTAGTAGACAGTTTTAATTTTACCAGACTCAAGCTTGTCAATCTTTCTTTCCTGGATTATGCAATTGGTGTTGTATTTCAAGAGTCATCACAAGCCACTGGGACTGCTGGCAGGTCTGTCATCTCAGCTATTAACAAAGCTGAATAAGCTGTCCCAAATTCAAGGCCAGACAAGGGACAAGGTGAATTCAAGGTCATTCTGGGAGAACTTAGTGAGACTTAGACTCAGAAGAAACAGCAAGGACAGGAGGGAGGATATAAATTACAGTAGAGCCCTTGGTAGCATGTACACTAGGTTGATCGCTATTATTATAAATTAACAACAACAACAACAACAACAACAACAACAACAACAATTTTATCACATCCAATATTATCTAGATTTCCCTCTACATGAGCCTTACAGTTTTGCTTTCAACACTTTGGTCTGTGAAACATTTGAGGTGATTTTGAGGAGGGTTTAAGATTTTTGTATAGACAATTTCCATTTGGTCATTCCTTTTGGTACCTGAGTGATCAACTGTCTCAGCACTATTTGTTGAATGGATATCTTTTCTTTCATCTTGTCACAACTAAGATGTCTGCATGTTGGAGGCTCTATTCCTGATGCTCTGTTAAGTTCCTTGACCTATCTGTGTTTCTTTTCTGAAATCCCATGCTGCCCTTAGCCTGACAGCAAGTCTGGAAGTCCATACTGTTAGTTCTCCCACCTTATTCTTCTTGAGCAGTGAATTGGTTATTTGTTATTCTTGCTTCTCCATGCATGCTTTAGTTAAAGAGTTAGTATATACAAAATACCTTGATAGAATTTTGACTGAGATTATATCTGACAGGTAGCTGAAGTTGGAAATTTTTTTCTAATATTGAGCCTACCTATTCATGAAAACGAAGTATCAATCTATTTCGTTCGATTCTTTCAGAAGAATTTAGTTTTCAACATATTGCCATGTGTGTGCCAATCTATCTATGTATCTATGTATCATCTATGTAACTATGTATAATCTATATATCTATCTATGTATCTATCTATGTATCTATCTACCTACCTACCTATCTATGTATGTATCTATGTATCTATCTACCTATTTATCTATCTAATCTATCTATCATCTATATAATTTTGGGCTGGAGAAATAGTTTATTAGTTAAGAGCACTTATGTTTCTTTCAGAGAACCTGGGATCAGTCCCCAGCACCTATAAGTTGTCTCATAAATTCCCGTTACTCCAAGGGACCTGACAGTCTCTGCTGGCCTATGTAGGCATCAGGCAAACGTGTGATGCACATACATGCTTGCAGATAAAGTACTTATACAGATAAAATAAGTTTAAAAATTTATTTCATTTGGGTACTATTGCACTTTAAATTTTAGTTTCTCAGTAAATATTTTAAATAAAATAAAATTAATCATTAAAGTTCCATATGACATAGAAAAAAAGGATAGTTTCAATTTGATCTTCTAGAATATTTTCATCTCCCTACTAATTACTGTGTCAGCCCTATGCATGTCATCTACTTCACTCTTTATAACTGAAATGGAAGCCAGAGGACAAAGTTATTTTGACTCCTTAAGAAATGATCATTCCAACCGGGCGTGGTGGTGCACGCCTGTAATCCCAGCACTTGGGAGGCAGAGGCAGGTGGATTTCTGAGTTTGAGGCCAGCCTGGTCTACAGAGTGAGTTCCAGGACAGCCAGGGCTATACAGAGAAACCCTGTCTCGAAAAACCAAAGAAATGATCATTTCCTACGTATACCTATGTGAACAGTGGAAAATAAGAGATCAAATGTGTTTTGTCCCTGTGGCATTAGGAAGCAGCCTCTTGCTTTCCAGGGGTCATGTCAGCCATGAGTACAGCATTCATTAGACACAGAGGTGACAAACCAGAGTGTGTCAGGAGTGTCCGCTGCAGCTGGTAGATGCTGATCGCAGCAGAAGGGACGATGAAAACCTTCCCATGAAGTCTGTTTCAACACTTCAAAGGATTCTTTTTGTTGTTTCTGATCATCCATAACATTTGTTTTCCTGAGTAGACAGCAGCTGTAGGGAAGGTTTAATGGAAAGACCTGCTTGTTTGGGAGAGACCCATTAGAAAGGCAAAGAGGATCATATTTGGATAAGATCAAGTCATTTAAAGACTTGGTCATAAATTTAGCATATGTTAAAGACATTCTTGACAATGGCAAGAAAGCTATCTTTTGGCTGGGTTCAGCTTACCAACTTTTGCTGTTTTGAGTCATGATTTTGTAAAGATGATGTACTCATATCCTCAGATTAGTGATTAATTTTTATGTTTCTAGAGAAGATCTCACTATGCAGGCTTGGCTTGCCTGAACCACGCTGTTCCTGTTTCTGTCTTTCCAGGGGAGCATTAAGGGCACATGATTTGTCTTACACTCACTGGCCATTGTTAGTTTGGGCGTGTACTGGCCATTGTTAATTTGGGCATGTACTGGCCGTTGTTAGTTTGGGTGTGTGCTGGAGTGCCCCAGTTCGTAGGTGGCAGTCTTACTTTTGTAAAGGCAGGTGGAAAGCAAGCAGGTATGGAGATTTTAGAAACAAAACGTCCTCCACATGCACAGCCCACTTAAAAGTTTTCACAGAAGATAAGACGTGCTCCTATCGACCTACTTGTTTGACATCCCTTAATGCTAACCCTTAAGGGGAATGGAAGTCAGAGCCCATACATTTTGTGACTGTAACTATGAAAGGTAGTCAAAACGAAAACTTTTATCTAAATTCATTTCAAATTTACTAATTTTGACCTCAAAGTAGCTAAATGTTGGTCAGATAACAATGACTTCTGCAATTGACTGCCACATGTTCACCAACTTAATATGATGGCTAAATTCAATGGAGCTCCAAAAATATAGCTTATGTAAAGAAACTGACAGAAAGGAGTTTCCATTCTAAAAGGGGTAATGAACATACCTGAAAACAAGCAACATCTGCTTTTGACTAAATTCCAACCCATCTGTTTCCCTTCTCTAAGGGATTCATTGAAATGAGTTTGTTCTCTCCCTTTGGTACCTGCGACCTCTTGCTATTTGCTTACGCTTTGTCCAAGTTCAGGAGCTTCCTCAAGTGTTAATATCTAAAATAACTCTTCAGCATTATATTTCCTCTAACTACAGTTCAATTCTTTACCCTCCTCTTCTGGGAGTGTTTATTTCAAAAACTATCATCTTTTCCTAAGCAATACTCTTTTTAACTATACATTTAATCAAAAATTAGACTGAATAAATGTTACCACAATGGTGGCATTGGCACATGCAGTGAACAATTTTCAGCTTTGACTTCATGGTGAGCCTTGACATCATAGACCAGTATGCTTTTGGAATGCCATTCCACTGGTCTATGAATCTACCTGGTTCCTCCCCCAGATCACTTATTTTTGGCTTTATATACAACACAATTCTATTTTTAAAATTTTATGTGGAATGACTGCTTCTATTTCCTACCATATTTTTCTTATTGTTGTTCTTAGATAATTGGGCTATTTCATCAACTATTATTTTCAATATACAGTGAGCTCTTCTAGAGTCTAAGTACTCAAAGCATTAAAACAGGAGAGAACATTTGCAGTGAATTATCTAGTTAATTTTCCTTTGTATGTAGAGGTGTACATGTGCATGCACACGTGTACAGATGCACACACACCTGCACACATGCACACATACTCTCACAGCTCTACTTCCTCTGCACCTACCCAAGAGCTCAGGATTCAAGAATAAACACACACAGACACACATAGACACACACAGACACACACACAGACACACACACAGACACACACACACACACACACACACACACACACACACTCACAGCAGTCACACACACTCACTTGACTAGCTCAATGGTTGGGCACTTCTAAACCTCCCCGAGGCTAGCATACACCCCTCTGGTATTCCTGGCTTAACATTTTCTAAATCTCAACTTACAAGTGTGGGGATCAGAAGTGAAAGCCACAAATGCTTTTAATATATAAAGAATACTTGGCAGTATGATCAGTTGATCTGATTGGCCAGCCTGCAACTGGACTGTTGGTAACACTGCTGTCAATTAATAATATTATTGAGAGTTACAGATAATTACTGACAATCGCAGAGACAAGGAAGCAGTCTTGCTGGAAACACAAGTGGTGATAATTTCATCTTGTCACAGAAACTGAGCTTGATACTGTGTGTCTGCTACATGTATCATGAGCCTGTGTTCTCTACATAATGATGGAAGTGTCGGGGCTGGAATCTGGCTTCTGGGGTAAACGTGCTTGCCATGTAAGTCTGACAGCCTGAGTTTCATTTCCAGAACCCACATAATAGGTTTGATGTGATGGTGCACATCTGTTGGAGGTGGAGACAGGAGAATTGCCCAGAAGCTTGCAGGCCAGCTGGCCTGGGGTCCATAGTATGGCAGAAACAACCAAAGACGAACAAGATAAAATGACAGAACTAATTGCTGGATACTGTCTAACTTCCATGTGTCTTAGCATGTGTCTATGTGTGCAAACACACACATTCCAAGTAGTAACAACAACAACAACAAATAATAATAATAATAATAATAATAACAACAACAACAATAATAAGTGTAACTTTTTTATCCAAAAATTTAGTTGCTTGCCCAATGCCCTTTGGTTAGTACTGACATGCTTTTGGGGTTTAAGAACCAAAACCATGATCAACGGTAAGTGACGGGCCAGCCTAGTGCTGTTGCTAGCCTAACATCATCAGTGAACTAGGCCAAGGGATGATTCTCGCAGAAGCCTTTTATGACAGCTCTAAAACTGTAGTCCAGTTAGCTTAGGTGAAGCCAATCACTCCCTACATCTGCCTTTGGGATACCAGATCTCTCATGTTTAAGTAAGATACAAATTCCATAGTTTTCTTTCCTGCCACTTTGTGGTGAGTTCCTTCCATAGACCTCAGTTCCTAACAAGAACTGATCTGATTCACGTCCTAAGCATTTCTCTTGTAGAATGTCACATGGAAATGGGATCGTATAGTATGAAGCCTTCATGACTGTCTTCCCCCATTCATCATCATGTTTTGAGATTTGTCGTTGTTGCAAGCAGCAGAATTTTATGGTGGGCAGCGTTCCATTGTGCTGACGGTTTTTAATTCTCTCCTTAGCCGAAGAACTTTTAGGTAGAACTGAAATAAAGCTCTTCATTTGTTTGTTTGTTTGTTTATGTTTTGTAATATTCCACTCTTACAAAGGACCTGGGGTCAGTCCACAGTGCCCACACAATGTCTTACAACCTTCTGTAATTAGAGTTCCAAAGGACCTGATACATTCTTCTGGCTCTCAAGACACCAGGCATGCATGTGCCAGTACCCTTGCAGGCACAATGCTCAGACATGTAAAGTAAAGTAAAGTAAAGTAAAGTAAAGTAAAGTAAAGTAAAGTAAAGTAAAGTAAAGTAAAGTAAAGTAAAGTAAAGTAAAGTAAAGTAAAATTAATTAATTAGTTAATTAATTAATTAATTAATTAAACCTTGAACTTTTCCAAAGTGATTATAAAATTTGTCATTTCCCTCAGGTTTTATTCTGCTCTTGATCCAGCTCTTGTGGAGAGATTTTCAAAATTCTAGCCATCCTATCAGCATGTGATGACACCACAGACCTACTTTATTTGCAGTTTCCTGGCTCTTAGTTATCTTTCTCGAAGTTTCCACTGTGTATCTTCCTTCCAGCTCATTGGTTTTATTGCTTGCTTGCTTGCTTGCTTGCTTGCTTTCTTCCTTCCTTCCTTCATTTATTTATTTATATCCTGTTTTCCCCCTCCCTGAACACCCCCAACCCATCCTCCCACCCCCTGCCTCCTAGAAGATGCCCCATCGCCCAATCCACTCCCACCTACCAGCCCTCGATTTTCCCAAGCTGGGGCATCTTTCCAGCCTTCATAGGATCAATGACCTCTCCTTCCATCAATGCCTGACAAGGCATTCCTCTGCCACATTTTTGGCTGGAACCATGTATACCCCTTTGTTGATGGCTTAGTCCCTAGGAGTCCTGGGGCATCTGGGTAGCCTACATTGTCATTCTTCCCATGGGGCTGCAAACCTCTTCAGCTCCTCCAGTCTACCCTCTAACTCCTCCACTAGGGACCCCATGCTCAGTCCAATGGTTGGCTACTAGCATCCGCCTCTGTATCTGTAAGACTATGGCAGGGGCCCTCTGGAGACAGCCATAACAGGCTCCTTTTGGTTATGCACTTCTTGTCATCCATAATAATGTCACATTTGGTGACAGTTTATAAAATGAATCCCCAGGTAGAACAGTCTCTGGGTGACCTTTAGTCTCTGCTCCATACTTTTTCTCCTTAATAGCTCCTGTGAGTATTGTGTTTCCCTTCTCAGAGGAACCAAAGCACTGCCACTTTGGTCTTCCTTCTTGAGCTTCCTGTGGTCTGTGAATTGTAACTTGTTTATTTTGAGCTTTTGGGCTAATATCCACTTATCAGTGAATGCATACCATGTGTGTTCTTTTGAGATTGGGTTACCTCATTCAGCATGACACTTCCTAGTTCTATCCATTTGCCTAACAATTTCATGACTTTATTGTTTTTAATAGCTGAATACTATTCCATTGCGTGTGTGTGTGTGTGTGTGTGTGTGTGTGTGTGTGTGTGTGTATACATACATATATCACAATTTCTGTATCCATTCCTCTGTTGAGGGACATTTGGGTTGTTTCCAGCTTCTGCTTATTATAAATAAGGCTGCTGTGGACATAGTGGAGCTTGTGTCCTTACTACATGTTAGAACATCTTCTGGGTATATGCCCAGGAGTGGTATAGCTGGGTCCTCAGGTAGTGCTATGTCCAATTTTCTGAAGAACCACCAAACTGATTTCCAGAGTGGTTTTACCAGCTTGCAATCCCACCAGCAATGGAGAAATATTCCTTTCTCCACATCTTTGACAGTATCTGCTGTCCCCTGAGTTTTTCATCTTAGCCATTCTGAATTCTGACTGGTGTGAGGTGGAATCTTAGTGTTGTTTTGATTTGCATATCCCTGATAACTAAGGATGCTGACCATTTCTTTAGATGCTTCAGAGCCATTCAAGTTTCCTCAGTTGATAATTTCCTGTTTAGCTCTGTATCCCATTATAAATAGGGTTTTTTGACTCTCTGCAGTCTAACTTTTTGAGTTCTTTGTATACATTGGATATTAGCCCTGTATCAGATGTAGGATTGGTAAAGATCTTTTCCCAATCTGTTAGTTGCCATTTTGTCCTATTGACAGTTTCTTTTGCCTTACAGAAACTTTGCAGTTTTATGAGGTCCCATTTGTCGATTCTTGTTCTTAGAGTATAAGCCATTGGTGTTCTATTCAGGAAAAATTTCCCCTGTGCCCGTGTGTTCAAGGTTTTTCCCCACTTTCTCCTCTATAATCTTCAGTGTATCTGGTTTCATTTGGAGGTCCTTGATCCACTTGGATTTGAGCTTTGTACAAGGAGATAAGAATGGGTCAATTTGCATTTTTCTGCATTCTGACCTCCAGTTGATCAGCATCATTTGTTAAAAACTGTGTCTTTTTTCCACTGTATGTTTTTTAGCTCCTTTGTCAAATATTGAGTGACCGTAGGTGTTTGGGTTCATTAGTGGGTCTTGAGTTCTAATCCATTGATCTTCCTGCCTGTCTCAGTACCAATACCATACAGTTTTTATCACTATTGCTCTGGAGTAGAGCTTGAGGTCAGGGATGGTGATTCCCCCAGATTTTTTGTTTCAGAGAATAGTTTTTCCTGTCCTGGTTTTTATGTTATTCCAAATGAATTTTCAGGGATTCTTTCTAGCTCTAAGAATAATTGATTTGAAATTTTGGTGGGGATTGCACTGAATCTGTAGATTGCTTTCAGCAAGATGGCCATTTTTTACTATACTAATCCTGCCAATCCATGAGCATGGGAGATCTTTCCATCGTCTGAGATATTCTTTGATTTCTTTCTTCAGAGGTTTGAAGTTCTTGTTATACAGATCTTTCACTTGCTTGGTTAGAGTCACCCCAAGATATGTAATATTATTTGTGACTCTTGTGAAGGGTGTCATTTCCTTAATTTCTTTCTCAGCTTGTTCATTCGTTGAATAGAGGAACACTACTGATTTGTTTGAGTTAATTTTATATCCACTTTATCAGCTTTAGCAGTTCTCTGGTGGAATTTTTGGGGTTGCTTAAGTACATCATCATATCATCTACAAATAGTGATATTTTGACTTTTTCCTTTCCAATTTGTATACCTTTGACCCCTTTTTGTTGTCTGATTGCTCTGGTTAGGACTTTATATCAAATAGATAGGGAGAGAGTGGGCAGCCTTGTCTGGTCCCCGATTTAGTGGAATTCCTTCAAGTTTCTCTCCATTTAGTTTGATGTTGACTACTGGTTTGTAGTATATTGCTTTGACTATGCTTGGGTATGTGCTTTGAATTCCTGATCTCTCCAAGACTTTTAGCATTAAGGGGTGCTGAATTTTGTCCAAAGATTTTTCAGTATCTAATGAAATGACCATATGCTTTTTTTCTTGAGTTTGTTTATGTAGTGGATTACATTGATGGATTTCCGTATATTGAACCATCCCTCTATCCCTGGGATGAATCCTATTTGGTCACAGTGAATTATTGTTTTGATGCATTCTTGGATTCGCTTGGCCAGAATTTTGTTTAGTGTTTTTGCATCAATCTTCATAAGGGAAATTGATCTGAAATTTTCTTTACTTGTTTGGTCTTTGTTTGGTTTAGGTATAAATGTTATTGTGGCTTCATAGAATGAATTAGGTAGTGCTCCTTGAGTTTCTATTTTGTGGAATAGTTTGAAGAGTATTGACAGCTCTTCTTGAAGACCTGATAGAATTCCCCAGCAAACCCATCTGGTACTGGGATTTTTTTTTATTGGAAGGCAATTAATAACTGCCTCTATTTCCTCAGGACTCGTGGGACTATTTAGATGGTTTTTCTGATCCTGTTTTACTGTTGGCACCTGGTATTTATCTATAAAATTGCCCATTTCATCCAGATTTTCAATGTTTTTTGAGTATAACCTCTTGTACTAGGATCTAATGATTTTTTGAATTTGCAGTTTCTGTTGTTATGTCTCCCTTTTCAATTCTAAATTTATTAATTTGCGTAGTGCCTCTTGCCCTCTGGTTAGTCTGGCTACGGGTTTATCTATCTTGATTTTCTCAAAGAACTAGCTCCTGATTTTATTGATTCTTTATATAGTTCTTTTTGTTTCTATTTGGTTGATTTTGGCCCTGAGTTTGATTATTTCCTACCCTCTACTCTTCTTGAGTGTATTTGCTTCTTTTTGTTCTAGAGCTTTCAAGTACACTGTCATGCTGCTAGTGTAAGCTCTCTCCATTTTCTTTTGGAAGACATTTAGACCTATAAGTTTTCCTCTTAGCACTGCTTTCATTGTGTCCCATAAGTTTTGGTATGATGTGTCCTCATTTTCATTAAATTCTAAAAAGTCTTTAATTTCTTTCTGTATTTCTTCCTTGACCAAGCTATAATTGAGCAGAGCATTGTTCAATGTCCATGTGTATGTGTATGTGTATGTGTATGTGTATGTGTATGTGTATGTGTATATGTGTATGTGTGTTTTCCATTGTTTTTGTTTAAACCAGCCTTAGGCCATGGTGATCTGATATCAACACTGCACTGATAGAGTGCATGTAATAATTTCAATATTGCTGTATCTGTTGAAGCCTGTTTTGTGACCAATTATATGGTCATTTTTGGAGAAGGTAACCATGAGGTGCTGAGAAGAAGGTATAATCTTTTGCTTTAGGATGGATGTTCTATAAAAATCTGTTAGATCCATTTGGTCCATAGCTTCAGTTAGTTTCACTGTATCTTTGTTTAGTTTCTGTTTCCATGATTTGTCCATTGCTGAGAGTGGGGTCGTTAAGTCTCCCACTATTATTATGTGGTGTACAATGTGTTCTTTGAGCTTTAGTAAGGCTTCTTTTATAAATGTGGGTGCCCTTGCATTTAGAGCATAAATGTTTAGATTTGAGAGTTCATCTTGGAAGAATTTCCTTTGACCACTATGAAGTGTCCCTCCTTATCTTTTTTGACAACTTTTGGTTGAAAGTCAATTTTATCCCATATAAGAATGGCCTCTCCAGCTTGTTTCTTGAGACCATTTGCTTGGAAAATTGTTTTCCAATCTTCAACTCTGAGGTAGTGACTGTCTTTATTACTGAGGTAGGTTTCTTGTATGCAGCAAAATGTTGGGTCCTGTTTACGTATCCAGTCTGTTAGTTTATGTCTTTTTATTGGGGAATTGAGATCTTTGATGTTAAGAGATATTAAGGAAAAGTGATTGTTGCTATTATTTTCGTTGTTAAAGGTGGAGTTCTGTTTGTGTGGCTATCTTCTTTTGGGTTTGTTGAAAGAAGATTACTTTATTGCTTTTTATAGGGTGTAGTTTCCTGCTTTGTGTTGGTATTTTCCACCCATTATCCTTTGTAGAGCTGGATTTGTGGAAAGAAATTGTGTAAATTTGGTTTTGTGATAGAATGTCTTGTTTTCTCTATCTATGGTAATTGAGAGTCAATGTTTTCTATGGTATCTTTGGCAACTGAGATTCTTCTCTCTCTTGTATTCTGTTGTTGATACTTGCATCTGACTCCTGAATTCTTTCCAGGATTTTCTATTTCCAGAGATTTCTCACTTTGTGATTTCTTTATTGTTTCTACTTTTATTTTTACATTCTGAATATTTTTGTTCAGTTCCTTCACTTGTTTGCTTGTGTTTTCCTGAAATTCTTTAAGGGATTTTTGGGTTTCCTCTTTAAGGACTTCTACCTGTTGACCCTTGTTCTCCTGTGTTTCCTTAAGGAATTTTTGTTTCCTCTTTAAGGGCTTCTAACTGTTGACTCATATTCTCCCATATTTCAAGTGATTTTTGCATTTCCTTCTTAAAGGCTTCTACCTTTTTGACCCATGTTCTCCTGTATTTCTTTAAGGGAGTTATTTTATGTCCTTCTTTAAGTCTTCTATCAGCACCATGAGATGTGATTTTTAAATCCAGCTCTTGCTTTTCCATTGTTTTGGGGTATCCAGAATTTGCTGTTGTGGGAGAACTGGGTTCTGATGGTGCCATGTTTCCTTGGTTTCTGTTGGTAATGATTTTGTGTTTCCTTTTGCCATCTAATTATCTCTGGTGTTAGCTGGTCTTGCTGTCTCTGGCCGTGTCTTATATGTCCTTCAAGCCTGTGTATCTATACTACTGGGATTCCTGTTCTCTCTGTGCACACAGGTATGTAGGCACTCCTGGGATACCAGCTCTTCTGTGTTCCCAGGCCTCTCCGTACTCCAAATAATCTGAGTGCAGCTGGTTCTCAAATGCCTTGAGTGCTGCTTGTTTTCTAGGAAGTATCAGGAGATGGTGTCTTCATTGTGGCAGACCTGGCAAGATTCTATCACAGCAGAAAGGACTGATAGTGGCAAAAGGGGAGAAAGATCAGAAGGGGAGTGGTATTCAGCAGGGCAGGGTAATCAAATGAAAAAAGATTTGTAATCAAATGAAAAAAGATTTCCCTTGACGCCTTTGTCAAAAACATCACTTGTCCTTTGTCCCTGTGTCTGTGTGTCTGTATGTCTATATCGGACTGAGTTCTGAGTTCTGACTCACATTAGATCTGTTACCTGCTTCTATGTTTTTTTGTTTGTTTGTTTGTTTTGTTTTTGATTACTGTATTACCTTTACATAGTTTTTTTTGTTTGTTTGTTTGCTTTGATTATTTACCATACTCTTAAATTTGGATATCTCTGAAATTAACATCCTTCATTGTTCTCAATTGAGACATTATATAGGAGTTAGGAGTGGCTTTGTGGTATTCCTGAGGGCTTGGGTTAAATCCTCTGCATGCAGACCCCCCCCACTCATACACAGAGGCATGCATATACACAGACACACAGACACACATCTTTTTGAGACATTCTTCAAGGTAGTATACTCTATGAAACATATAAAAATGTTAGAATATTTGTTGTGTACTTAGTGTGATATGTCACAAATATGAACAAACACATGAGTATACAATGCCTTTCACTGATAAAGTAGTCTATGAAAGTAATGCTATTATGCATCAGTTAAATTGATAATGATAGCTGTGCCAGTAGTTCCAGGGACAGAGGTGATCTTCCAATTTTTCATGAATGAAGCAGAATCTGAGCTTGGACAGGTGACATCTAGGCAGATTTGAAAAGTGACTATAAAATGAAGAGTTCATACTGCTTTGGCTTTGGAAACTCAGACTTTAATAACTGAATTTCTCTTCCTGTTTTGGTGATCAAAGTTCAGCTACTGTCATTTCTTTTTGTTGAAACTAGTCTTGTTGTGTAGCCCTAAGTGGATTTGAACTAGTGATCTTCCAGATGCCACATGCTCAGATTCAAGGAAAGCTGCTACCCCAGGCTACAGTGTGAGACCTTTCCTCTCCACCAGCCAGCATATGTAATATACGATGTAATCAAGGTGCCCATTGCATTTAGAAAGCAACATCTTCATTCTGTCATGTCTGTGCCCTGTGACCTAAGGTGAATAAGCATAATTTTCCATACTGAGTTTCTTTGTTCAGAAAACAGGAACTTCTACTTCCTTGGGTTGGAATTTAAGTAGAGTGATGTTCACAAGAAACGTGGATGGATGAGCTACACAAATGGTGACTCCATGACTTGCTGTCATGTCCTTGACATGAGCAAAAGCGTGGGACAGGGATGACAGAGGTGTGGTAGAGGAGAGGAAGTGGAGCACATCCACACAGCTTGGCAGCCAATCGGGCTAACCCAGGCATTCTCCAGCCTTCATTCTGTGGGGAACAGGAAGTCACTGCCCAAGAGGCACATCTCTAATCGCGTAGTCAGTATCTTCCTCTCTTCTTTAGTTTAATGGATAATAAAAATCTGAACATCCCTCTTATAGTTTGAGTCTTAAATCAGATTTTCTTAAATGCTTCTATTTA
The DNA here is from genome assembly GCA_964023405.1 of Apodemus agrarius. NCBI lineage: Eukaryota > Metazoa > Chordata > Mammalia > Rodentia > Muridae > Apodemus > Apodemus agrarius. The sequence continues at coordinate 157,887,347 of OZ030009.1, read as the reverse complement.
ATTACTTAAGAAAATTTAAAACTCCCAAATATGTCACCACCACCACCACCACCTCCATAACCATCATCACCATCACCATCACCATCATCATTTTAAGGATTCACAAAGCATCTAAGGCATGTAGCCATTGGATTCACACTGTTCAGTCCTATCTTCTTACCTTAGGGAGGGAGGAAGGTGGAAGTTTCCACTCTGCTGAATTCACAGTCACAGGACACAGTAAGTATCCCAGAAGCCCCTCTACTCATGGTTCAGGGCAGTGTGTGAAGACAGTGTCAGCTTAAGAGAAGCAGTCAAGAGGATCCCTGAATTACCATAAGGCAGCCCAGCAGGAAAGCATGCAGTAGCTGTTCCCATGGCTTACCAGCATCTATCTTCGCCTGGCCAAGGCAGTCCTTGTGATCACAGCAGGAGATAGAGGGTCTGAGCGGCTGCTGTCTGCTGCTATTACCACTTGTGCTGTGTGATTGATGGTTTCCTCTGCTTAGAGCACTGTGAAACAGTAAGAGAAGCTACTGGCTACAGGGAACACCTCTGAGTTCTCTGCTTCTGGAAACCTCTTGCTCTCACAGGAGCTGACACAAAAGACACTTCCTGGGGCTGGAGAATGGTTAAGAGCACTCATTCCTCTCCCAGTGGACCTAAGCTCAGCCCCCAGCATCTATTGTACAGAGAGGCTCCCAGCCATCTGTAATTCCAGCTTCAGGGTCTCTCATGACTCTTGTCTTTGCAGGCACCTGCCTGCATGTGGTATACATGCCCACATGTGCATGCGCGCGCGCGTGCGCACAAACACACACACACACACACACACACACACACACACACACACACTCTTCAAATAATATTTAACCAAAACAAAACAAAACTCCCTAAGTGACCTTTCTTGCTGATACACACTACTTACAATTGATAACTTAGCCAGAAAACACACAACTGAACTGTTGCTAATGATTAAGCAATAAACCTATAGATAAGCAATTAGGTGCATGAAATTATTGACATGATGTACTGATTCTTTCCATGAAAGTGCTGGTAACATTGGGAAGGGCCAAAAACCACCAAATTTCTTTTAAAATATAAACATTTATGGATCACAAATGTAGAGAATAGAAAAAAATTCAAGCAGACTCTAAAAGGGCATGCTTCCCTTATTGCTTCATTAGTTTTAGTAAGCTTCTAAATGCTAACCAAACAAACTGATCACAAAATAGTGCTTTCTCAAAAGCATTCTCTGGCTGACAGCATTTTGAAGAGATTTATCTGAACTTTATAGTTTAATTTTAAAAGGTCATTCTTAGCAGCTTCATTGAGAAAGCGTGGCTTAAGGAGAAAGGGCTGTAGCACTCTGGTTCCAGCTGTAGGAAGTTACCAGAAAGTTCCATCCAGCTATGGAATAGATGCTTCCCCTGTATGGAAACTCCAGAAGATGTGAAACCATCTTGAAGACTAAAACACGGCTCTTTTTGTTAGAAATACTGACGAGATTAATTCAGAAAACACCATCAAGAAAAAAGCCAGGGGTCTAACTCATTCCCCCAAGGTAGCAGAGGGGAGGTTTCCAGGGAGTTGGAGTCCGTTCTTTGTGTAATTACACACCCCATTGAATTTAATTATCTTGTAGTTAAGTTCCTACAAGACAAATGTCTCCTCATTATATGCCTTTATTTTCCTTGTGTAATCATATTTTTCCAGACTTTGGTTTTTTTTTTTTTCCTTCAGGAGAAATTGTGCTTTAGGTAACGTTAGAAGTAAGTTAGGAAACAAGAGCCACCTCTGCCAGATGTTTCTCTGGCTCAGTTTTCCTGAGCTCATTTTATATGAAAACCCCAACACAGACTCAGGCTTCATGGTGCTGTCTCAGGCCACCGTTCTCCTCTCATCTAGCCTTCAGTGGCTACTGTTGGACTCTCTTCGGTCTGATTATTAGGTCCTTTAAAGGGTCACCTCCTGCCCAAGACACCCTAACTGCACTGGCTGTGTACTGAAAAGGAGGTCAAGTGTGGAAAGATTGAATCCAGAGGCAAAAAATTGTAACCTATCTCAGGTATTCTGGAAGTTTTCTCTGCCAGAGTTTGACAACTTCATCTGTCTAAGTCAGGTCCTAAGTGCATTGTTGCCAAGGGTAGTCATGGGAAGAATGCTGCTGAGGGACCTGCTTTCTCTCTAGGTGCAAATGTGCCACTGAGTTGCTATGTGACATGAGTATCCACTCAGCCTTTAGCTGAAGGTATGAGCTCCTCTCCTATGACAGGCGCTTGACATGCTGCTGGGTTTCCTGTTTTGTTTTTTGTTTTCCTTTAATGTTAGGAAGAATTTTGGCATAGTAAACTAAAAATAGGTCTTGAGAGTTCCACGGAGCTGGCTTTGAGCTTCTGGTTAGCGGATACAGAACATGTGCAGTTGCTTGGCCTTGTCAGGCCTCAGTTGCCTTATTTGTAATATTTATACTTTCCAAATTTGATGGACAGCTGCAGAATACATGGATCGGAGCACCCCATGCAGTGCCACGCCAGCTGCTGAGGGGCCCTGTGTGCTACGGCTCCTGTGAGGAGCGGCCAGGGACCAGCACACACTAGCGGGAGGATCCTCAGTCTATTACGTAACGGTAACTAATTGACCTTTTTCCACCTGGACTTGTATCTCTCCTAAGAGGTTAAGTCTCACCTTCCTCAGAGATCTTTAGTGAGATGAAACACATGAATGGTGTGCTGGAGAGGTGGCTTTACCTTAAAGTTTAGGCTCACAACCAGAAATATAAACTGCAGGAATGAGCAGGTAACCTACGCTCTGCCTCCTCTTACTTTAATGCCCAGCACTAGAAAAAATGCTCTAGAATACGGTTTTGAAATCACATTTGCCAAAGACTTCAATTTTCCTCAACAACTGCAAACACAGCATGAATGTCATGGGCTGTGAACTTGCTTCCTTTAGGGTCTGACTGCCATCTCAACCTACCTTTTTATATTGCTGGTGGATTTCCAATACAGTCCCATGAGCCAACATGTGGTTCTAGACAGACCCCAGTGAGCGGTTCATGGTAAGCAGGGACTCCAGTACTGAGCTTACACCCCAGCCCCCCTTTTTCCCCTTTGCATGCAATTTGCTCTGACTCTCATGGATTCTCTTACTTGGATATCCAGTGGTGAGTGAGTGTATCACTCTGTACTTCCTCTGATAGGGCAGATTGTTCATTCCGTCATTCCAGAATAAACAAAATATCTTGAGATATCATCATATGTATCCTTTTAAGAATCATAGCGTTTTATTCAACTTTGCCTTTCAAGGTGCTAGTGAAATACAATGTTCTGTGTTTTCTTCGCATGTAATAAATTGATTTTAGTGTATCTTATTTACTCTATTATCCTGATGCTGGCCTTGTGAACACTAAACTTCTGCTGTGTTACTGACTATGCTCCCGGCCCCAGGATAAATCCTCTTTAAAAAGAAAGAGTGAAAGCATGAAAGTTATTCTTTCCAAATTTGTGTGTGCATGCACACACACAGGTGCTCATATGTACATGTATGAGTGTCTGTGGAGGTCAAAGGTCAATGCTGGGGTCTTTCTCTACTGCTCTCTACCTCATTATTTGGGATAGTGTCTCTCAGTGAGCTTGGAACTCCCAGATCCCACAAGGGAAGAAGGCCAGTGAGCTCCAAGGATCCTGCTGTCTCTACTTCCCAGTCCTACAGTGGCAGGTGTGTGCCACCAGGCCTGGCTCTTTACTGTTCACTCAAGTGCTACTGTGTTCATGCTTGCATACTAAACCTTCCAAATCAGTTTTCACTGTAACAGACAAGCATGTAGTTATTTCAGTCCAAATAAAACAAAACAAACAAACAAACAACAACAACAAAAAGACCCAACCAGCCAAAAAACAAACAAACAAACAAACAAACAAACAAACAACAAAGAGAAGAAAAAAAAAAAGAAGGAACAAGCTAGGCCACAGCTTCTGGGAGAACATTGCTGGGAAGGTTTAGTCCAGGGTGTGCTGGCCCACAGGACAAGAAAATAAAGATGCCAACTACTTTTTATGAATTGTAGCGTCCACATTTATCAGTATTAAAATAACAAAATGGAGAGCCTTTTCTTTCTCCTGCTGTGTATCAATAATATGGAGATGTTTCTGAGGGAAAAAAATCATTAACTAATTAAAAAGTGAATTAGGCATGCCTGGGAAATCAATTTAAGGATTTTTCTTGGTTTGAATCTTAATGGAAAAACCATAACTGATCTTTTTAATGATCTGAAAACCAACTTCTGGTACCTGTCATGGAATTTCAACGTGCATGACTGAAAAGTAATTACCAAGTCTTGAAGAATGGTTGATTGATGGGGGCAGGGAATGGGGATAGGTAGTTGAAAAAAATAAAGCCAAATTTTAGGACTTGGGAACCTCTCCGACCTGGTGGGCAACAATGCTGGTCTACACTTTTGTTCTTCCATGAGATGGACCCACGTGAAGTCCTGGGGTCATCCATAAATCTTTCTTATTTTGTCTGTCAGAACCAGCAGCTAGAAAACTTTCAACTTTTTAGGTAACTAGCCTGTGACCCAAGATGACCCAGCTCCCTGGGATTCTTTCCCTCTGCATTCTCTTCTGGAGACTCAAGCAGGTTTTCATCAGCTTGCCAATAAAGCAACCTGCTAAACAAATCCACCCTAGGGTGCTGTCCTCACACAGAGGGTGGGGGTTGTCCACCTAAAAGGGGTCTGCAAGTGAACCAGGCTGCATTTCTAAGGAGTAGAATGTCAAGGAATGCAGGAAGTGAAGTGTGGAATTTCATGCCTTTTGAAAATAATGTTATCCTTCCTGGTGGCCCTTTCAGGGACTCTCAGCTGGGCTCTATTGCCTCAGGGATTTCTTGTCACTCAGGAAGAGGGAAACTGGTGGACTTGTTGCCTGGAGACCTGCTGGGGGAAGAGCCAGTTGCAAATGGTCACATGCAAATGGCTTCCTGTCAGTGAGAATGTAGCTGTTAAGATGCTTAGATGTTAAGCCTATTCAGAGCATGTGCATAAGCATTTCCCTGGAAGCATAAAACCAACATGGCTGATGTACACTTGAAAGACTTGCTATTTTCACCTTTCCTTAAAGACAGGCATAAAGAAAATGTACACTGAGCTGGCTTGTTTTGTTGGCCAGCGGTAGAGGGCATCTGTCTAAGAAGGCTCCTGTGTGTTCACTGAGCTGTGTGTAGGTAAGCTTGTCTCTTACTGGGACACCTCAATTGCCAAGGGTTTTAAAAAAGAAGGATGGAGAATCTCTGTGAAGAAGAGCTCCCGGCTAGTGTAAAGCCACTTGTGTGAAGTTGCCTTTGCTTGAAGCAATGGGAAACCCAGACAGAGGCATCCATTGTGTCTAGAGACCCAAGTAATCCTAGTTATCTTCTAATGGTGGATTGCATGACCCTATAGGAATCCATGTCTCTACGGATGAAAAGTTGGAACAGCTAGGAACTAGTGTCACTAGTTGCTTATCCTGTAGCTTTTAGAATACCAGACCATTGCACCCCCAGATGCTGAAAACAAAACAAAAACAAACAAAACAAAACAAAAGATCCAACCAGTTGATATGGCAGTGGATTTTTTCCTTTAATTAATTAATTAATTTATTCACTTTACATCTCAATATCCACCCATCTCCCAGTCTCCCCTCTCACATCTCCTCCCCATTTTCCTTCCCTCCTCCTTTGAGAAGGTAGAGCTTCCCTTCCCCTAGGAATCACCCCACCCTGGGACATCAAGTCTCCACAGAAGTAGGCACACCCTCTCCCACTGAGGCCAGAAGAGGCAGCTCAGTCAGGGGAGTGGGTTCCCTAGATTTAGGGAGAGCCAGGCTTCAGTGATTGGGGACCCACATGAAGACCAAGCTGCACATCTGCCACACTGGTGGCCTAGGCTCAGCCCATGCTTGTTCTTTGGTGGGCGAGTCAGGCTCTGGGAGGCCCCAAGGGTCCAGGTCAGGAGGCTCTGTTCTTCCTCTGTGAAGTCCCTGTCCTCTTCATGTTGCTCAATTCTTCTCCCAACTCTCCCACTAGACTCCCTGAGCTCCATCTAATGTTTAGCTGTGAGTCTCTGCACCTGCTTCCATAGCTGCTGGGTAGAGCCTCTCAGAGGACAGTTATGCTAGGCTCCTGTCTGCAAGCGTAACAGAGTGACATTAAAAGTGTCAGGTATTGTTTTTTGTTCATGGGTTGGGTTTCAATTTGGGCAGGTCAGTGTTGGCCATCCCCTCAGTCCCTACTCCATTTTATAGGCAGGACACACTTTGGGTGGAAGGTTTTGTGTGCAGGTTTCTGTCCTTATTTCACCACTGGAGTCATCACTGGCTACAGGAGGTGGTAGCTTCAGCCTCCATGTCCCCTACTGCTGGAGTCACCCCACACTCCCTGGGGCCTCCCACTGACCTAGGTCTCCGGCACTTCCTAGAGATGCTGCACCCCTGCCCACGGACAATTTCCTGTTCTCTCTCTCCTGCTCTCTCTTCATCTGATCCCTGCTCCCTCTCTCTGTTCCCATCCCATTCCCCCTCCCACCAGGTTCCCTCCCTCCTTCCACTTCTGATACCTATTTTATTTTCCCTTCTTTCCTCTCTTGGGCCCTCTTTACTTTTGTTTGTTTGTTTGTTTTTTGGGGGGCTTGGGGGGTCTGTGGATTGTAGCATGGGTATTCTGTACTTTATGGCTAATATCCACATATAAGTGAGTACATACCATGTACTTTTGGGTCTTAGTTACCTCATTCAGCATGGTACTTTTTAGTTCCTTCCATTTGCCTGCAAAATTCATGAAGGGACTGGATTTTTCACCAGAGCATTTTTGATCAGAGCGGAGCTGTGCTGCACGTTCGAGCTGAAGAAACATGCACTGTGGAGGTGGCTGTTGTGATCATGGCGCAGCTCCAGAAAGACCACACCAGGCCAAACAGTTCCACGTGGGGTTTATTGAGAGGGAAAGGGGCAAGGTATCGAAAAGAGAAGGGGAGAAGAGAGAGAGAGCTCAGAGGGGTTTTCCTTTTATATCTGGATAGTGACATAGCCACAAGTAAGGGTGGGAGGGGAGCCAAGTGGATTCTGGGATATGGTGTGTTCAGGTCATGCTGTTGCCCAGGTGTGATGTCACTGCTTTCAGAGTTCCTGATACTAACAGTGGCCACTGTCCCAACCATGCTCCTTTGTCTAGCCCAGCTTCCTTGTTTCTTTTTCCTTTGTCTGAAGGCACCATGTCTGTATCTTCTGAGCCAGACAGACACCCACACATTAAGCTCGTTATTTGTTTAAAAAAAAAAGAGGTGAGCAACACTGAAAAACTAGTTCCCAAATAAAGTTCTATTAAAATCTAATTAAAATATAATAATTTTTAGTCATTCATGTACATCCAAAATACCTCCTCCCTCTCTCTCTCCCCACTCACCCCCAAACTAGGATTGGAGGCCCATTTACATCATCTTTAAAATCCAGGCTTTAAAGTTCTATCAATTCAACAAACTCTAGATTTTCAGCTAGATAATTCTTTTTCAGGCCAGTTGCTCTCAATGCATTTTTGGTGTGTGGTGTAATTATTAAATCCAATTAGCTACTGAGTTAAATTAAATTTCAAACAGACTGGGATTATTTACCATAATCTCCTCCCTCCCGCCCCCCCCCCCCCAGGCTTCGATCTAAATGGGAACGACGGGAGAGGGGAGTGACTAATTCTCCTCCCCCACATCTACAGTAGAGTGCCTTATTCAGTCAGCAGGTAAGGGCGGCTCAGCCCAGCCGCCGTCTCAGAACTCAGAGGACAGGCATGTTTGTGAAATGTAGGGGAGAGAAGAGATTCTTATCGGTGGCCGATTTCAGTGTAAATAACCAAAAGGGATGTCTGTAGAATCAAGGGCCCTCTGCTAACAGCTGCATTTCACACGGGCCTTTGAAACTCACGTTAAACACAGTCCCTTGGAAACCCGAGAGAGAAAATACTGGAAGGATTTAAACGCAATGCAGTAGGGCCTTTAAAAATGCGGCACTAGTCTTTCTGTTCTTTCAACTCGCCCTTCTAGGTATGCCCGTTTGAGAGAAGGCAGACGCCTGGCTCCAACTGCCTAACATCAGAAAAGTCTGTTGCCTGATGCTAGGGACAAGAGGCTCTGGGAGCTGAGCGGTTTCTATGGAGATGGGAATTAGCCAGGAAGTGCTTTCCTTCTTATTATTCTCCATCCTAATAGGGACAATTGCCACCATTTATCTTTTTCTGAAAGAATAAGGACATCTTTGGGAACAATAGCAAGACCTTGATTGAAATCGGCTGGCCCTGTTAAAGACCGTGGAACTGGTGCTTCTTGCTTTTTGCAAAGTAAATCATAAGTTCTCTGACTATGCTTTATCCATGGTGCTCTGCCTTTGATTTCTGCCAGGGAACTGAATCAGAAAAATCCATATTAATTTGAGTTATAGGTTATAATACTTCACATAACCTAATAAATAGAGTTGAGATACACCTTAAACACCTCTAACAGTACAGACCATCATTTATACTTTACCTATGGCCAATGCACGATACTCTTTTTTATGCCTAAAAAAATAGAAAAGAATATGCATGCTTCATTCCTATTTTGCTGGTGGAGAAAGCAAGTGTACATATTTGTGGCTAACAAATCTGTGAATTCAAGTAATCTTTAAATAAATAAAATTTACCCTTATTGTATTCCAAGTCATACAAATGTCATATAACATGAATATATATTACTAATAGAATATATATTACTAATATATAGCTAAATAGAAACAGGAAAAGCAAAAAAGTAATAGTTAATAGTAAATTTTACATCCTAGAGTTAAACACAGTTGTCATTTTAGTTGATATTTATTCAGATTTTTCTTAGCCTATATACATATGCACAGAGATGGCTTTATGATTGATCTATTTATATTTCATAATAATAAGGTAAATCATATAGTTATGCTCTCTGTTGTTGTTTTGGGGAATGCCTCATTATATAACACTTGATTTAATATTTTTATCTTCCTAATTCTGAGTGCTTCAGGGCCCTCCCCTCCCCTCCTCTCATCATCCCTTCTTCTTCCCTTCCTCCCTACCCCAGCCCTTCTCCCCCTTCCCTTTACACTCCTTTCTTCCTTTTTCTTCCCAAACAACACTGCTGTAATTGAAAGTTTGGTAAGAAACTTAACAAGGACCAGTTTTCATTATAATGAAACTTGTTTAAAGGCTCATTCCTAAGATGCGGAGAATTCTAGTGGGAAAAACGAAAATTCTTCCTAAAATGGTTTAGAAAAAATGTAGAGAGAATATCTTATGCATTGTGCATATGCATCACCTGTCTATTAAAAAGACTATGGGCTATTATTATTGCTCTGAACAAATTATACATTTGCAAATTGGGCGATTTTTAGTGAGATTGATCATGAGTTCAAATACTCTGTTTTTTTTTTTTTTTGGCATTGTACAATATAAACATGATAATCATGGTAATTATTTTAGAGTTTAGCTCTTCTTTGAATGATATCCTTTAATTAGAACATCATTAAAGAGTAAGTAGACATTCCATCACCACCCTATAGTGGTGCTGGACACCTTTAATCTGAGCATGTGGGAGGCAGAGGTGAATTCCAGGCCAGCCTGGTCGACCTAGTGAGTTCTAGGTCAGTCAGGCAGGGCTACATAATGAGACTATGTGTCAAAATAACAACAATGACACCACCAACCACAACTCCACACCACTATTAGTCAAACAGAGAATGTGGAAGGAAAAATAATCAGGCTTTAGTGTCCCTTACTTCTGTGTTTGAACAAATGACATCCTACTATGTTTAGCAGTGGCCTCACCAGTTGTGTGACCAGCCTGCTGTCACTGTCTCTGCAGAGAGGTCCTGGGTATTGTCCCTTGGATCCTAGCTGGTAACTGATGCTACTATGACTTCATTTGCTTGTGGTTTACTTTAGGATCAGTTCAATCCCCTCTTCTCCCTCAAGGTCGAAGCTTGAAATCTAGGAGCTGCAGAGTGCATAGAAGTATATGTAATTTTTGTTGTTGTAAGTTTGTGGTAGACTCCAGAATAATTCTAATTAATCATTAGAGAATGAGGGTCAAATTCAGGGCCTTCGGAAAGCACCTTACTTCTAAGCTATAGTCCTCATCTCAGATTGTATTTTAAAATGTGATTATAAAATATCTTGTACCATTTTAATAGATGATGAACTCCTCAGGGATATGAATTTTATATTCTTCCTGAGAACGGTACCACTGTCACTCACAGAGCCTATGCTTCATAAGTCCTGCTGAGCTTCTCAATCTCAAAGTCTGAAAAGATACATATTTTGAGGTTATTATTTAATTGATCACTGCATGCAGGCCTGCTTTGCATGGTGTGTGCATGTGTCTGTGCACATGTGTGGAGTCCACCTAACAGTTCAGTGGAGACAGTTCTCTGCTACCACCGTGGGTTCTGGGAATCGAATTCAGGTTGCCAGGCTGGTTCCATGTTCCAGTTTGTCTTTCTGTTGCTGTGATAAAACTCTGGGCGAAGCCAACCTGGAGAGAGAAGGATCTATGTCACCACATACCGTTCTTTACGGTCTATCACGAAGGGACACCAAAGCAGGAGTGCCAGGCAAGGGCCGGAAGCAGGAACCCGGAAGAAATACTGGTGTGCTTCCCCCCGGCTTGCTCGGCTATCTTTTATAGACAAGCCAGGCGCCTTGCTGCCTAGGCTTGGCACCACCCACAGTGGTCCAGGCTCCCCTACATCAAAGAGTAGTAATGTATAAAGTGCTCTACAGATATGCCCGTAGGCTGGTCAGATGGAGGGAAGTCCTCATTTTAGGGTTCCTTGTGTCAAGTTGAAAAAACAGCCAGCACAGGCAGGAAGAGCCGTTACAGGCCGCAGCATCTCAGCCATCCAGATGTGGTATTTTAATATCTATAACTACTCCAGTGATGTCTGTATGTGTTCATGTGAAATACTAGCCACTGTGTCTTTAGCAACTCACTTTTGAATAATCCTTTGTTCCCTCTGCGTTCTTAGCTCGCGGTCTGCATCTTCGAAGGAGTTTTTCTTCGTGATTACTGAAGTTCCAGGGCTCAGGTGACGTGGCCTGGTGGTTATGCTAGGACAGGCCTGGAGGAATATTTTTTAAAGAGAAAAGCTTGTTGCTGAGGTGGAAAACTGGGAATTCACAGGATGAGTTCAGTGAGAGGAATCCACAGAGCCCTAGGCAGGTAATCCCAGTAAGGCACTGGGGCCATCCACCTTAGTCACTTCTAGACATGGAGCTGAGGTCATCAGGAACTTTCCTTTGGTAAATTGGAGCCCGAGAGCCCATTCAGTAGATTTGTATACAGTGAACAGGAGGGTCCAGGGAAAGCTCTCCCGGGACTGGCAATCCTGGTCTTAACTGAAGATTCTTCGTGGGAGGTGTAAGGTTGTGTGAAACAAAACAGGAGGGTGATTTATAAGAAAACAAACCAATTAGACTGACTTTCAAAAGTCTCAGGTAACAAAACTTAATTAATTTCTACATCAAGGTTTCCTGGTCTACCCGACCTTGGAACATCCTTCAAGAGGAAGAAGCTTGGGTGGGTGATGTGATCCTGCAGGCGAGAAAGGTCCGTGCTGTCAAACTGACACCCCAGATTGGACCCTGGAACTTCTGAAAATTGTCCTCTAACACGATACCACCAGATAAACAAATGTTACAAAAGAGCCCGAATCAGTCAGGGGTGCTTTATTAATTGCCGAGTGCTTCTATAGCACCGCAACGCTGCCGGGCTGTGTGCTCAGCTCAGAAAACTTACAATTTTGACATTACATAACCAGATCAAGTGGTGCCAGTCTCCAAGAAATTAAAGAGAAGAGGATTAGATCTAGCTCATTTTGAAAACGGTCTTAGCGAGCATCGCAGACATGGATATTAATTTTTTTAAATGAAAAGTAGACTGTTTATTGCTCACAAAGGACCGTTTGTGCTGCCCAGATCTATGCTAATCTCCATTCCAAATTGCTTAGCAACTGTTACGTGGTTAGAAAGGTTCAAATTTCAGGAAAGAAAGAAAACTTTCTGAGCACAGCACAGCAAGATTTGCTTTGGGGATATTAAGTCACTCAAAGGATGAAATAAAAAGTGATGAAACAGCCCGCTGCAGAGAGCTGATCATTCCTTAGAGCGGCATGGACTCTTGATGAGTCTGGTCCCAAGCCATATGAGTTTAATACGTTGAAGCGTGCGCTCAGACAGCGTGTGCTGTGGAGAGCTAGGAAACACCCTGGAGTTCCTTCATTCGGCTGCTTTCTCATTGACTCCTCTGTCGTGGGGAGAGGGAGGGAGCATAGCTGTGGAGTCAGGTTATGTGTCAGCAAGGGTTATAATCTGGGAAAAGTCTAATGTATATGCTTAGAAGTGGGAGAATTATGATATTTTCAGAGGATAGAAGAAATTTCACGCATTTGAAAACTTAAATGTTTATCTGTCTACCTGCCTGCCTTTCTATATATCTGTCGATCTAACTAGATTTATATATCAAAGCATCATATTCGCTTTCTATATAATAACTGTCTATGATTTATTTGTTTGTCTTTTGCAGACAGGATCTCAGCCATAATCGAGGCTGGATTGCTATCTGTTATAGATATGAGACTGGCATTGAATTCACGGAAACTCTGCGTTAACATCTAACTCCTGTTTATTAATTTAAAAATTGTACAGAAATGAATAATAATTTTACTGTAATGACGTAAAACACCAGATATGCAATAATTAGAAAACGTAAATGCAGTGGAAAATTTCTAGGGGAAATACAGTTTGCTAAATATTGAACTTAAAAAAAGCAAACCAGTAAATATGTGACATTGTGAGTTAAAATATGATGGAGGCTAGGGAAATGGCTCAGCTGACAAAGGGCTTTGTGCCCAACTGTGAGATCTGAGTTAAAGTACCCACACCTGTGTTAGAAGCTGGGCCTATGACGCTTGCTTAAGGAGGAGGGAAGGGGGAGAGTCCTGGGGCTCAGCCGTTCAGAGCACTATTGATCTTTCAGGGAACCTAAGTTTGATTCCCAGCACCCACTGGGAGGCCTGAAAGTATTTGCAATTCCAGTTTCAGGGAACTCAGTGCCTTGAACTCAGGCATTGTATGTACCTGGTGCATGGACATACATGAAGGCAAAATACCCATACAAGTAAAATAATAAATAAAATAAAACCATTTAGATATCACAGGAAAGGAATATTGTGATCTAGATTCATATGTGTGTATTTTTCTTTGTGTGTATGTATGCCTATATACCATAATGCATTATAATCACAGTGGTTTAGCTAGGAAAATGAAGATGCTTAACATTTATAATTCCTATGTAATTTCATAAATACACAGCAAACATCACTAAACATTAGGTTATCTCAATACAGAAAATTTGTTTGATAAATGCTGCATTCTTTCACTACGAAAACCCTCAGAAACATTAGAATATCTTTGACTTTTCCTTTCTTTGAATTTTAACTATTTATTTACTTATGTATTTATGTGTGTGTTTGTGAGCATGTGAGTGTTGGATAAATCAGGTCATCAGTTTTGGCAGCAAGCCCCTTATCTGCTAACCCTTCTCACTAGCCCATCAGTGAGTTTCTTTTACTTGATTAAAGTAATTGAGAAGAACTCTGGGGCCAGAGAGATGGCTCAGCTGGTAAAGGCGTTTGCTGCCAAGCTGGATGACCTGGTGTAGATCCTGGGATCTTACTTGACGGAAGTCAAGGACTGACTATTGTAAATTGTCCTCTGTCTTTCACATGTGTCCTGTTCTATTCACACACATACAAAAACAAAATAAATAAATGTTAAAAATACATTAAACAAATTTAAAAGCCCAACAACCTGCCGTTGGGGCAGGAGATCTATAGCTTAGTGATGGAGTGCTTGCCTCCCATGTCAAGGCCTTGGGTTCAGTGTCTTGGACTGCAAAGACCAAACATCAAACCAAACAAAATCAATCAAACAAACAAACAAACAAACAAACAAACAAACTGGCATTGTACATCAGAGAGTAGATCATTGTACCAATGAAATTTATTACAACAATTTGTTAGTTAATTTTTCTTTTCTTGAGACCTTAAATAGAAAATAAAATACTATGACCTATAAAGAATCCATTACAAAATGGAAAAGTTTTGTATCTTACTACTTTTTTTTAATTCAAAATCTTTTTTATTTATATTCCATCCCGATGGCATCTTCCCCTTCCCTCTCATCTGTATCTTAATAATTTTAACAAAATGTTTTCCCTCCATTTTGAGCACAGCCCGCCATTTTCAGTTCTTAAATTGAGGTATGTAAATTACGTAGCTGGCCCTGCCTGTCACCTCACCTTATTGCTTACCCTCTAGCCTTTCCTGCATCACAGTTATTCTGAAATTGCAAGACACTTCTCTGAACAAGAGGCATCAAGTCTTACAGCTGAGGCAGGAAAAGAGGGGGAGCTGGTGACTGTATTCTCTTCTTTCACAGCCTTTGTCTTTATGAAGTATTTAACGAGCTTTCCACAAGCGGTTCGCTATCCCTGGGCCCCATGGACAGTTTCAGCCGAGAAAAAGAATGGAACAGGAAGTGTTTAGCAAAGAGGGATAGAACCAAACAATCCAACATCTGGCAGAAAATACGTCTGAGGCAGCAGTTGGCAGCTTCCTGCCTGTCGGGGCCAGGTAGGCTGCGGTGGCGGTCTATAGCTAGTGTCTGTCACGACCACTCTGCCGTGCTGTGGCTATTTAAAGTGGATCCGGATGTGTAGCCTTATGAGCTGGGCTGCCCTCCAGTATATGCTTGCCTTATACAAATAAGAAGTGGGTCAGACATGACCCATGGTCTATAGATAGCTCCTTCCTGAATTAGCTATTATTTTATTTTGAGTAACAAGTATCAGACTGAGGGGGGATGGTACCTTACCGTACTTAGGGAGACTAAGCAGTAGTAATACACTGAATGACTACTAGAAGGTAAGCAAGTTTGTTGCCATGAAAGAAACTTTGTTGATAGAAGAATATGCCACATCAATGAAACCTTGGTTAAAAGGAAAAAAGATACAAACGCACGGATGGAAAGCATTAATGTAAATCTAGAAAACTCATCTACAGATCCTATGAAGTTTAAATCAAAGTTCCTGTATATTTTTCTTTTGAGATTTGAGTATATGACCTCGAGATTGGTGTAGAACAACAGAAAGGATTAAAAGTGGTGTAGACAGTTTTGGGGGATAAACACTGGAAGCACCAGAGATCTTTTCCACCAAGTATCAGTTTTTGTACTTTTCAAAAAGCTAAACTAAGAGGGTTGTGGGTTCCGGTCTAGAAACTGGTGAAACAGAGAAGAAACTTCAGGACTAGATCCAGCTATGTGTGTCAGTGGAGCGGGGAGAAAGGATGAATGATCTCCCACCATCCTGTTAAACTGAGATCCCAACCTCATCCCCATCCCAACAGGAAATGCCAGCTGAACTGAAGACAAACACCCAAAGACTAAAAGCATTGGTGCTTTTCACAGAAGCTCAGACTGGCACGGCAGGGTCATGTGTGTGTTGCTTAGAGGACTCAGAGAACCCAACGTGATGCAAACTATTGCCATCACTCTAGAATGTCCCCCAGAGCATGGTGATAAGGTCCTGTTTCTGAAGATATCACACACATTGTCACGCAATATGGAGAAATCAAGCTAGTACTGACCCGGACGCTCCATCGCTGCTGGCTAACTTCGGAGTCTTACCCAGTTGTGAGTTCTGAACGAAAATAACTGACCTGGCAAGTAGCTCTCATTGGTGCGATTACAGCATGGAGGTTCTGAAGTAACTAGTTACTTTGCGATTGGATTTAAGGCCTGCTTCCCAGTAGGAAACTCATCCTTAGCCAAGAATCTATGGTTAGGTGGGGTGTCATAGGCCGTAGAGGTGAGCTTACCCTGATTATTTTGCTAAATATCCATATTATCAAACTTTAATAAACAAAAGGGCATCATAACTAAAGTGAGAGGGTGTTACAGTTTGTGGGGGATGTTAGCGAAGCATAAAATGAAAAACCAGTTTGATCTGGAACCTGAACCAGAGATTTTTCAGAATCTGAGAGTCCCACAGCGTGCGAAATTGATTTCAGTCTCTGCACTGTTGGGAAGCAGAGACAGAACAACCAACCACATGCTGCTTTTCTTCCTATCTGATTTCCCGAGGCAGGGCCTCACTAATATAGATATTAGAGTGAAAATCCAGGAGTTGGCAAGCAGGTAGAACAATTGAAATTCTTGTTTATTGCTGATGTAGTTTATAATAGCATATAACTGGAAGCAATTTAAGTATTTAGACAAATAACATTTTTAATCAATGCACGTCTTTAATCAACCAATCAATAAACCAATGAATGTAAATACAATCTACTGCTGCTACCTACCTACATATCTGTGTATGCACATATACTATAATGTATACATAGTGCTACATTTATATAATGGAATTTCATCTATTGAGATAATGAATTTGAGTGACAAGTGCCAAAAGCCTATCTAAAATGGAAATGTAATGAGGTAAGACAAAGCCATTGAAGAGTACTAAGTATATTATGACTATTTAGATAGAATTTTAAAAACTCAAATAACTATAATGCATCTGAATGCATATATCTGTGTTGTGCTGGAGTTCCCTCCAAGATTGTAGAGAAACTTTCTAAGATCATAGTATGTGATAGAGAAGTGAACCAACAGTATATTATAAGACAGAATGTTTTCAAAGAGGTTCACACACTGGGGTGTTCTAGGGAGAGATGAACTATTCCATTCCACAGGGAAGCTCCACTAGGATAGGAAAGAAGTCAAAATAGCTGAAGTCCCTGAAACTGACAAGATTCTTCAGGCTCCTTCCTCTCCCAAGAGGGTTAAAACAACTGAGCTACCTGAACAGGACATTCTCCAGCCTATTGACCTGCCTGTAGGTTTGCAGTGTGTTCCACACTTACAGGTTTTTTGAGCTGTCAACCATGCTGGGGTGGACCCTTAGTGAGTCAGTCTTGAGTCATTTCTGCTCCTGTAAGTTACCTCTCAAACACAATCATGTAAGAAACGCATTATAACTCATCGGTTCACTAAGCGGGGCCTCAATGCTCTCCATGCTTTGGTTTGTGGTCCGTTCCTTATCTGGGGCCAGTAGAGCTTTGTTCATGGCCCTTAAAGGAAAAGTGGTGCACAACAATTTGTATTTAGACAAAGCAAAAGAAACATGAAATCCATGCTAGAACAGGAACCGCACAATTTTAAACATGGAGGCAAGGTCATGAGATGGGCAGGAAATGTGAATTAGCTCCATTTTGTAATGTTTTATTTCCAAAACTGAAGATTTGGGGTAAATATTACAGAATATTAGGATTTGGTCAGGTTAATAGACAAATACACAGTGTTAACTTGATATGTGTGTGTGTCTTTGAAAATACTCCATAATATAAGTTTGAGATGGCCTCTCACGTCAGCCTTTGATGCATTTTATTATTTTGCAAAATTGATGTTTGGTTATTTACTTTCATGCAAAATTACATAGGGGTAAGTCTTTTTTTTCTGCCATTAATTTTTGTTGGGGCTTCACTATTCTCAACGCTCATACTTTTCTTGTCTTAGTGAGTCAATACCCAACAAGAGGCACCTTAGAGGAGAGCTTTGGCCTCCATCATGGTGGGAAGGTGCAGTGCAGGAGTGAGAGTCAGCTGAAAAATGTGGACCCCACAGTCAGGAAGCAGAGGGCAGACAGAAGCAGCACCAGGCTATAGAGGCTCAGGCCAGCTCCTACTGATTCCTTCCTCCAGTGTCAGTGTTCTTAACCAGTGCCATCAGATGGGGATAATTGTCCAATGTGAGCCTTTGAGGGACATGATACATAGAATACTACAATACTAAATGACTAGAGTACTGAGAATCCTGTCACTACCAATAATTCAGTAAGGAGTGGACATACTAGTTGTCTTAAGCAACAAGAGCGATCCTCATGAGACTGAAGAGCAGTCATGAAGGGTCTGAGTCTCTGAGTATTGCCTTATGACAACCATGTCCCAAATCTTTGCTTTCTTGGCTAGACCCTGATGTAATTCTGTTCTCCACAATCCACATGGTACTGCACTAACCTTGATGCTTTTCTACACCTCAGGGTTTTATTTTTGTTTGTTTTGTTTTTATGAAAGAACAAATTTACTTTCTTTTTCTTTTCTTTTCTTTTTTTAATTGAATGTTTTATTTGTTTACATTTCAAATGTTATTCCCTTTCCAGGTTTCCCCTCTGCAGACCCCCTATCCCATCCCCCCTGCTTCTTGGAGGGTGCTCTCCCACGCACCCACCTATTCCGACCTCACCTCCCTAGCATTCCTCTAACTCCTCCATTGGGTTCCTTATGCTCAGACTGATGGTTGGCTGTGAGCATTCACATCTGTGTTGGTCGGGATCTGGCAGAGCCTCCCAGGAGATAGCTGTACAAGGTTTCTGTCAGCCAGCACTTCTTGGCATCCGCAATAGTGTCTGGGTTTGGTGTCTGCATGTGGATGGATCCTCAGGTGAGGTAGTCTCTGGCTGACCTTTCCTTCAGTCTCTGCTCTATTCTTTGTCTCTGTATTTCATTTAGACAGGAGCAATTCTGGGTTAAAAGTTGGGGTGGGTTGTCCCATCCCTCTACCAGGGGGCCATGCCTAATCTCTGGATATGGTCTCAACAGGTTCTCCCTCCCCTTTGTGGGGTATTTCAGCTAATGTCATCCACATGTGGTCCTGGGAGACTCTTGCTTTTCTGGCATCTGGGACTTTCTGGTTGCTACCCTGAGTTCCCCATTTCCCATTGTTACAGACCTCTGTTCAATTTCCTGACCCTCTGTACATCTCCTCCCAAACCAGATTCTTCCCCTTTTTTCCCCTCCCCTTCCTCTATTCCTCTCAAGTCCTTACCACCCTCTACTTCCCTTGATTATATTGTTTCCTTTCTAAGTAGGACTGAAGCATCCATTCTTTGGTCTTCCTTCCTCTAGAGCTTCATGTGGTCCATGATTTGTATTGGGGGTATTCCATGCTCTTTGCTGAATATTCACTTATCAGTGAGTTACATAGTACATGTGTTCTTTTCTGATTGGGTTACATCCCTCAGGATGATATCTTCTAGATCCATCCATTTGCCTGTGAATTTCATGAAGTCATTGTTTTTAATAGCTGAGTAGTACTCAATTGTGTAGATGTAACACAGTTGGGACATCTGGGTTGTTTCCAGCTTCTGCCTATTATAAATATGGCTGCTATGAACATAGTGGAGCATATGACCTTATTACATGTTAAAGTATCTTCTGGGTATATGCCCAAGAGTGGTATAGCTGGGTCCTCAGGTAGTACTATGTCCAATTTTCTGAGGAATGGCCAGACTGATTTCCAGAGTGGTTTTACCAGCTTGCAATCCCACCAGCAATGGAGAAATGTTCCTCTTTTTCCACATCCTCACCAGCATCTGCTGTCACCTGAACTTTTGATCTTAGTCATTCTGACTGGTATGATGCGGAATCTCAGGGTCACTTTGATTTGCATTTCCATTATGACTAAGGATGTTGAACATTTCTTTAGATGCTTCTCAGCCATTTGAGTTTTCTCAGTTGAGAATTCTCTGTTTAGCTCTGTTCCCCATTTTTTAATAGGGTTATTTGATTCTCTGGAGTCTAACTTTCTTCTTTATCTTTTTTTGATAACTTTTGGTTGAAAGTCGATTTTATTCAATATTGGAAAAAAAAAACATGGATATTCAAGCATGTTTCTTGTGACCATTTTCTTGGAAAATTGTTTTCCAACCTTTTACTCTGAGGTAGTGTCTGTCTTTGTCATTGAGGTGTGTTTTCTGTATGCAGCAAAATCCTGGGTCCTGTTTATGTATCCAGTCTGTTAATCTATGTCTTTTTATTGAGGGAATTGAGTCCATTGATATTAAGAGATATTAAGGAATAGTGATTGTTGCTTCCTGTTATTTTTTCTATTGAATATAATCTTCATTTACATTCAAATGCTAAAACCTTTCCCAGTTTCCCCCTCCCTGAAAACTCCCAACCCCTGCTCCCACCCCGTGCCTCCAAGTATATGCCCCTCCACCTGGACCACTCCCCCCCTTCAATTCTGACAAGGCATTCCTCTGCCACATTTTTGGTTGGAACCATGTATACCCCTTGGTTGATGGTTTAGTCCCTGGGAGTCCTGGGGCATCTTCTCATGGGGCTATAAACCCCTTCAGCTCCTCTGGACCACCCTCCAACTCCATTGGGGACCTCACACCCAGTCCAATGGTTGGCTGCTAGCATCTGCCTCTGTATTTGTAAGGCTCTGGCAGGGCCCCTCCAGAGACAATCATGACATGCTCCTTTTGGTATTCACTTTTTTTTTTAGATATAGCTAAAGTTTATTTTTTATTGGATATATTCTATATTTACATTTAATTTCCCTTTTTCTGGTTCCCTGTCCCCCAAAGGTCCCACATGCCCTTTTCCCTCCCCGTGTTCCCCCATCCACCCTTTCCCACTTCCCTGTTCTTGTATTCCCTTACACTGATGCTTTGAGCCTTCCCAGAACCAGGGCCCACTCCTTCCTTCTTGTTGGACATCATTTGGTATGTGGATTGTGTCTTTGGTATCCCAAGATTCTAGGCTAATATCCACCTATCAGTGAGTGCATACCATGGGTATTCTTTTGAAACTGGGTTACCTCACTTAGGATGATGTTCTCCAGCTTCATCCATTTCTCTAAGAATTTCATGAATTCATTTTTTATAATGGCTGACTAGTACTCCATTGTATATATATATACCACATTTTTTTGTATCCATTCCTCCATTGAGGGACATCTGAGTTCTTTCCAGCTTCTGGCTATTATAAATAAGGCTGCTATGAACATAGTGGAGCATATATTCTTATTGCATGCTGGGGAATCTTCTGGGTATATGCCCAGGAGTGGTATGGCTGGGTCTCAAGCAATACTATAGAGCAGTAGTGTTAAAAACTGCAGTGACAGAGAGGTGGATCAATGGAATAGGATTGAAAACCCAGAATTGAACCCACACATCTATGGCCAATTGATCTTCAACAAAGGAGCTGAAAACATCCAGTGGAAAAAAGTTAGCTTTTTCAACAAATGGTGCTGGCTCAACTGGAGGTCAACTTGCAGAAGAATGAGAATTGATCCACTCTTATCTCCTTGTACTAAGCTCAACTCCAAGTGAATCAAGACCTCCACATAAAACCAGACACACTAAAATTAATAGAAAAGAAACTGGGGAAGTCCCTTGAGGGCATTGGCTCAGGGGGAAAATTTCTGAACAGAACACTCATGCTCTAAGATCAAGAATAGACAAATGGGACCTTATAAAATTACAAAGTTTCTGCAAGGCAAAAGACACTGTCAAAAGAACAAATTGGCAACCAACAAATTGGGAAAAGATCTTCACCAACCCTACATCTGACAGAGGGCTAATATCCAATGTATACAAAGAACTCAAGAAGTTAGACCCTGGAAAACCAAGTAACCCTATAAAAATGGGGTACAGAGCTAAACAAAGACTTTTCACCTGAAGAAATTCGCATGGCTGAGAAACACCTTAAAAAATGTTCAACATCATTAGTCATCAGAGAAATGCAAATCAAAGTAACCCTGAGATTTCACCTCATACCAGTCAGAATGGCTAAGATTAAAAACTCAGGAGACATCAGGTGTTGGCAAGGATGTGGAGAAAGAGGAACACTCCTCCACTGCTGGTGGGACTGCAAGCTGGTACAACCACTCTGGAAATCAGTCTGGTGTTTCCTCAGAAAACTGGACACAATACTTCTGGTATTCACTTTTTGTCATCCATAATAGTGTTGAGGTTTGGTGACTGTTTATAGGATGAATCTCCAGGTAGGACAGTCTCTGGGTGGCCTTTACTTCAGTTTCTGCTCCACACTTTTTCTCCTTTATTGTTCCTGTGAGTATTTTGTTCCCTTTCTCAGAGGAACCAAAGCCCTCCCACTTTGGTTGTGCTTTCCTGTAATTTTTTAAGGGCTTCTACCTGTTGACCCATGTTCTCCTATATTCCTTTAATGGAGTTATTTATGTCTTTCTTGAAGTCCTCTCTCAGCAGCATGAGATGTGATTTTTAATTCAGCTCTTGCTTTTCTGATGTGATGGAGTATCCAGGATTTGCTCTTTTGGGAGAACTGGATTCTGATGGTACCATGCTGCCTTGGATTCTGTTGGTAATGATCTTGCATTTGTCTTTGGCCATCTAGTTATCTCTGGTATTAGCTGGACTTGTTGTCTCTGACTGTGGCTTCTCTGACTTGCAGGTCTGTGTATTTGTATTCCTGGGATTCTCTTTCTCTCAAATGCCCTGCAAACAGCTGGTTCTCCAGGAAGTATCAGGTGATGGGGTCTCCCCTGTGGAAGACTTGGCAAGGGTTGAATGTCCTACAGGCTGCTGGTTCTCAAATGCCCTGCGTGATGCTTGTTCTCTAGAAAGTATCAGGAAATGGGGTCTTCCCTGTAGCAGAACTGGTAGGGGTCTACCACATCAGAATGAACTGGGCATGTGGTGGCAGAGGAGGAGGGAGGGATAGAAGGGACAGAAGGGGAGTGGTGTTCTGGAGGGAGGGCAAGTTTTGGTGGTTGCTGGGTGGTGAGTCCCAGCCAGTTGCTCTGGGCCTCCAGTGGTGGGGGGTGGTTCTTACCGAATGCCCTGCACGCTGCTTATTCTCTAGAGAGTTTCAGGAAATGGGGTCTTCCCTGTGGCCGAACTGACATGGGTCTACCACATTGGAATGAACGGGGCAGGCAGTGGTGGAGGAGGAGGGAGGGGTAGAAACTCTTCCTGTTATTTTGTTGTTAGAGGTGGAATTATGTTTGTGTAGGTATCTTCTTTTGGGTTTGTTGAAAGAATATTACTTTCTTGCTTTTTTTTAAGGGTATAGTTTCCCTCTTTGTGTTGGAGTTTTCCATCTATTATACTTTGTAGGGCTGGATTTGTGGAAGGATATTGTGTAAATTTGGTTTTGTCATGGAAAATCTTGATTTCTCTATCTGTGATGATTGAGAGTTTTGCTGGCTGTAGTAGCCTGAGCTGGCATTTTTGTCCTCTTAGGGTCTGTATGACATCTGTGCAGGATCTTTTGGCCTTTAGGGTCTTGTTACTTGACCTTTTTCCCTTATAGCTTTTTTTTGTTTGTTTGTTTGTTTTTGTTTTTCAAGACAGGGTTTCTCTGTGTGGACCTGGCTGTCCTGGAACTCACTTTGTAGACCAGGCTGGCCTCGAACTCAGAAATCCGCCTGCCTCTGCCTCCCAAGCGCTGGGATTACAGGCATGCGCCACCACGCCCGGCCCTCCCTTATAGCTTTTAGTATTCATTCTTTCTTCTGTGTATTTGGTGTTTTTACTATTATGTGATGGCAAGAATTTCTTTTCTGGACCAATCTATTTGGAGTTCTGTAGACTTCTTGTATGTGTATGAGTACCTCTTTCTTAGGTTAGGGACGTTTTCTTCTATAATTTTGTTGAAGATATTTAGTGGCCCTTTAAGTTGGGAATCTTCACTCTCTTCTAAACCTATTATCCTGAGGTTTGGTCTTATTGTTTTCTGGATTCCCGGATGTTTTGGGTTAAGAGTTTTTTGCATTTTTTCATTTTCTTTGACTGTTCTGTCAGTATTTTCTATGGTATCTTTGGCACCCGAGGTTCTTTCTTCTATCTCTTGTATTCTTTTGGTGATACTTGCATCTGTCTCCTGATCTCTTTCTTAGGTTTTCTATCTCTAGGGTTCTCTTCCTTTGTGATTTCTTTATTGTTTCTATTTCCATTTTTAGATCCTAGATGATTTTGTTCAATTCCTTAATCTGTTTGATTTTGTTTTCCTGTATTTCTTTAAAGGATTTTGTGTTTCCTCTTTAAGGGCTTCTACAGTTTTTCTTTTCTCTCTCTTTGTTTTAAAGATTTATTTATTTGTATATATTTGAATACATTGTCACTGGCTTCAGACACACCAGAAGAGGGCACTGTATCCCATTACAGATGATTGTGAGGTGGGTTGTTGGGAATTGAATTCAGGACCTTTGGAAGAATAACCACTTAGCCACTGAACCATCTCTCCAGTTCCAGCTTCTACCTGTTTATCTGTGTTCTCCTGTATTTCTTTAAGGAATTTATGTCCTTCTTAAAATCCTCTATCATCATCATGAGATGTAATTTTAAATGAGAGTTTTGCTTTTCTGATATGTTGGGGTGTCTAGGGCTTGCTATAGTGGGAGAACTGGGTTCTGATGATTCCAAGTAGCCTTGGTTTCGGTTGCTTATGTTCCTGCCCTTGCCTCTCCCCATTTGGCTATCTCTGGTGTTAGCTGATCTTGCTGTCTCTGACTGTGGCTTGTCCCTCTTCTATGCCTGCATGTGTCAGTCCTCCTGGGAGACCGGTTCTCTCAGGTAGGAATTTGGGAGAGCTGTGACACAGGGTAGCTCTTGGGTGCAGATAGAAACTGGAAGGATCCTGTCCCCTGGCTGTTCCTTGGTTCCTGTGTCCTGAGGCGTCTGGAGCATCCCTTGGAGGAGAAGAAGTGGTCTAATGTGTGTCAGGTGTATCAGCACTTTTGGGAGACCAGCTCTCACCAGATGGGATTTGGGTATGGAGAGCTGAGGCACAGGGTCAGCTCTGTGGACTCAAACCACAGGGTTTTTTTTTTTTTTTTTTTTACAGCCTCTGTTGCCATGCCTCTCCATTACATGAAAACACCTATACTACAGACCCAGCTTGGGTCAGCTCTGACTTTGCCCTGACTTTCAACCTTCTTCAGCAGGCTGTTGCTTTGGAATTGATCTGTATTTGTTCCCAGCATGCCCCACAGCAAGGATGTTGGAGCCAGTCCTGCGCATGTCTTTTGTACTACCATTATATACTTGCTTGTCTGCTTATCCAACTAGCACAGGGTGGGTGATGAATCACCTACTCACTCTTATTCACAACTCTGAAGTAAATACTTGTATAGAGAGTGCTGGAAAAGAGCTTTCCCAAAGGGCCATGGCAGGATGAAGAGAAAGGGGATTAGTAAAACAAGAACTCGATAAGGAAAATCTGAACAAACTCTTGCCTGACAACTGATCTTTTCAATAGGAACTTGAGGCTGGACTCATCTCATTTGGTAGACAACTTTCCTAATGTCACAGATTCCTGTGTTCAGTCCTTAGCATCATTCAAAAGTGGACATAATAGTACAGACCTGTAATTGCAGGATTGAGGAGGTAGAGGCAGGAAGATCAGGATTTCAAGGCCCATCTGGGCTACAGAAGACTCTGTGTCAAAAGCAAAATACAAGACAAAAAACTAAAGGTAATACTCTGGTGTTCTCCAGTGTATTTCCTGTTAGAATAATAGCCTCAAGGTGAGCTTGCCCCTGGGGACCTTGGAAGCTTCATTGTTTTAGGGAACTTCAAAAGAGTCATGCAGTGAATCTGAATGTAGTATTCTATACTAGAAACAGAACTCTTAGTTGTGAGATAATTGTTTATTTGATAGTTAAGACAAGCAATGTGTTCAATGTTCTTTTGTTGTAGAAGACAGAACAAATTGCAGTTCTTTGTGATTTTAATTTTTTTTTTTTTTTTTTTTGGTTTTTCGAGACAGGGTTTCTCTGTATAGCCCTGGCTGTCCTGGAACTCACTCTGTAGACCAGGCTGGCCTCGAACTCATAGATCCGCCTGCCTCTGCCTCCCAAGTGCTGGGATTAAAGGCGTGCGCCACCACTGCCTGGCTTTTGTGATTTTAAATATTTATGTATATCAATCATACTGTACTTTTTTGATTAATTTTGGAATTATAGCTAATAATTTTGTGTTTTTTTCCACTGCTGGGGAACAAACCTAGGGCTTTATGCAAATTAGACAAGCACTTTATTAGAGAGCTTCACGTTCAGCACTTTTAATTTTATATTTGACCCATAGTCTCGCTACATTGTCTACATTTACCTTGTCACTTACTCAACCTCCCAAGTAGCTAGGATTAAAAGCAAGCACCCTCGGCCTCTGTCCAGCTACAGTTGGCAACTTCATTTTCCTAATTCCTTCAGCTAAAGTACTAGAAAATCCACCAAATTACATCTCATCCCTGACTATAATTCACCATTTCTACAATTTCCCTTCCTGGTGTGAGCCTCTCCTACCTGTCTCCAGGATAACTGCAATACCTTCTTATGTAGCACTTTGGCCCAGTCCATAATCTTTTAGAACTATTCACCACACAGTAGCCAGACAGAAGAGATCAGACCATCCCTTGCTGTAAATGGAACAGCAGATTCTTATCTTACCATTAAAGGAAATCTTAGCATCATCTTCTTCCTAGGCACTCTGAGAAGACTGGCTTTCTTGTTCATTGTCAAACTCATGAAGCTTCTGCCTTTAATCACAGTTCCTTAGATAGGATTGAGGATTGTATGATTGAGTTCTCACTTCCTGCAGGTGTCTTCTCAAATGTCACATCATCAGCAAGTATGTCCATGGTAAATGACTTACCTAATAGTATCCTTGTTAATCTCCTTTCACCAAATTCTCTAACCCCTACCAATTTTTATACTTAATAACACTATCTCTTGGTAATGCATTTAAGTGTTCATTATCATCTCCTGCCATACGAGAGAGAGCAGAGCCCACTATGACTAGAGAGGGTGGTCAATGGTATGAAATCCTAGTTACATTACTGAGTCATTTCCCTCGCTTAATAACATTAATAACACTGTGTGTGTGTGTGTGTGTGTGTGTGTGTGTGTGTATGTGTGTGTGTGTGTGTGTGTGTTTGTGTGTGTCTATTCATGTGCAGAAGTTGTTCTGTGGCATGTATTTTATTTTACTTTGGAAAACACATGGTTCTTTTTGACATTAGCTAGCAGCAAAGCAGGTGGATTTATGGGCTCTGAAGGCAGTTAGCTGATTGTCCTTCCTGCCACTCCCACTGAAATCTCTGGGAAGCATAAAAATCGGTGCAGAGATCCAATAACACTGAAACACAGGGCTGTCAAATAATAGACTGCTAGACATGCAGAAGAACTTCGTTAACCACAACACAGATGGGGCAGGGTCGACAAGCCATTAGTGGCTGACACATGCTTTGAAATTGCTGAAAAGGAACAGCAGGACCAGACAGGAAAAGGTTAGGGCGCCCAGGTGTCCCACTTGGAAGCTGACTGTAAGAGCTTTTTGCTAATGAAATAAAGATGAGAGATAAAAATGAATATTTCCAAAGATTTAGAGCATTTTAGTATCTTGTAACATGACTTAACATTTTGTGCCATCTTTGTCTATAAGATGTATTTATAATCTGTAATGGAGTATTTTACATAGAAGATGTAATAAGGGGTGGCTCTTTACATGAGTTTTGAGTTGAATATTTTTGGTCTATATATTCTTGTAGATGTATTGTGGCTTACATTCTTCTATCAGGTATGTCTGGTATTTTTGCTGATGTGTGACAATCTTAAGATGAGAAGAGGTTTTCCATTATGCCATGACTATGAGCCAATTCAGAGAGCGGCTTTGTAGAGAAGGCTTCCTGTCCATGTGGCCAATATTTTCTGTGGGTGATCATCTCTGTTTCAAGAACATGTCCCTGGAGAAAAATCCTGTGTGGACAAATGGAGTCTCAAGCCAAGGAGCAATTGGTCTGGAACTTTCTCATTATCCTATTGCAGTATTTAATAATTTCACTTTTGAGCTTATGTTTTCTAAGTGCAGCCTGAGAGGCCAATGGTGGATAAATGTGATATGAATGGTGTGGAAATCTTTTGCTTATTCATATGCATTTGATCTTAGGTTCAGAGAATCCCATACTATTCTACCTTATACCCAGGTCCTTGCTTTGAGAAGAGCTCAAATTTGTTTTAATGCTTTGCTATCACAGTGGTAAGTATTCTATATGCCTAACGTTGGTTGTCTTCCCTGTGAAGCCTGCTACCCACAAAGCACTGTGTGATCAGAAGGGAGGCATGCAGTCTTGCATATATATATATATATATACCTGGTTAAGGCTCCATGAGCACAAAACTCAGAGGAACACACTGTGCGAAAGTTAGTGAGGCTCAGGGAGAGTTGGAGCGTGTTGTGTTTACAGCTGAGATGAGATATCAGCTACAAGAACCCATTCTAGAAAGCATGACCAACCAGGGAGCACTAGTGTATCCTTTCTTAGTATTGTAGACTGGATCATGCTTCTCTAAAACCATATGTTAACATCCTGTGCTCCCAGTACTTCTGGCTATGGATACAATATGAACAGAAGTGGCACATGCCTTTAATCTCAGCTCTTGGAAGACAGAGACAGGGGAACCTCTGAGCTTATGGTCAGAAACCATTTTTGCCAATACCTTTATTTAGATGTGCAGCCTCCAGAATCATGAGAAAGTGCCTCTGTTTTTAGCCATTTAATCTACCATTTATCATGTCAGTGCAGCAAACTGAAACACAATGAGTTCTCTGTGTCAGCCGGTTGCATATGCAAATGACAGCACACTGTGTATTATTAGTTCATTTGTTGACATTCTGATAGAACATATGAGGCTGGTGTAGAGGCTTATCCTCTGGAGTGTGGCAACACTGGCAGCTGCACATGCAGGGAGGAGTCCTCACATGTATGGACTGGCCAGAGTCCAGAGGGACGAGTCCCACGAGAATGACATTAATCTCTTCCAAGGTCAACACTCAGAAGGTAAATGCAGGAAGAGAGGGGTGAGTTCAAGGCTAGTTTAGGACACACAGCACGTTGGGACCAGCCTGGATTACACTGCAAGTTCCTGTCTCAAAAAGCAAAAGAAATACACAAAAAGTGTCTGGATTTATACATCTTCTGTTCCACACACTTAAAGCCTCCCACACTTCTAAGATAGCAAATAAAACTTGATGATACTATTTATTTGAAAGGCACAACTTATCCTTTAGTTGCTTAAAAATATCTACCAATGAACTGAATAAAAATTATATCAATACATGTCATGTAGTTTATGTGTATCTCATAATAAATATATTAGTAAAAACTTGTAAATACTCTTTTAACTTACTCTTTGTTGAATGATTAACATAGTTTTGTTGTTGTGATGGATAATACTTTCTCTTTTCTATCCTCCAGCATTTCTGTTTTGTTTGTTTGCTTGCTTATTTTTTTCTCTCTGCATGATTTTAGGCAATGCCAGGTCATTGAACAGCATCTCAAAGTTGTGTATCTGCACATTGTAGAGTTCCTCCTGAGTCGGGACTGATAACCAACTGTGCTGGGTAACTCTGACTATGTGAACTGAAGGAATTCGAAAGGACAGTGTGCTCAATGGCAGATCTTGCTTCCATCAGTTTTCATCCAGTTTCTTCTGTTAGAAACCAAGATTTGGCTCCGTTTTCCTTTCCCAGTCACTCGCCACACTGAAGCTCTTCTTTTTTCTTTCTAGCCACGCTGTCATACTTTATCCAAGCCAGTTCCATGAGTGCCTTGACCTGTTCCAATTCTGGTCTTCCTTTTCTACTCTTCCCTCTCCTCTTTCTGCCCTTTTCACAGCAGCAAGCATGGGTTTTAAAAACACAAACCAGGTCATGTCACCTCTGCATACAAGCCCTGGGCCTCCCCACTCAACACTGACATACCCAGACTCTAGTATGTGAATCATCCCAGGTGCTAAATGCATTCTAGCTGAGGCCCGTGATCCCAGAGTCATTTCAGGAGCTCCAAATTCTGGTCCAAAGCAATCTGTTTGGATGGTAAGGTGTAAGGGTGTCATGTTGATCTGTCTCCTCTGCTCCAGTCTCCTTCTGTCTTTCCTTAGGCCTATCTTTTCCTTCTCTGGCTTAATTTTTCTTGAAAGTGATGAGGCTGTTCTGCCTTCTCTGCCTTCTTGAATAACCCCCACCCCCCATTCCCCCCACTAACCATCATCACCACCACTACCTCCATCATCACCATCCCCCTCCCTCCTTTTTATTTTCTTCTCTTCAGCAGGAAATGCTCTTCCCTCTAACACCTCTTCTTCCTTGGTACCTTCTTCAGAGGGATCTTCCTCAGAGTCTGGCTTGCAGCAGAGATCCCCTTGGACCTCTGGATCTCAGTGCTCAGCTGCGCTTTCATGCCAATAGCATAGAAAGTCTCTTTCTTCCTGTTGACTTATTCAATTCTTGGATGTCTCACCCTGGAAAGCTCCTGTGCATAGAATGATATTTTGTTCTATTCCACTTTTAGTCTGGCATTGAAAATAAAATAAAGAAGTGTAGCTGGTATATGGATTCTTAAATTGGACTGGTATGTAGAGAAGTGTGCGTGTTTAATTCAATGGAGAAAATTCTAAAAAAGACTAGTAAACTGTTGGAAATACAAGTAAGGACAAATAAAAAAAAGTGTAAAAATTCTATGATCTGTAACTGAACATATTATCACAATGACCAAAAGTATGATAAAATCATTCAACTGAGAGTCAACTGAAAAAGGATTTACAAGGTTTTGCTCATATTTTCATTATGTGATACACATAAACTTCATGACATGTATTGATATAATTTTTATTCAGATCATAGTTTCATTCATAGATATTTTAAAAAACAACTAAGAAATAATTCTTTTTGAATGATGCCTTTCAAAGAAATATCATCGTCAAATTTTATTTGCTAAATTTTATCTTAAAACGAGGCTTTAAGTACGTGGACTAGAGAATGTTTAAATCCAGACCCTTTCTTTTGGTTTGTTTTGCTTTTTGAGACAGGAGCTTGCAGTGTAATCCAGGCTGGTCACAATTTTCTGTGTGTCCCAGAACTCACCCCTCTCTTCCTGTATTTACCTCTGAGTGTTGGTCTTACAGGTATGTGACATTACACCTGAGTCAGAACTGATGTCAACACATAAAGATCAACCTGGCACAGCAAAGTTTTCTCAGCTGCCGAGGATGGGCAAACTATTCTTCTTTCCTGGACATTCTCTCAAGTAGTTGAGGGGAACCTCCTATACACGCCAAGTCCCTGGTCTAGTACAAAGAGCTTGAGGTAATGTCTTAATTTTCTACTGCCATAACAGAATACTTGGGCTTGCAATATTTCAAGGAAATCAACCAAACAACAGATCCTGTGTGTGTGTGTTCCAGAGGTAAATCTCATGTGTCATCTCTCTGCCATTCACCTTGGTTTTGAGACAGGTTCTTGCCATGGCCTTGTGCTTGTTGAGTAGTCTAGGCTCATGGGCCATTGAATCCAAGGGATCTGTTGCTCTGGCCTTCCGGTGCTGGGCTTACTCCCATGCTGCCATGCTCAGCTTCCTTATGTGGGATCTGGGGACTGACATCAGGTCCTCATACTTGTGTGATAAACATTGTATCCATCCTCTTATATCCTCCTCCTCTCTGGTTTCTCTTTGTAGTCCAGCTGGCCCTATACTCAAACCCTCCCGCCTATCAATGGCTGTGATTATAGGTGTACACCATCATGCTTGTCTCAAAGAGACCTATTTAACAAACAGTGTACAGATGCAAAGACCAAGATTGGAAATCCCCGGGCTGCATGTGTTGGGAGAGGGCCTCTGGCTTTATCACAATAGGACACATAGAACAGTGGGATGGCACATGCAAGGATCAGAAGGAAGATGGGAGCCCAGAGGGATCAAGAACCATGCTGGATGGTATCCCCACTAACCTAATACCTTCCACCAGGCCCCAGGTCTTAAAGGGCCAACCTCCTCTACACAGCACATCTGGGGATCAAACTTCCAGTGCATGAACCTCTGTGGGATACATTCAAACCATATCTGATCCACACCATATAAAATGCAGCCCTTCCTGCTGGGGCTGCCTTTGCAGTGAACACTCCTATCCACCCCTAAGCAAGCGACATGCTCAGGAAGCTTCTTAGATTTCAGCTTCTCCTCTCTCTCACCTTTCTACTAAGGTAATAGGATCACTAGATCTTTACTCACACCCTGATTAGGGATTCTATTCTTCCATGAGTTTCGTGGGCAGGAGCAGGCAATCAGCCTTCCTCCTACAAAAATAAGTTGATTTTTGCTCCTGTTTTAAAGAGTGCCCCTTCCTTATCTCCTTGAAAGTCTATGTAGCTCAGTCCCTTACATTCTGAATCTATTGGGTTAAATGCCAAAGGAATCAGAGTTAGGATTCAGTTAGCCATAACAACATGGGGTAGGAAATCCTGGTTCACTTTGGTAGGACCAAAGAACTATACAGAAAGTCCTTAAAAATGAATGCAGGAAGGGGAAGGAGAGATGGGATAGGGGGTTTTCAGAGGGGTAATGAGGAAAGGGGATACCATTTGAAATGTAAATAAAGCAAATATTTAATAAAAAATGCAGGCAGGAAAGTCTTTGCATTCAAAGAAACTGGGGACAAATGGCCACCTGACACGCCTATTTCACTGATCAAAGCGGTGCTCGCAGCCAGGCTCAGCATGTCACAGAGCATGAGGGTCACCTGCAGGCATGTCCTTCACCTGCCCTAACCCTCTCCAGACCCGGCTTTGCTTCTCTTCCCTCAGTTTCTCTCACTGCCATGTAGCCTCACCATTTCAGCTCCCCATCCAGCCTCCTGGTCTCCTGGCTCCTCTCTTTCCCTCTCTGTGCCCCACCCTCAAAACTCTTTTATTGTGACTGAGTTCAGTCTGCTGGCTGGCCTGGTTCCTAGACCTTTCCACATGCCTCTGGCTTTGCTCTCTCCCTCATATCTACAATAAGCCTTCTCTTCATCTGTGGAGACAGAGGCAGAGAGAGAATCAGGGTAATGCAGTGGGAGAAAGCCTCGACCCATTGTTCTGACTTTGAAGATGGAGGAAGGGCACAGAAGCAAAAGACTGGGAATGGGCTAGCAAAGCTGGAACAACAAAAAACAAAACAAACAAACAAAATCCCCAAGGAAATGCATTCTCCATAGATGCATCATTAAGGAAGGTGGCCCTACTCACAGCTTGATTTTAATTGTTACAAGAAGAGTCTTTACTGTTTCAAGTCCCTAGGTACATTATACTGGATAGTTTTATGTCAGCATGACACAAAATAGTCATCAGAGAGAAGAGAGCTTCCATAAAACTTAGCTGTAAGGCATTTTTTAAATTAGTGATGGGAGGTGGGAGTGGAGAGGGCGTGGTCCTTCTGGGTTGGTGATCTTGAATTGTAGTGGGCTGGCCCAATGCTGCTTGTATTCTAATGCTAATTTGGTATCTCCAAGACTGGTTGCCCCAGAGATAGGTAAGACACTGAGTGATCTTGCCCCCAAGGAATTTCTAATTGGTAAATAAAGATGCCAACAGATAATAGCTGGGCAGAAGAAACAGGTAGGGTTTAGGCTTTGTGGACTTGGAGGGAGAGGAAGACTGTGAGGAAGAAGAAGAAGGAGAGCCAGCATAGGTTAAGGGTCAGGAGAGCGTGCTCCTGAGGGCTGCCCAACTGGAGCTAAGATCAGCTCAGATGGAACATAGTGGACAGCAGTAATAACTCTGGGTTATTGATAGGAACGTACATTATAAGAGCACAGAGGATAGACAGCGGCTAAGCTCTTGTGCTGATTAAGGATTATTGTAAATATAAAGGCTGTGGGTGTTTGTTTCATCTGGGAGCTCAATGATCGAAGGCATGAGTAGGATTTTTAATAATTAATACAACACTGAATTCTAAAAAAAATCATGCTGAGCAAGCCATGGGGAGTAAGCCAGGGAGAATCACCCCTCCATGGCCTCTGCATAAGCTTCTGCCTCCAGGGTTCTCCCCATGCTTGAGTTCTTATCCTGACTTCCTTCTGAAAAGTGTATGCTGTGGAAGTGTACACCAAATGGATCCTTTCCTCTCTAACGTGTTTTTTGTCATGGAGTTTCATCACAGCAATAACCCTAGCAAGCCATACATGGTAATATCCTTCTACTGGAACAATGCACACAGCTCAGATAGCCTAGATTAGGGAAGCACTCTATATTTAACTCCTCATAGGGCAACTCTATCATTTAGTTTTCCCATACATTCCATAGATAGCTAAGCATCCCACAGAGATTGAGCTTTTCTTCCTGTCTTTTCAGAAACAGTAATTCCATGGAAGTCTCTCCGTCTGATGTCTCATGCCCTGATTCTGTATACAGCTGGAAGCAGTAAATTGAGGTAATTTTTCTGTAGACTTCAAAGTTCACTTGATATCTTCAATATTCACTTGATATCTTTTGAAATTTGAAGGGAAAAAAAGGCTCTTCTTGGGGTTTGAATTGTCAATACAAACACTATTGGTATACGTGTATGTGTATGTGTATGTATAAGTATGTGTGTGACATATACGCATATGCACCCACATGCACACGTGCGCACACACATGTGTATATATATATATATAATTTTACTTCTAGTTAGTCTCCTGAAAGACTGGCAAAAAAAATTGAAAGGAACATATGTTCTGCAAACCTTTTCTGGAGAAAATAATATGTGCATAAAATTTGGGGTGAAAGAGAGGAAACTGGAGAGCCATCCCCTCCAGGACCACACCTGGTGTGTGGAGCAGCTGTAGGCTGTGAAGAACTTCACAGACAAAGGTCACATAGCTCCTCTTGGTTAGTGTGTGGATTCTATCCCACGGTGCCTTTTCTGCCACAGCACGTATGAGTAGATATATCTCTGAATGTTGTTCAACGTCGTTTCTTGTCGCCCGGGGGCATGATACCAGAAACAGTCATGATAAGGACAGCAGTGCAGGCATGCTGACCACCGTGTCCTGCCAGAACATGGCTGTCAGGTGACTTTGTGGAAACAACCTGACAGCTGTGTTCACAGTCGCAGCACACTTCTCAGCTTTCAAGACTGTGAACGACCTATGGGAACTCTCTGACCCCGAGTCTCAGGTCCCTCCCTTCCCATCCTCAGACGTCAGGATCCAGAAGCAGACGAGTTTCCCACATTCATCAGTGTGGTTTCTTCCCAGCTTAGCCATGAATCTTCACATAGCCTGTCTTCCTGTGATGCTCCTGCCCAGACAGGGTCCAGAGAAGACTAGCAATACAGCAGCCCATTCAGTAAGCGAGCCTGGGCCCTCTGATTTCAGTCATCGACTCTCAGACTCTAGCTTGATTCTTGCTGCTTGGGCTTGGTGACTGTCTCCTCCTTTTTCCTTTGGGTAAACATATTGATCCTGGGTTCTGCATCTCTGATGGCTATTTGTTGTGTTAGTGTCTCATGCCTGGCTGTCCTACTTCAGAGGCCACCATATGCTGGGATGGTGGTGGCATGGATAAAGAATACTAAGGTAGAGTCTCATTCTCTTAGTAATACTGTCTTGTCATTGTGAATGATGCTGGGTTCACTAAGCTCTGAGCTTGCTTGTCATAACTAAGTCCCACAGACTGGTGCCTTAAACAACAGAAATGATATTTTTCTAACAATTCAGCCTTCTGAAAAGCTATAATCAATACCAAGGTTATAGCTGACTTGGTGTATTTCTTTCCAAGGTCAGACTTCTTCACAAAGAAGAGAGAACAACTCTCTGATAACTTCTTGTTAGGACACTAATCCTATTGAACCAGGGCCCCAACTTTATGATCCCATGTCACCTTAATTATCACCTCAGAACTCTTTTTCCGAACAGCCACAGTGGGGGTTGGTTCTTCAACATGTGAACTAAGAGAGAACACAGTTCCTCCTGGAACACTAGAAAACAAGAATTTCAGTCCTTACAATGAAAGATTTCGAAAGCTTGGTTTTCTTAAAACTAACAAGCAGATTCGGGTTCAGGCTACTTTACAGACTTCCAGGATATGGCACTGACTCTCTCTCTCTCTCTCTCTCTCTCTCTCTCTCTCTCTCTCTCTCTCTCTCTCTCTCTCTCTCGTGTGTGTGTGTGTGTAACTTTTAATGCTGTAGTGAAACTGTTCTTTTTGTGTTACATGTATGCAGAAGAATTTATCTGCTTCAGTTGTAGTATTGTACAAATCAAAGTCTGTAAATATTGAATAACACATGCCCCTTGTCCCTGTTTTGTGCCATGGCGAGCTGTTGTCTATTGATCAGTGTATTCTTCCAAGCAAGAAACAGATATAGCATTTAGTGGTGTCAACAGTTGCTCAACAATTAAAATTGTTATTCTTTTTGGTCTAGACATTATAAAGTAAATATTCTGACTTGGAGAGATGGCTCAGCAGGGAAGATTTGTTATTCTTGTAGGGGCGTCAGCTTGGTTCACAGCCCCTTGTGATGGCTTATTACTAATTGTAACTCCAGTTTCAGTAGTCCACTAGCTTTGTCTGGCTTGTGAGGGTGCCCATCACATACAGGGTGCATGTGTATACACACACACACACACACACACACACACACACACACACTCACACACAGAAAAAACACTCCTACAAATAAAATAAACCCAAAAGTTTTAAATGACCTTAATTTCTTTTATTTCTATAGTGCTTTATAATTTATAACTTTTTCATGTTTATCTTATTTGGATTATTCTGAAATACCAAGTTACTATTATTTCTATTTTGCCAATGAGAGGCTTTCTAGCTTGGTGAATGTGTCTAGTTGGGAATAAGAAGCATTGTTGATAAACTGATGTCTGTGTCTGGTCCGCTGTTCTACTGACCTCATAAATCTGCTGCATAAGTACAAGTGAGAAACCACCAAATGCACAGTGATGCCTACATGGCGGAAAGGAAGGACAAGCCTTCTTTTAGGCTCCCATAACCTCCCAGCCTTGTGTAGCTCTGCTGTCTGCAGTGCCTCTGGGATTCAGGGTAAGAACTGTAAATACATCTTAAGATCACAGCATCTGCACATGGGTGTGCCCTTTTCTCCAATCATTGTGTACACTTGAAGGATATGACCATACTTCGAGGGTTTTTACTCAAGAACAGCAGCAGCTAGTACTTAGGGAGGGCTCCTGGCTCCTCTACATTGTTTTTCAGTGTTAAGGATGGAACCCAGGGTCCTGAGTTACGTGTGAGGTAAGTCCTCTCCTTGCGACCTGCCATCCTATGCCTGATGTGCATAATTGTTTTTATTCAATTTATTTTATATGCACAAGGACCTTTAATGCCGTGGCTTAAATGAGAAATGTCCCTCATAGTCTCAGGCATTTGAATGCTTGTGGTGCTCCAGATGGTGGTGTTATCTGGAGATGCTTGGGAGGGATGACTTTGTAGGAGGAAGTATGTCACTGGACTTGTGTGAATGTGGATGATGTGGATTCACATGGCTGAAGCTGGAGGACTGTGAGTTCAAAGCTAGTCTATGCTACAGAGTGAGTTCAAGGCCAGCCTGAACAACTTAGAGAGACCTTGTCTCAAGAAAAAGGAGAAAATTACACCAGGGGGCAGAAGAAAAAGAGAGGGAGAGAGAGGACAGAGAGAGACTGCTAAGGAGAAGTTTGCTCATAATACCAGGAGTTGGGCACCCAGTTCCTTCAGAGCAGGAAGGACATCTGCTGTCAGGAAGCAAGGGAGAGGGTCAGTGGGGGAGGGGCTATCATTGCCAAATGTCACTGTCACCCCTTTAAAACATTCTAGAACCACTGACAAGACATCAGTGAAGGAAACTACATCTTGGTAATGCTGCTGAACTGAATGCATACCTACTAAGCTCTGGGAGTCTAATGACGTGCATTTCTGTTATTTCCTTTCTAAGTCTAAAAATGCCCGTCAAAGATTGACAGACACAGCTTTGTTGGAGTCATTGTTTTGAGAGAGGGCTCACTTTACCTCAGGCTGGCCTGAAACTTACTGCACAGCCCTTGTGAGCCTCAGACTTCTCAGATTTGCCTCAATCCCTTGCTTCTGTCTCACAGACATTGGATTTCTGACATGGGACTTTAGACCTGATGACAGACATGGTATTGTAAGTGCAAAAACAAATGCGGAGCTCATGTTTTCTGTGGAAACAGCACAATCTATGAAGATGTAGAAGACAGGGAAGACCACAGGTGTGAAGGATTTTGACTTAGTAGTGCTTTGGAGAGTTTCAAACTTTTCCTCTTTTTTTTTTTTTTACTACCCCACCCTCAGGGCTTCACTAGATAGCCTTGGTTAGCCTAGAACTTGGTATATTAGCAGATATAGATGTAAATCTATAGAGATAGATCTACCTCTGCTTCTAAAATGCTGAGATTAAAGATGTATACTACCATGCCTGGCCAGTCTTTCTTTTTTGAGAAAGGGTCTTGCTTTGCAGTTCAGACTGGCCAGGAACTTCCAATCTTTCTATCTCAGCCCCCAAATGCTGGAATACCAAGCATGTACTACGGTAGCTTTTAGTTATAGAGGATTTTGTTTTATAAGTTGACGTTTACTTTCCTGGTATACATTTATTTGCACGAGTTTTCCGTATCATGCTGTCTTGCATCCTTTTCGTTTCTTCTATTATTAAATGAAATTAACGGTCCTACCACAAGAAGAGTCCTGAGCTGCTTATTACCCAGCCCTAAGACCACCACAATTAACCTAATTCCCTCACCAAAGGGAAAGAGCCCAAGCCCTTCCAGCATTCATTTGGTGAACAAATTAAATAGTTCTCTTGGAATTAAAGAACCCTTAGCCAAAATTTAACAATGTATTAGTAAAGTTTTGTGAGCCATTTTAATCATAATCTTTTATGGCAGTGTAAACTTTCAATGCAATTATTATTTTTATGGGTAAGAGAACTTTCCCTGTTTACTAAAAGAGTCCCCAATTAAAACATATGTTTCCCTCAGAGTTTATAGATATTAGCTGATTTTATTATGCTGTAGCAGACAAGGATTCTATCCTTGAGTCATTAAAAATTAAACTTAAGTTCTTTTAAGCAATTGTGATAAAAAGTATCTTCACTGATGTTTCAGTCTTTGTGCTAACACTGCTCATTAGGGGTTAGGCTTCTGCCTGTGTGCTTTGTCACCACGGACTCACGTCCTGGCCCATAACTTTAAAGTTAGGTGATTCTAGGAAAGTTATAGCTACATTTTCCTATAAAGTAAAGTAAAGTAAAGTAAAGTAAAGTAAAGTAAAGTAAAGTAAAGTAAAGTAAAATAAAATAAAGTAAAGTAAAGTAAAATAAAATAAAATAAAATAATTTTGGCGTCTACCTCATAAGGCTGTCTTGAGAAGTGTAAGAATACACATGTGGCTGTTTAAACAAGGAGTGTTGCCCTGAAGGCTTGTGTATTTGAGCACTTGGTTCCTAGTTGGTGGTGGTGTTCCAGGGGATCATGGGAGGGTTGGGGGCAGCATTCTGACTGGAGGAAGGCACCACTGGGGTAGGCTTTGAGTGTTCACAGTCTCTCTCTATTTTCTTTCTGCTTTCTGCTTCCTGTTTGTGGAAGGCAGTGTGACCTCCGGCTTTCTGCTCCCGTGGCCTGCTCCCATGTCTTTCCTGCCATCGTGGACTCTAGGCCCCCAGAAGCTGTACCACAATAATCTTTCTTCCTTGGGTTACTTTTGGTCACGCTATTTATCACAGCAACAGAAAAGTAGCTAGTATAGCCTGGGCTATGATGAGCACAGGGAAGTCCTAGAACTCACACTCATGAACATGCTCTTACATAAGCATGGATAAGAACATGATAAAATCCAAGAAGTCAGACCTAAGTGAAACGTAACACGTGCTCATTGCAGAAGTGAGTGTGCACACATGTAGGAGCACACACACATTTTCTGGTAAAATATCTGGGCCCGCCACAGAGGAGTTTCATGTTGGTTTTTCTAAATTATATTTTTATGGCTTTCTAAAAACAAATCTACAAAAAGATGCTGTCATATATTTTGGATATAGAAAAGGGCAGTTTCACAATTGGTTGGAAAATGTTTTAACAGGAAAAATAATAAAGAATATTTACCAGTTCTGTTTATTTATGGACCTATTCATAGCTAGCCTCATTCTAAAAATAATGCGGGGTGGTAATTAGAAAATAAATGTTCAGCTGGTTAAACGTAATAACTGATGAAAATAGAAATAGTATATTATGCAAAACAGGGACATATGCTCAAAGTGTCAATACGAAGAATTCTACTTCATTTGTGATGAGAGTCACTGAATTATTCCACAGAAAAATAAAACTCAAATGCTGAAAACATATCTATATAAACAAAGTTTTCTTAGCTTTGCAGAGATAATGTTTAAGATATTCAGGTTTCCTGAATGGACAGAAAGTCAGTCTTGCAGCACAACATGAATATCAAAGTATTATAAACTACAAAGGCAAAGATCTTCTGATGAGTGACATTTCAATATCACAAATGTTTGTAAAATGGAAGGGTGTGTTTTAACTCCCCAAATAAGAACTTCCCTAATGAGAAAGAGAGAGAATCAGTCACCAGCGTTCCATTAATGTAACTGATAAAGAGGGAATGATTGTTTTGGCCCAGTATTGGAAGGTTTAGTTTGCGGTCAGCATAGGGGAGGAAGCTACATCTAAGAAGCTAAGAGGAAGGGGTGAAATCTCCCTCTCCCCTTTACAGCATTTCTCAGTGTTTCTACAATATTCCAGTAAATCCAAGCTCAACACCAAACCATTAACACTTAGACCTTGAGTAGCTAATGATATCAAAGAGCATAAAAGTATGTATGTTAGAGAAACATGTCATCTTCAACTATGACCAGAGGCATTATCTTTACAACAGAAGCAAGCAAATAGATAAAAAGAGTTAGCAATCTTACTTGTCCTAAAATGTATTGATATTATTAGGAGTACTAGAATATTACATGCCTTTGTGAAAGACATAGTTGTAAGTTTTTTAAGTGTTAAAATGATACAAAGACATGGTACATTCCAGAATTATTGGAAGTAACAAGAGTCAGTAATAGTGGGTAGGCAGGTCCTCCCACACGGAGAGAATTACAGTACTAGTGAATTAAATTGTTTTTTGACGCTGATTTCATTTGCAAATATGAAGGTAAGAGAGTAAAAATTTACACCTTAATTCTTTCAGCTAAATTACTGATTTCCCAGCAGTTAATGTTACCGGAATAATTGTAAAGAACATCTGCTTGAATATAAACCCTGACAATTAATTCTTCATGTGGTAACGGCAGATTAATTCTCCTCCTGTTATGGTTTGCTAAGTCTGATTTTTCCCACCAGTCCCAAACAGTCTGCTGCTTGACCAAATAGTGTGGCATTATCCATTTATCACTAAACTAGTATTTGTTTGTGGATTAATGTTTTTCATTTTCTATAGTCTTTGTTTACATTCCAAATGATTTTCCCTTTCCTGGTTCCCCCCTCCCCATAAGTTCCATAAGCCCCTTTCCATCCATCATTTCCCCAATCACCCCCTCCCACTTCTCTGTCCTGGTATTCCCCTACAATGCTGCATCAAGCCTTTCCAGGACCAGGGCCCTCTCCTTCCTTCTTCTTGGGAATGATTTGATATGTGAGTTGTGCCTTGGGTATTCAGAGCTTCTGGACTAATATCCACTTATCAGTGACTGCATTCCATGTGTATTCTTTTGTGAATGAGTTACCTCATTTAGGATGATATTTTCCAGTTCCAACCATCTGCCTAAGAATTTCATGAACTCATTGTTTTTAATTGCTGAGTAGTATTCCATTGTGTAAAGATACCACATTTTCTGTATCCATTCCTCCTTTGAGGGACATCTGGGTTCTTTCCAGCTTCTGGCTATTATAAATAAGGTTGCTATGAACATAGTGGAGCATGTGTCCTTTTTGCATTCTGGGGAATCCTCTGGGTATATGCCC
Organism: Apodemus agrarius; assembly: GCA_964023405.1. Taxonomy (NCBI): domain Eukaryota; kingdom Metazoa; phylum Chordata; class Mammalia; order Rodentia; family Muridae; genus Apodemus; species Apodemus agrarius. The sequence goes on along the minus strand of OZ030009.1, from coordinate 157,845,662 downwards.
AGGAGTGGTATAGCAGGGTCCTCCAGAAGTGTCATGCCCAGTTTTCTGAGGAACCGCCAGACTGATTTCCAGAGTGGTTGTACCAGCTTGCAGTCCCACCAGCAGTGGAGGAGTGTTCCTCTTTCTCCACATCCTCACCAACACCTGCTGTCTCCTGAGTTTTTAATCTTAGCCATTCTGACTGGTGTGAGGTGAAATCTCAGGGTTGTTTTGATTTGCATTTCCCTAATGACTAATGATGTTGAACATTTCTTAAGGTGCTTCTCAGGTTCTTCAGGTGAACATTCTTTGTTTAGTTCTGTACTAGATTTTTCATAGGGTTATTTGGTGCTCTGGAGTCTAACTTCTTGAGTTCTTTGTGTATATTGGATATTAGCCCTCTGTTGGATGTAAGCTTGGTGAAGATCTTTTCCCAATTTGTTGATTGACATTTTGTCCTTTCGACAGTGTCCTTTGCCTTACAGAAACTTTGTAATTTTATGAGGTCCCATTTGTCAATTCTTGATCTTAGAGCATAAGCTATTGGTATTCTGTTCAGGAACTTTTCCCCTGTGCCCATGTTCTCAAGGGTCTTCCCAATTTCTTTCCTATTAGTTTCAGTGGTTTTATGTGGAGGTCCTAGATCCACTTGGAATTGAGCTTAGTACAAGAAGATAAGAATGGATTAATTTGCATTCTTATGCATGCTGACCTCCAGTTGAACCAGCACCATTTGTTGAAAAGACTATCTTTTTTCCACTGGATGGTTTTAACTCCTTTGTTGAAGATCAAGTGACCATAGGAGTGTGGGTTCATTTCTGGGTCTTCAGTCCTATTCCATTGATCTACCTGCCTGTCACTGTACCAATATCATGCAGTTTTTAACTATTGCTCTGTAGTACTGCTTGATGTCTGGGAAACTGATTCCCCCAGAAGTTCTTTTACTGTTGAGAATAGTTTTAGCTATCCTGGGTTTTTTGTTATTCCAGATGATTTTGAGAATTGCTCTTTCTAACTCTATGAAGAACTGAGTTGGGATTTTGATGCATATTGCATTGAATCTGTATATTGCTTTTGGCAAGATGGCCACCTTTACTATATTAATCCTGCCAACCCATGAGCATGGAAGATTTTTTCATTTTCTGAGGTATTCTTTGATTTCCTTCTTCAGAGACCTGATGTTCTTGTCATACAGAACTTATACTTGTTTGGTTAGAGTCACACCAAGATACTTTATATTGTTTGTGGCTCTTGTGGAGAGTGTCATTTCCCTAACTTCTTTCTCAGACTGCTTATCCTTTGAATATAGGAATTTGCTTGAGTTGATTTTATAACCAGCCACGTTGTTGAAGTTGTTTATCAGCTGTAGAGGTTCTCTGGTAGAGTTTTGTGTGTCACTTAAGTATACTATCATATCATTTGCTAATAGTGATAATTTGACCTCTTCCTTTTCAATTTGTATTCCTTTGACCTCCTTATGTTGTCTAATTGCTCTCGCTAGAACATCAAGTACTATATTGAAAAGATATGGAGGGGGCAGCCTTGTCTAGTCCCTGATTTTAGTGGTATTGCTTCAAGCTTCTCTCCAATTAGATTGATGTTGGCTACCAGTTTGCTGTATATTGCTTTTACTATGTTTAGGTATGGGCCTTGAATTCCTGTTCTTTTCAAGACTTTTATTATGAAAGGGTCCTGAATTTTGTCAAATGCTTTTTCAGCATCTAATGAATTGACCATGTGTTTTTTTTCTTTGAGTTTGTTTATGTAGTAGATTGCAATGATGGATTTCCGTATATTGAACCATCCCTGCATCCCTGTGATGAAGCCTACTTGATCATGGCGAATGATCTTTTTGATGTGTTCTTGGATTTGGTTGGCAAACATTTTATTGAGTATTCTTGCATCCACGTTCATAAGGGAAATTGGTCTGAAGTTCTCTTTCTTTGTTGAATCTTTTTGTGGTTTTGGTATCAGCATAATTGTGGCTTCATAGAAAGAGTTGGGTAGTATTCTTTCTGTTTCTACTTTGTGGAATAGTTTGAAAAGTGTTGGTGTTAGGTCTTCTTTGAAGGTCTGCTAGAATTCTGCACTAAAACCATCTGGTCCTGTGCTTTTTCGGTTGGAAGACCCCTTTCTATTTCTTTAGGGGCTGTGGGACCATTTAGATAATCTATTTGATACTAATTTAAATTTGGTATTTGGTATCTGTCTAGAAAATTGTCCATTTCCTGCAGATTTTTCAGTTGTGTTGAATATAGGCTTTTGTAGTAGGATCTGATGACTCTTTGAATTTCCTCAGTTTCTGTTGTTATATCTCCCTTTTCATTTCTAATTTTGTTAATTTGGATACTGTCTCTGTGCCCTCTAGTAAGTTTGGCTAAGGGTTTATCTATCTTGTTGATTTTCTTAAAGAACTAGCTCCTGGTTTTGTCGATTCTTTGTATGGTTGTCTTTGTTTCCACTTGATTGATTTCAGCCCTGAGTTTGATGATTTCCTGTCTTCTCTTACTCTTGGATGAATTAGCTTCGTTTTGTTCCGGGGCTTTCAGGTGTGCCATTAACTTGCTAGTGTATTCTCTTTCTAGTTTCTTTTTGGAGGCACTCAGGGCTATGAATTTTCCTCTTAGCACTGCTTTCATTGTTTCCCATAAATTTGGGTATGTTATGCCTTCATTTTCGCTAAATTCTCGAAAGTCTTTGATTTCTTTATTTCTTCCTTGCCCAAGTATCATTGAGTAGAGTATTGTTCAGTTTCCATGTGTATGTGGGTTTTCTGTTGTTTTTGTTGCTACTCCATAGTGATATTATTGGAGGCATGGGATTAGTTTGATCTTATATCTGTTAAAGTCTGTCTTGTGATCAATTATATGATCGATTTTGGAGAAGGTACAATGAGGTGCTGAGAAAAAGGTATATTCTTTTGCTTTAGGATAAAATGAAATATATATATATATATATATATATATAACATATATTTAACATATATATATATATATGTTAAATCCAATTGGTCCAAAGCTTCAATTATTTTCACTATGTCCCTGTTTAGTTTCTGGTTTCCTGATCGGTCCATTGAGGATAGTGGAGTGTTGAAGTCACCCACAATTATTTTGTTAGGTGCAATGTATGCTTTGAGCTTTAGTAAGGTTTCTTTTACAAATGCGGGTGCCCTTGCATTTGGAGCATAGATGTTCAGAATTGAGAGTTTTTCTTGGTGGATTTTTTTCTTTGACCAGCAAGAAGTGTCCTTCCGTGTCTCTTTTGATGACTTTAGGTTGAAGTCAATTTTATCTGATATTAGAATGGCAACTTCAGCTTGTTTCCTGCGACCATTTGCTTGTAAAATTGTTTTCCAGCTTTTTACTCTGATGTAGTGTTTGTCTTTGGCACTGAGGTGTGTTTCCTGTATGCAGCAAAATATAGGGTCCTGTTTACATATCCAGTCTGTTAGTCTAAGCCTTTTTATTGGGGAATTGAGTCCATTGATGTTAAAGAGATATTAAGGAATAGTGATTATTACATCCTGTTATGTTTTTAAAGATTTTATTTATTTATTTTGTACATATGATAAGTACATTGTAATGGCATCAGATCCCATTGTAATGGATCCATCTGTAGATGGCTGTGAGCCACCATGTGGTTGCTGGGAATTGAACTCAGGACCTCTGGAAGAGCAGTCAGTGCTCCTAACCCCTGAGCCATCTCCCCAGCCCACCTCCTGTTATTTTTGATGTTATTTTTATATTTGAGTGGTTATCTTCTTTTGGGTTTGATGAAAGAAGGTTACTATCTTGCTTTTTCCAGGGTGTAGTTTCCCTCCTTGTATTGGTGTTTTCTACCTATTATCCTTTGTAGGGCTGGGTTTGTGAAAAGATATTGTGCAAATTTGGTTTTATCATGGAATATCTTGGTTTCTCCATCTATCGTGATTGAGAGTTTTATGGGTATAGTAGTCTTGGCTGGCATTTGTGTTCTCTTAGAGTCTGTATGCGATCTGCCCAGGATCTTCTAGCTTTCATGGTCTCTGGTGAGAAATCTGGTGTAATTCTGATGTCTTCCGTTATATGTTACTTGGCCTTTTTCTCTTACAGCTTTTAATATTCTTTCTTTGTTTAGTTCATTTGTGGTTTTGTTTATTATGTGACAGGAGGTATTTCTGTTCTGGTCCAGTCTGTTTGGAATTCTGTAGGCTTCTTGCATATTCTTGGGCATCTCTCTATTTAGGTTAGGGAAGTTTTCTTCCATAATTTTGTTGAAGATATTTGCTGGCCCTTTAAGTTGTAAATCTTTACTCTTATCTATACCTATAATTCATAGATTTGGTCTTCTCATTGTTTCCTGGATTTCCTGGATGTTTTGGGCTACAAGATTTTTGCATTTTGCATTTTCTTTGACTGTTGAGTCAATGCTTTCTATGGTATCTTCAGCATCTAAGATTCTTCTATCTCTTGTATTCTGTTGTTGATTTTTGCAACTATGACCGCTGATTTCTTCCCAAGGTTTTCTATCTCCAAAGTTGTCTCCTTTTGTGTTTTCTTAGTTGTTTCTACCTCTGTGTTCAGATCCTGGATGGTTTTGCTCAGTTCCCCTTTGTGATTTATTTATTTCTATATCTGTTTTTTAGATCCTGTATGGTTTTGCTCAGTTCCTTCACTTGTTTTTTGTGTTTTCCTGTATTTCTTTAAGAGATTTTCTGTTTCCTCTTTCATGACTTCTGCCTGTTGACCCAATTTCTCCTGCATCTCTTTAAGTGATTTTTGTGTTTCCTTTGTAAGGGCTTCTATCTTACTCATGTTTTCCTGTATTTCTTTAAGAGATTTATTTATTTCCTTCTTGTAATCCTCTAATAACATCATAATAAGTGATTTTAAATCCAAGTTTAAAATCATCATGTTTTTCTGGTGTGTTGGGGTATCCAGGACTTGCTGTTGTTGGAGAATTGGGTTCAAATGCATGAATTGCCTTGTTCACTTGCTATAAAATGTGATAGATACTGGACAGATCATGGTGATGTCAGAAAAAAAAGAATAATTCATTGTATCAAGGCTGGTAGAGAGAAATGAGTTGACAAGTAAATTTATTATTATTATTATTATTATTATTATTGTTATTATTATTTAACTAATATGTTCCACCAATTAAATCTTCCCCAAATTCCAAAGAAAGATCTATTTCTGAATGTCAGGTATCTAACTAGCATGGTATATGACCACAGTCCCATTTATCTTAGTAGACACAGGGCAAGATGACTACCGGTGCCAGCCCTATTGGTGACAACTTGTTTTTAACTCCGAGGTTATGTTAGTACAGTGGGAGCCTGGCTCCGATTGCGGGAGGGGGAGAGAATTTCATGTGGGGATTCAGAACTAGCTTCAGAACAAGTGCTACATTCCCTGCTGGTGTGTGTTCTTAACCTTCAGCTCCCTGCTGCTGTACAGACTGTATTGTGTGCTGGAGTCTGAGTGCTGGCTGCATCCTGCTCCATAGCACACTCATCTGTCCCGAGGCTGCTGTGCTGAGCTGTGTCAGACCCTTGATCCCCTTGACCTCGCCCAAGGGTGGCACTGACCTCAGTACGCTGTTCTTTTAGAAACTGTCGTTTTCTGAAATACTTCAAATGAGAAATGATTTTAGGTGATTTCTTTATTTTTACAGGAGACTCCACATTTTTTCCCTATTTGGTTCATTCTATGAGTAGATGAAGTGAAGGTTTGGCAAGCACATTGGGAAATGGATATCCCTCTCTTAGTCTAAATTGATACAATGTTTTGAGTCTGCTTCTTCTTTTTCATGGTTAAGAGTATGTTTTGTTATGAGCATTGATCCAGTTAGGAAAATGAAATGTTTCTGGGTAAAAATATCTAAGGAAGTCATGTGTGTGTGTGTGTGTGTGTGTGTGTGTGTGTGTGTACATGAATATATATGTGTTGTTAGAACAAAATTCAGTCTTTAAGGTTTAGAAAGATGGATTTTAGCCTGGAAGGGAGAAAGCTTCATTACTAAAAAAGAATATGGATAACAAGCTGGGATGGTCTAAAAAGTTCAGGACTGCCAGAGTAACTGCTCAATTATTTGATATTATATGTGAAAAATGAAAAAATACACCATATAATTTTTGCTGTAGATAATCTACAAAAGACAGACTGGGTTAGGTTGCCAGGAACCAAGCATGGTAATTAAGCAACTGACTTAGAAAGCAGAGAAGGAATTCTTCTGTCTATTCAACACAAAGCAGATCTTCCAGTGTAGAATTATTTCCGTCTTGCCCTTTACATGACAACGTGCTTAGTCCAGAGCCCTGTCAACTCACAGAATTTCCAACCAGTCACCATTTCCCTCCCAGGTGAACAAGTCTGTAATTCATACTTGGGCTTTATGAAAATACTATCATAAAATACATGGACATATGCTGACTGTCAAAATCAGGGACTGTATCTGTTCTCTCTGAGCGACTTCAGTGGAGTTGAGTAAAATCCTCCACCTATTGCATCAGTAGCATCTGTGAGTTCATTTAGTTATGAATGCTTTCCTGCATCCTTTGTTTATAAAAAGCCTGGCTAAAATTGTGCATTGTATTTAAAAATTGGACTTGAAGTGTTTTCCTGGCTTTGAGTTGGAGATTTATTTTCTTTGTTGAGTGGGAAGCTGTTGTTGGTTCATGAACAGCAGGGTAGATTCCGAGGAGTCTAGATGCTAAGACGTTCAACATAACACTCACTTCTCTCGGGGTTTCCAGCTGCGGGAGAGAGCAAGGAACTATTTAGCAATAGTCAGGAAATCCTTCCTGACGTCTGTCTCTTTGGTCATGCTTCTGTCTGGGGTTTCAGTTATTTGGCTATAAATGATTTGGGTTAGTGATAGGGGAGCTAGAGGAGGAGGGACTGTCCTATGGACGACAGTGGCACCTTATAGGCCTCTTTCCTGCATCTCTGCCTGTCATGTCTGTCATAAGGTGGGACAGTAGGGCCTCGCGGTGACTATTTTTGCACGACCCATGCCTGTTAGCTTCTTGCAATGGAGCACGGGCTCCCACGCGGGGAGCGAGGAGGTCGCAGGTCCACTCCACTCTCCACCTCTTCCCTTCAGCAGCTCTTCACTGCCAGCCTTTCTAGCCCATGTTGTGCCAGAGCTGAGCCAGAGAAGGAGGCAGGTGTAGCCAATTAAACTGGGATGAAAAGGGAAGGGGGTGGCGGATGGAAGGCTAAATGACAGTGGATAGAAAAGAAAATGACAAGTGGAGAACTTAAGCCATCATTTCAGGATCCGGAGAAGTGCCTCTCCCAGCTACGGCACTCTTGGGCATATATCCCAAGGACTGTATACCCTATCTCAGAGATACGTGCACACCCATAGTTATTGATGCTCTACTCACCGTAGCTAGGAAACGGATTATGTCTAGATGTCCATCAATAGAGGACTGGATAATGAGAATGTGTTACTTATACACAGTTGAATTTTATTCAGCCGTGAAGAAAAATTAAATTGTGAAATGGATAGAACTAGAAAATATATTAAGTGACATAACCCAGATGGAAAAAGATGACTAATATGTATTCTCTGTTATATAAATGTCCTCGTTTCATATATACATGGTATATGTGTATGTGTGTGTGTGCATTTTATATAAATGCATACATGAAAGTGAGTGTAAATAGAGATCATGAAACTAGCAGGAGTCTCACAAAAGGTATGGGGAGGTTTGAGGTGTGTGAACAGAGGGCACAGGTGACACTGAAGAAGAAAGGAAAATACTGGAATGAGAAGCGGTGAGGAGACTGTCAGGGTGATGCAGAAAGGGGAAGGTTGCAGTAATATCCACAAACTCTGTAGGTATGAAAACACTATAAGAAAAGCTGTTACTTTATATATCAATTTAAAAATAAAATTTAAGCAACTATGGAACACTCCAAAGTCCTCAGTAGAGCTACAGAAAAAAAAAAAAAACATGTGGATGATGTCACAGAGCAGTACCTTTCTCATAGGCGCCACTCCCATGCGTCTGTCCGAAGCTGAGCCACATGGCCAGGCTGCTGTGGGATTTAGTTGAGGTCCTGACCCCACAGCTCATGTACAGCTCCTAGCGTGGTCGTGGGATCAGGAATGCTGCCGCTCATTGTACTCCGAGGGAGTGATGTCTTCTATAAATGCAACATTTCTGGACTCCTGGTCTCCAACTAAGGCTGCCAACAAACCCTGGTGAAGAACCTTGAGATCCTTAGACCGTAAAAATCAAGTAAGTGGTCTAGCTCTGTGGAATCAGTTACTGTATCTTACAGAATACTTTGGATCCTTTGCTCACCTATTCATCCCATAATCTATTATTAATTTTGCAAACCCAAAGGCTTTAGATGAGATGATCTCTGTGGGGCTAGAAAAGATCTTGGTATTTTACTCAAGTCAGCATTGGCAAGAGGGGGCATTAAAATTTAGGGAAGAGGATCAATAAGATGGCTCAGTGGATGACAGTGTTTGATACCAACCCTGATGACCTGAGTTCCAGCCTCTGAGCAACATGGCAGAGAAAGCACATACTTCTCTGCAAGCTGTCCTATGAAACCTGCTTGGTCTCATACATTTAGATAGATAAATAAAATGTTAGTGAAGAAACAAATAATATATATGTATATGTATAATACATATGTATATATGTATTCTAAATCCCATACACACACACGTGTGTGTGTGTGTGTGTGTGTGTGTGTGTGTGTGTGTGTGTGTGTGTGTGTGTGTGTGTGTGTGTGTGTGTGTATTCACTTAAACACAGGAGAAACTGGCAGTTTCCTTCACAAGAAATAAAATCAAATAAACAAAATTAATGTGTGACTTCTGTTTTTAAATAATATCCACTGCTACTAAGATGAATGCCTAAATATAATAGTATAAATTAGTGTTAATTAATAGGAGATTATACTTACTCTTTCTTCATTAGGAGTTTTATTTTATGCTACTTTTTTTACTCTTTTGAGTCAGGCTGTCATGTCAGTCCAGGCTGGTATAAAACTCTTTGTGTGACTGAGGATGCCCCTAATCTTATTAGCTCTGTAGCTTGATGGCTGGGATTACAGGTGTGTGCCACCATGCCTAGCTGGTGGGTCCTGAATCCACTTTCTTATTCTTGATAGGCAAACAACCTGTCAACTGAGATACAGCTGAGCTTTCTTTAGAAACTTTAAAAACCTTTCTTTCCCAGTAGCCGTAAAGAGCTCTTAAAGATTTTTCTTTCACTCTAAGTAGATTATTGAGACCTGTTTTCTTTCTGAGTCAATGAATGCTCCATTGGTAATTAACAGTTTCGGATCCTAAGATTCTGAAGTTCTTTCTCTGTATTCACATGGCCCAGCAGTTGTCTACTCTACATTAGCTGTTGAACCAAAGTGACCAATGAATGGCTTGGTAGTATAGCTCTGTTGTAGAGTGTCTGTTGAACACGTGCTAAGTCCTGTGTAAGCTCCAGCATGAACAAAACGGCTGATTGACTGACTGACTGACTGAATGAGTGAATGAACAAATAAATACTGCTTGCATAGCCCAAGGTTTTAGAATAAAATCTCTCTTCTGTAACCACACAACTTTATGTACTTGAAGAAAATAATTTCACTCATGTCTCTAAATGTCAACATTAGCAAATTGTACATTCTGTGGCATGTGATGTGAAAAATGTACACAAATGGGTTAATGTTCATTGTTATCCACAGGAAAGTCTCTTTGTTATACTCATGCATGCCTCCCCGACTTCTTCCTGTGCATTCCGTTATTTTTTTTTTTTTTGTTGTTGTTGTTTGAGTCAGGGTTTCTCTGTGTAGCCTTGGCTGTCCTGGAATTCACTCTGTAGACCAGGCTGGCCTCGAACTCTTAGAAATCCAACTGCCTCTGCCTTCCAAGTGCTGGGATTAAAGGCATGCACCACCACTGCCTGGCAATCTTTGTTTTTAAAAATTGTCTTTGTGCACCTGGCGAAATGAAAAGCCAGCTTACATGAGACTACTTCCTTGAAACTTTCTGACACCCTATTTGCTGGGCCTGACTTCACTAATAGAGATTATATTGAGGTATACTGGCTGTTGCAGTATACTAATATTAATCCTCATGTTTTATTAATGATATTTGACTTGTATTTCTTTTTGACTTTGCACATGAAAATGTAAATCATCATACTTTTCAGCTGTGTCACCCCAGAGTGTAGCTTAACACTGGACATCAGAAAGATGATCAATGAGTGTTGGAGAAACATTAAACAGGTGTATCTCCAAAGTAAAACTGAATAAGCTATGTTTCTCTTATAGTTTCATAATGAGTCATAAGTCTTGCTTCTTATAAATTTGCTTAATGGACAATGGATAAGAATCCCATTGTGGGCTGGTGATGTAGCTCAGTAACATGAGCACAAGTCAGAAGTGAGCACCAAGACCCCAGAATTGAGAAGACATCATTCTGAATTAGTGGATGACTATTGTTAAATATTGTTGAAAAGTGTCCATAAAGAAACCTATTTGATGGATTGAAAAATAGTGGTTATCCTGTACTAAGCAAACCTCTGTCTTGTGTGTAATGTTGGGAGCCGCTGTCTCCAAACTTAGAAACATCTAGAGGAATAAAAAATTAAAGAGAGGGGTAAAAAAAACTAAAAAAAAATCATTTCCATGTTTACATTTGGTAGTTGCTTGTTTGGAAGAGCATTTGTACTTTGTAGATATCCATGTGGTTCTGTGGCTAAGAGTGCAGATGTGTACACACCTGTGTGCCATCTTCCCAATGCAGCTCCCCAGCGACTATTCTGTACTGTGAGGTTAGAGTTCACAATAGGAATATTCAAGACTGAGAATCAGACCACATGTGCTTCCCTTGTATTTCAATGGAAATTCTTTTCTTTTCTTTTCTTTTCTTTTCTTTTCTTTTCTTTTCTTTTCTTTTCTTTTCTTTTCTTTTCTTTCCTTTCCTTTCCTTTCCTTTTCTTTCCTTTTCTTTTCTTTCTTCCTTTCTTTCCCTTCCTTCCTTCCTTCCTTCCTCCCTCCCTCCCTCCCTCCCTCCCTCCCTCCCTCCCTCCCTCTCTCTCTCTCTCTTTTTCTTTCTTTCTTTCTTTCTTTCTTTCTTTCTTTCTTTCTTTCTTTCTTTCTTTCTCCCTAAGCATAGAAAAGGTGGTTGTCATAATTCTGGATGTCAGAGCTGTAGCTAACATGACATTTTAATATTCCCCTTCACCTTGGTGCCCAAGGGATTATGTTCTAGCCTTTGAAACAACAGAAGGTGGCAAAGTGTAGCAGGAAGACTCTTGAAAGCCCTTGGTTATTATGGGAAACTGTTATTGTCCTTTACCATTGGGTTTTGCCTGACGCCTTATGCAGACAGTATGGCTGAACCTCTAACAGCCATCTTATACCAAGAAGTGATCATGAGGCCCAAAGCTAACATCATGCTGCTGGAATGAAAAAAGAAAACTTACCGCTTACCCCAAAACTACAAATCCTACTTTTGGATTTGAGGGAACAATGTAATTCAATGATACCGGTATTATTTTGGGTTTTATACATATTCCAGGAAACAATCTCAATGGATATGACCACATCTATTGGTATACTATCCAATGGCACGTGAGGTTGAACTGTCACAGAAACAGACCATAAAGCAGGGTTAGACATATAGGTAACCCATTACAGGAAAGTCCATCTACAAGTGATAGAGGGAAGAGCCAGTGCTGGTAAGGACAGTCCTGGAGTGGACAGAAGGAAGGAAGGAAGACTGGACAGGTAGCGTGTGGGCCTGCAGTGTCTCCCTGTCTGTAGGCATGGCTTACTTAGTGTTCCTGGCTTGCGCCTGCTGCAGATCCAAGTGTGGATCCCAGGCAAGGAGTAGTGGGTTTGGTGGTGGGTTTAGTGTACAGAAATTGGGGCCATTTTAGAGCCTGTTCTCAATGCAAAATGCTAGCTGGAAATGCTGGTCATGCATGCATGACAGTCAGGGGTTATGTCTTCAAATACACTCTTAGAGATGTCATTGATGGCACAGTGTCCCAGAATACTTTACATGGGACAAGACTATCCACATGGGCTCTTGCACGCTCTGCTCCTGGTGATATCCTGTCCTGGCTTTCTCTCCTATATCTGGGTTCCTGCTCTGGGCCCAGTCCATTTTGGAGGTGAGAGTTAACTAGCTCTCTTGGGTGGTTTCTCACAGTTTGGAAAGTTAAAGGAAATGGAGAGGTCTGGTCATGGGCTAGCTGATGCCAGCCTCGGGCTGCTGAGTGTGGATGCCGCACTTGGCAGGGGTCTTCCCTGCCCATAGCCACTGCTCTGCCCCACCACCGGCCTCCACATACTGCAGGAAATAGCAGGACTAGGACGGCTGGAGGCCACAATGGCTGTGGATAGAAAATGTGCTGCTCCTATTGACTCCCTTATACAAAGAGAGTTTCCCAAGTGCAAATCCCTCACACTTCCAGACTTTCATTTCACCCAGTAGGAAGAAAATGGACTTTAAAGGACCCAGGAACCAGATTTTCTTGGCAGGAATTTTCAGCTCATTATGTGGTAATTAATACTAATCTGTACGTTAAGAAAACAAAGTAGCCACTCCTTTTCTTTATTCCAACTTTTAGACTGCTGTTCAGCCAGACAGCCCATAAAACTAAAACAGCACCTTTGTTTTGTTTTGTTTTTTTAAAGAGGCTGTAAGGCAAATAAAAAGTTTCACACAGCCACTAAACAGATCTATATGGTTTTTTTGGTCTTGATGATAAATGTTTATTATTAGTGGTAAAATGGCTAATATCACTAAAATACATGGCAACCACTGGAGACCCCACAACCAGGAAAAAAAAATACAAATGTTTTTAAGTTTTAGAAAGCTCTTAAAATAAACTTTTTTTTTTTTTTTTTTTTTTTTTTTTTTTTTTTAGAGAAAAAGGTTTATCTGGATTGGTTTGTTTAACACTGTGACCTCACTATTGGAGCTGAGGTTTTGTATTGTTTCTGATGTCAGACTTCCTGGCTCATTCCTGGAATGCAGGAGCAGGCCTCTGTACGAGTTACTTTTCTCCTTTCTGTGACCAAATGCCTGGCAAGGAACAATAAGTTGGGCGAAGGGCGGGGATACCCTCCATTATATTTATAATTTATTTAAGGTACTGTCCACCAGGGCAAGGCTGGCAGGGAACGGGGCAGGCAGGGCTGCACAGACATGGTCATGCTGCACCTGGAGTTGGTAAGCTCAGAGAGAGGAGCGTTGGCTCTGCTGTAGACTAAGCAGTGAGCAGCACAGCTCTGCGTGTTCCCTGTGGGAATCTTTGAAACTGGGGCTGTTCCCGAGGGTCCCTGAATACAAATGAGCACCTGAGCAGATGGTAATCCCATTCATGCAGTCCAGGAAAATCTGATGGAAAATGGATTTGGAGGGAGAGACGAGGTCAGTTGTGAATGTATTGCAATGGGGTGCTTGGTTCTGAGGAATTGTTCAATAAGTCTGTATAATGCCAAGCATGCTGTTTCCTGCCTCCAACCCCCACATAAGAGAGGGTACGGTGAGAAGATCATGAGTTCAAGGTCAGCCAGAGGAAAGATCAGGATCTTCAAAAGATCAAGGCTCTGTGTGTCGGGGAGTAGAGACAGGAGAGATGTTTCAATAGTTAAGAGCACTTGTCTTCTTGCAGAGGAACTGGGTTTCATCCCCAGCATCCACATGGTGGCTCACAACTGTCTATAACTCCAGTCCTCTTGCTCTGACTCCTCTTCTGATGCCCTTGAACTCTTGTATACACATGGTGCACATGCATATACTCAGGTACAATGATAAATTGTCTCAGTTCCTCTTAAGGCCTCTTTCCGTGACCACAGCAGCCCTCCTGGTTCCCCGACAGATTTCGTTATCAATTTCACTGTGCATAATAAGTCTTCTTCCTGTGCACCCGCCCAACCCCTGTCTGAAACACGTTAGCTCTTGAAAGGGAGTTATATCTCGGAGAAAGAAAGCTGTGGGTTACAGCATAAATTCTCTTCTTGTGATGTTGTTTTGTATATAAAGAGCTAACTATATTATGTAAGGGAACATGGGACCAGTGGTATAGTGTTTTTTATGGTTCTGATTTGTAGGTAAGGATGACAGGGTTTCCCTTCCAGATGTGCACAGGGTGATGCGTGTGACTGAGGCGGGCAAGCGAGTGTCGACGCGCCCGCCACTTTTCCTGCCACTTTTCCCCTTTGTGGGAGGAAGTGAGTGGTGACCAGTGAAAGAGTTACTGGAAATTAATTTGAGAGGAAGGAGGCTCACAGGATGAGCTGGGTGAGGTACCCAACTAAGGAAAAGGTTTAAAATGAGGTGTTGAAAGGATGGCTGCTGCCTATGGGGTAACAAACGGATTGACTCCTGAGAAATGAAGCCCGTTTGAGGGGTGAGGTTTATTTTGTTGCATTTGAGCGTTTCTGGGCCTAGCTGGTGAATGCTCCCACTCTCGGAATGCAGCCTTGCTCAGACGTGGTTTCTAACACTGAAGGAATATGCATGCTCTTGCTGACCTAGACTTTCCTTGTTTCTCTCACACTGAATTTTGAAATTCTGAACACTGCAGAGGAAATGGACAAAGGGGATGCTTTTTTGTCTCAATATGTCATCTGCAGGTTAAATATGTCCTTGTCACGTCCAAAGAGCGCTGTTGTTGAGTTTCTGTGACTAAGTTCAGTATGGCAGAGATTGTATGGCTCAGTGCTATCACATAAGTATCTTTTCCCAATGGTGTTGGCAAGGAAAACAAACCACTTCCTAAAACTGGTAATCAGGCTTCATTGAAATCGATATTTATGGTCTAAGATATGAAAACTTTATACTTAAGCAAATGCATCCATTCAAGTTGTGTCTTTCCTTAAAATAGTATTTCTTGGCAAAAAGGAGACCATTTGAACCATTAAAAGAGTCTAAACAACTCCAAGGCTGAGTGCTGTAGCTCATACCTTTAATCCAAGCTCTCAGGGGGCAGAAGCAGGTGAATCTCTGTCCTTTGAAGTCAGCCTTGTCTACACACTGAGTTCTAAGCTAGCCTTGTCTACACACTGAGTTCTAGACTAGCCTGGTCTACACACTGAGTTCTAGACTAGCCTGGTCTGCACACTGAGTTCTAGGCCAGACTGGTCTACACCCTGACCAGGCCAGGGCTACACAGTGAGGGCCTGCTTCACAAACAGTTCTAGGAATCTGTGACGTTTCAGGCAAATACTGGAACAATTACAACTGCGCTATCAATGATACAGTCAGACTTCCCAGAATTGTCCACCTCTGAAATGACTTATTGGTTTGAATTTCACCGTTACTAACTATTTTGTAATGTTAGAAGATGAATTCCCGTCAGAGTTTCCCAGCAGATATTAAGACAACTAAGGAATGGGGAAATTCTTCTCTGGTGAACTTGTTCTGCAGAGCCAGACAAGCATAATCCAATCTATCTCCAGTTGTCTGCAGATTCCTATAGACTATTCTTTCTTTGAAGTTTATTGCTAGCATAAAGTAGACTAGCATAGAACTCAATGGAGAAAGAAATATTTAAACAAAATTATGGTTTTCCTTTAAGACCATATTCTTTAGTAGTGTAGTTGATAAGACATTATACACTTTTCTGAGGGGGTATAGTTCAGTGGTAGAGCTTCTATCTAGCCTTCTCAAGGTCCTGGGTTCTGTCTCTCATCACTGAGAGTTGAGAGGGAATAAAAAGTAAAAAGAACCAAAAATTAGCTAGACCAAACAATTCCTAAAGTCTTTCTGAGTAAAAATTTTAAGGTCAATCATAAACACTTAGTTATTTGTCCTAAACATTTTATACTATAGATAGCATTTTTTTGTTTTGTTTTTCAATACAGAGTTTCTCTGTGTAGTTCTGACTGTCCAGCACCTCACTCTGCAGAGCAGGCTTCTCTGGAATTCAGAGATCTTTCTGCCTCTGCCTCCTGAGTGCTGGGATTAAAGTCATATACCACCACTGCCCAGCAAAATGTTAATTCTTTTGGCTGAGATATCCATTCAGAGTCACAGAGCAGAGGGCTTCTATACAAGTAGGAGTCCCCATGCCAGGCAGAGAGTGATTAGCTGGTTCTTAGGGGACTTGAGACTCCAATTCCCATGGCTCAATGTGCTTGCCTCTTGTGTGGAGAAGCCCTTCTCCTGGGCTGATAGAATCATATTATTGCTCTGTCTCACTGGGAAATTATGAAGTTTGATTATAAAGTTCTTACCTGGTTTCTCAGGGAATGGGGAAAGTGACCCATCAGGAGGCTTTAGTTTTCTCAAGTTATGGATGTGAATTTTACCCTATAATTCCAGATGCTTTTAGGGACACCACCTTATGGATAGCCGTGGCCTTCCAAGAAATCATAGATGGATCATTATTAGGATGCTGGATGAGTCACATGAAGGGTTCACCAAGTTTCCCTGATGCCTCAGTACTCATGAAAGGTCCCCGTTTGCCCTTCTCATCCCGACTTTTAGCTTTTGGAATATTGCAGTGGTGTGGAGAACAAGGATCCTAAAGTCAAATGGTTTGATCTTGAATTCCAGCTCTGTTTCTTGACAGCAGTTGTAGTAGTTGAATGGAGGTCCCTTCACCTGTGCCCCTAATTTGTCCATATTCTACTATTCCATCCTTTTCCACATCAAGTCAAATGTTTGCCAATGAGATCAGTCTGGTCCTCACTCCAGTGAGAAGTGCCATTAGAAGAAGAGGCTAAGGCTTTCTTTGTGAAGGGGGAAGCGCAAATTGGAGGGACACAACTTTATGCCAAAGGGACAAAGAATTTTTGGCTCAGTGTGGCCCATCAGCATTAAGAGTCTGTTCTTCTGGTCTCTGGATCTGAATTCATCTCCATTCGAGGTCTTGGCAACATGCTTCAGGAGCCACAGGAAACTAAGGTAGGAAGTCAGGGGTCCCCCTGTCAGTTCCCTGTGTCTGCTGAGTACAAAGAATATTAGTGCTTATCTGGTAGGGTGGTGGTAATCTATATACATCGATACATATCATATAACACAGTATACGCCCAGCAAACACAAGGTCTTGACTGTTCACAAGCACTCAGTGTGATTTCTGAACACTTACTTCTTTTCTTGGGCTAAAAACGATCTGGGAGTGGTCTGCAGCCGCCGTGCCCGTCACCGTGTACCCCGCGCCCCTAATAAAATCCCACCTCTATCTAAGTAGGTGGAGGCTGCATTAACCAGTTTTCTATTCCTGTGATAAAATACCTGACAATGACCAATTAAATTATTTTGGCATAGTGGTTTCACTAGTCCCCATGTCTGCCGTCTCCCAGCATGTCTCTTAATGGCCCTGTGTCCCAGGATCCTTCTGTCCAGCCAGATTACTTTACTGATTGCCTAATTTCTGTGCCCCATCTTCACACACATTCTCCTGGCTCCTTATCACTAGGGGCGCCATCCCCATCTGTCCTCTTAGACACACCTCTAGAACGGAAGCGGAGCTTCTGTGTAGCTGAGAGACATTAGAGTCATGAGCTAACAGGGCGGGGGAGTAGGGCAGCCAAGGAGAAGCGGCAGCATTCGGGTTGACTTTGGAGGTGTGAGCAATGAATACCGCTGGGGGATTGTATGTGAGCGAGGAGGGACGTGGAATAATGAGAAATTCCTCCATTCGGGTCTGGATAACTGGGGAGAAAGTAATGCTTTTTAATGGGATGGGGAAAGCCAAGACGGCCAGGGTGCCATATTTCCTTGTTTATTTTTGGTATGTAGCAATGGTGAGAATCACAAGTTGGCTTTGGATGCCATTTTGAGAGGCATGCCATTGTAGACAGGGGAGGTCAGGCAGGCCATGCAGCACACCTGCTTGGAACCTAGGTAAGGATGCCAAGTGGGGCATAAATCTGGAATTCACTGGGACATTCATGACATGAAGAGGTCTGGGGCTGTTGGCTTCCGTTTCCTCTAATGCCCCTTCTGCTGGGAGAGCTTGCACAGAGAGGAGCTGGCTGCAGAGAAGGCCCCAGGGAAGCCCCAAGTGTTGATGTTTGTTATCAGATGTTTCCAACACATTTCTTATGCTCCACTGATCGTGTTTTAAAAATATGAAGCTTCCCCAGTCTCAGAGTTTGGAATTCTATATTCCATACTATTCAGTACTGGTGTGCAGTCTTTTTTTTTTTTTTTTTTTTTTTTTTTGCCATTGCTTTCTGAGAAGCTTTAGAATCTTAAGAGACCCACAATTTTTCTTTTAATTTCCGATGTGAGAAGTCTGTCGGTAAGTCTTAATCTGTTAATTACTGTAGCTTTATTCTGGTTTCAACATGCTAGAAAACACTTAAATTTGATACCATTAAGGGAAATGTTTCATGTGTCTTTTTATGCCCCTCAGTTTTCAAGGATTATAAACACAGCAGTTAAGGTTTCTTATCCGGAGACTAGCATAGATTCTATTAAATGAGGTGTAATTTGGCTTTCCAACAGACTGTCAACCTCCCCTCTGCAGTCAGTCCAGCCCAGCCCGGCCCAGTACATTCAACCCTTCCAAGCATGCTAACATCTTGATGGGATGTAGAAATAAATAGAATTTATATAAAAGTGAAATCCCAGCACCATGGAGAGGAGAGGAAAAGAGAGGAGAGATGAGAGGAAGAGAGAGAGAGAGAGAGAGAGAGAGAGAGAGAGAGAGAGAGAGAGAGGAGAATTCACAGGTGACTGTGAAATTTCATCATTTGTTCCTTTAAGGGAGCAGCTAGGTAGTGGTGGAGCCCATGATTATGCAGGGACTTGGGCTCAACCCTCAGGAATCCAGGAATTAAAAACCATTAAGGCCCCAAATGTCAGGATTCTATAAGGGCTTTTCTTCCTCACTGATATGACCGAAATCATGCTGACACACACACACACACACACACACACACACACACACACACACACACACACACACACACACACACACACACAGACACACACACACACACCCTGCATATCTCTGTATACCTGTTTGTCTTTCCTCTCTCCATATGATAAATATATTTATCAACTATCTAGAGAAAATGGTGTAACTAATAATTTTGATATCTGTGGTTCAAGTCCTCCTTGGGAATTTATCCTATGAATATGTAGAGGAAGAAAGACCCAGCTTTAACTCTCCTCGCCCTCTGTTAACACAACAGAGGTAGCGCTTTGCGGTGCCCGTCTGCCATGGGTGAAATTCTGGCTGGTGCTATGCCTGTGCTGTTGTGAATCCTCTAATGCTTCAGAATGCTTCATTTTCCACTTTCCTCCGGATCGTCTTCCCACTGTGATTTAACAGAAAAACCCACACACTGCCAGAGGCTCCTCTACAATTGCAGGATTTATGGGGTGCTAACGCAGCCTCTGGGCCTGGCCATCAAAGGAAGGGGCTACTCAGCTATTCCAGAGTTTGTGTGTCTGCAAAAGGAAATGGTCTAGCTGGCAATTGTTTATTACCAAATTGAAAAAAAATTAAGCAGTTACTGGGAAGCTTACCGGGGAGCATGAGGCATCCAGCACTTTAAACCAGCGAGGCTTGTTTAACATTTTCCTTCCGCGGCACGGCTTGCTGAGATGCGCTGTTGCCCATGAAGTCACCGCTGCCCGGGTCTGCTGCTGAGGAGCGGCGCCCTCGTCCTGCCTCACATTTCCTACTTGGGAGAAGATGTGAATTAAATGCAGATGTTTAGAAACATAAAAATCCCAATTGCTTAGAGGACTTTGTCTGGGACGAAAGCCAGTGGAATCTCTAATTCTGCTTTGTATTTACATTGTTTACTGAGAGGCTTTTGAGGTAAAGACTATAAAAATTTATTGAGGAACACTTCTGATATATGTTGAGCAAAAAAAAAAATCTTTTTTTTTTTAAATAGCAGAATGGAAAAATTGTGCTATTCTTGACTGAATCTAAAGCTGTCTAATCACACAGATCAGAATCCACGGTCATAAGAAATTGTTCTACTTTGCAATCATGTTCTGCCTGGAATGAACATGCAGAGAAGCTCAGATTGCCTGACACAGAAGAAGGAGAGTCCGGCTCGTCTCCTTTCCGTTTCTCCTGCTTCATCACGGCTGAGAAGAGTTGCACCACGCGAGCCAAGCCCGGAACGTGTGAGAGCATGCTGCAGTCTCGGGATACGCTTCTCTCTAAGTGCTGGGGTTGGAGGCCTCCAGATCGGAACGCACTCATGTCCGTAGTCTTGGTTCGATGAAATCGTCAAGGTAACTGATGGTGCAGAATTGGTGCAGGTCACAAGTCAATACTTAAAGTAGGCTGTGTCATCTCACTCCAGAGCCGCTGTCCGCGTTCCTCTGTGCGGTAAGGCGCCCTGAGGATTTGGCACAGTCAAGTGTCCCCAGCCCCTCAGACCCCACTAAAGACCCCGGGAACACATTTGAGTTGAGTCTAAGGCAACAAAACACATACATTAAACAATGGAATATCACTCCTAGGGCAATATTTATTTGATAAAGAACAATAAGCCAGTCTTTACCCTGCCTTTTAAAAAATATTTAAACCACACATCTTCATCAAACAAGAGACCTGAATAGATTTTTTTAAATCAAAAGTCTAGGCAGAAGATAGTTTAAAATCTTCACCTGTAAAG